>CM026262.1:20964809-21564809 GCA_014851425.1 Senna tora
ACAAAACAAAAATAGATATAAGAAAAAATTGATAATTGATTTTAATTTGAAACTTTGGAAAAAAATTGACTGCAAACAAAATTTAGGTTAAATTTTAAACTTATTTTATTCGTAATTAATTTGTGTCTTTAATGGTTTATTTTATTTAATTCGTTTTAAATAATATAAAAATATTTTTAGACATATCCCGTGAATGATATAATACCTTTAGAACAATATAATACCATTGACCGTAGTAACAATAATCAATATAAAAAATTCAGAATTCAATCCCCATTATTCTTTAAACGTGTAACAATCAAACTATTATTATTTTATAAAAAAAATCTATTAATTATTTATGATTTCGGCAATTAATATAAAATTAAATTGATCAATTAATATATTCTATAACTATAACTACTACTAAATCTCTAATTTTATTTCTTTCTATTTTCTATTCTAAATAATGTTCATAATTCAAAAAAAAAAAATTCAATAGAATTTTTTATATAATCGGGATTAAAATTTTTTTCAGTAACATATTTTATTTTTTTTATAGGTAAAATGGTAGTAAGGGAAGGCACCATATTTAATTTTCATATATTATATAATCTTGACAATTTAATTTTCCAAATCATAACTGTTATTATATTTGACCTTTAATTTTTAATTTATTAAAATATTAATATGTTTAAATGAAACCAAAAAAAATTATGAATTATGATTTTAACCTAAAAAAATTGAGCTCTATATATTTCATATTATGCAAAATCTTAATTGAAATATATGTTAATTATCAAAATTATGAAAAACTAAGAACCTTAAAAATAATTACAAAATTCAATAATAAATTGACATATAATCTTATTTATTATGAATTGTAAAATTTAATAATATGATTTTTGACAATTTAATGTATTATTAAATATACACTTTAATTTCTCTTAGATTAGCTAGCTATAAGTGACTATTAGTGTATTAATTTATTATGATTTGCCTTTATCTAATTTATTTTGACTGACATATTTAATTCCTATATATTATATATGACCTTGACAATTTAATTTCACAAACCTTAAATGCATGTCCTTATATTTGACCTTCATTTTTAAAAATCATATTCGTATTGAATATGTTTTGGTATAGGATTTTATTTTTAAAAATCGGATGTGTTAAACATATTCTTATTAGTTCCCTAGTCAAAGAAATTAAGGTTTACTAATAAATCAATACGTTGAAATTTTAATGACTAACATATTTAATTCTCATATATGGTTCTAAAAAATTGTTCTAATTATACATTGACAATTTAATTTCACAATCTTAAATGTCATTATATTTAACCTTCATTTTTAAATTTATTTGCTCATTAATGTTTTTAATTTGCTTATACATTAATATATTTGACCTTCATTTTAAAATTTATTTATGCATTAATATTTTAATTAATATATGGGATAAAAAAATTGAAATTAATTGATCATATTGACATTTGATGCAAACTTTAATGTCTACACATTATGTTACTTGAATAATAAGTTGATAATATAAAAAACATTTGTAAGGTAAATCATATTTATAAACCGAAACAAAAGTTGGCCAATTATATTCCGGATCAATTTATAATTTTTTTATCTTATAGTTATTTTAATTTGTACACCATTTAGCATATTGATTTTCTAAGAGATCTAATTGTTAATCATGTATGCATGCAACACACAAATTATTGACAATTGTCAACTGTCGAAAATATTATCATTGAGTTTTTTCAACAACTTATTTCAGTTGCCGCAATCATAACGTTGAAAAATAGATACTTATTTCGAAAGCTAAAATTTAATTGTTGACAAACATATCTTTTATGAACAATTAATAGTGATCGTCAAAATATAAAATTGTTAAAAATATATTTATCTTCATGAGAGCCCATAATAGATAATACTTATCTGGTGTTATTTTAGAATTCTGTGTTGTTGAAATCAATGTTATTTGTATTGAAGTTATTAAGCATAAATTTCTAAGAGTATATGGTATTAGGGATTTACTACACCTCATACTCAATGATTTAACTCTTAATTTATACCAATTACTGGGATAAATTTTCTATCATTTTTTAATGGTTCTAGAATTCTCATTATTTATCTTGATTAAGAAAATTAGCATTTTTTGCAATTTGACGTTCTTAATTTTTTATTTTTAATTTGATTTTTATCTCCAAAATAAAATATGATTTAGAGATGTGCAAGGACCAAAGGAATTGCACAAGCAACAATCCATAGGCGCCTTGTCACGACCCCCTATCGGGCGTCTGTAACCGGCATGGGAAGTAGGATTTCTTCTATCCCGTAAGCCTCTAATTCCTGATTGACATTCTTATATATGCATAACTACCCATTTCTATTACAAACAATATATAGTATATATGGTCATCCCTATCCGGTGACCTAAGTAGCACACAATCCACGGCTCGCTCAACGCCGCTTCAGTCTATACATATACACATAATCAATCACACATACATATAATATACATATTGATCACGTGCTTCAGGGTGGGTGATCTATCCTATTCATATGCAGAATCCCTGTATACAGTCAAGCATATATATTCAATCACACACCTGCATAAAATATACATATTGATCACACGCCTCAATGCGTGTGACCTATCCTATTCACATGCGGAAGCCGTAATTTCACACAATCAAGTATTCAGTCACACATATATATAATTTACATATTGACCACACGCTCAGTGCGTGTGATCTATCCTATTCACATGCGGAAGTCACATCCATATATATATATATATACACGTGATATTCATCATATCATAACCTATGATCCCAACAACCAGACCAAACTTTAACCTGTATGAAACAGACAATTCTAGAATGTGACATATACATATATGCATATAGCAACTGTACAAAACAATGCTATACCAAAATGAATCATATACATATATATCCTGTCAAAATACATATAACAGTAGTACCCACGCGAACAATGCGTGCGGTCTCTAAGTCTGTCCGCCTCCCTGAGATGAAGTGGAAGCGCTCCCGATGCCTATACCACCTGTGTCTGTAACATGTAACATTGGGGTGAGTCAAACAGACTCAGTGAGAGGCTTTCCCATCCCTGGTGTAGTAGCGGGTACCACTACAACTGGGGAAGAGGAGCCAATCACAACCACATACGCATATAACGGGTTTAGATTTTCATATATTAGGTGGTCAGGCAATTAACATATATCATATTCACAATAAAGAATTTAAAGCATAGATTTACATACATTTAAATTCACACATACATCATATCATGATTTAACATATAATTCCATGTGGTCACCCGTATTCAATTAACCGTAATCATAAACTGGCCCGAAGGCAATATCTCCGTTAGGAGAGAATCTGGCCCGAAGGCAATATCTCCGTTAGGAGGGAATCTGGCCCGAAGGCAATATCTCACGTGAGCAATATGAGAACCTAGTTGATCATTCTAGGAACCCCTGGTCCCAAGACTATACTTGGAAAAATAGTCTCACCCCAAGACTTCACTTGGAGCATAGCCGGCGACTCATCTGACCTCGGTTTACCCAAGGCAATAGCCACAATGTGGTGTACCCATATACTTGTATCTCTATGAGTTTGACTCAAGACAAGAGACTCAATCTACCCGGACCACCCGTGATAGACTCGGTTTCCACGTTGTACCATAAATGACCCCTATGGACCACTACTTGTTCATTTTACTTCTTCTTAGGCAAATCTAGATTTCCAAGTGGTTCTAATTCGGACTCTTGGTTCAAAACAAAGTAACCTAGGTTTATTCTCTTTAAGGACTTATGTACAAAACCACACCCTTCAGATAATATTTACTCGATCCTACCCCCGATATCGTATAGGTCCCGTGGACCTTCTTTTCATATAAGGCTCCTTGAGCCACCATTGCTTTTACAATTCACATACACACATATAGCACGTTTTCACATATACTGTCATTTAGGAACAACAATAGCATGTTATCTAACAGGTAATTCCTACAAATAGGCAAGAAGGCAAACCATATATCCATATTCGCAGTCAACCCTATAGGACAGGGATAGGAAAACCCCTCACCTAGTTGGCCCCTCTGATCGGCTCTCGGTGCGCCCGAAAGTCCACTCACAGTATGGTGCCCTATACACATATGCTTGAGAGATTCAGAAACTTGCAATTTTAACCACTATCGTGCACATGTAACGCTAATGTTCATGTTCTTTCTAATTAATTCCATATACTAGTTGTTGGCTTGGAATGCCCTCAACTAGTTTTCGGAACACCTAGCATGCTTCTATTCATGTTCAGTCTTTTCTTAATCACACTATTCAGAAGCTTTGGCTTGGGAATGCAAGGTTACCCAATTCCACCTCTATGTGTCCATATGAACTTCCATTACCCAAGTCTTGAATTTATGGCTCAAGAGAATCATAAATCCTACTTGTCCAAGCTTTGCATTTATCAAACTAACCTTGAACACTTCACTTACACATGAATACACATACCCGAATACACGTAAAATTAGAAAATTTTCTCTTTTTCCCCGAACGGGGTTCCGGGTGAGACGGGAATTACTCGGGTTTTAATCCCTCGTACATTCCAATAATTTTTAATAATTATATAATTATCATTTAACCTTTCAATGCACCCCAATTCATTCCACAACACCCTTAAACCTTTCCAATCATACTTTTCCTAGACTTTTTCCAACCCGGAAAAATTCCAACAATTTGGTTCCGGTTCCTAAGCTTCCAGCTCACTTCCTAGCATGCAAATACTTCAATTTAGGACCCAGAATACTCATATTGAATCAATTGGGGTCTTTCCAAAATCCCTAAAATTGATAAAATTGGGGTTTGAGAGTTTCGGGACTTCTCACCTCGATTCAACCGGTTTGAAGGACGATATGGAGTAGAGGAGACTCCCAGCTACCTTCCCCGGTGAAGAGACGGCGTTTTCCGGCGAGAAAGCTCTCTTCCTCTTGTTTCTCTCTCTAACCCGAGCTCTCTCTCTCTAGCCACAAAGACGGTGACGGACGGCGAACTCCGGCCACCACGAACGTCCGGCCACCTCTCCTCCGTGCTCAGCCCGTCCGTGATCTTCTGTGCACCACGCCCCAAACGATGCTCCTCCCCTCTCTCTCGTTTTGTTCGCTTGGAGCGTCTCCCTCTCGCCTCTCACGATTCTTTTTCTTTCTTTTCTTATCCCCTTTCTTTTATAATCTATATATATATATAATAATTAAATACATATATACATATATACATATATAAAAAGGAAATCTGATAATAATAATAATAATAATATAAAATTAGGATACTTTAAGACTAAAAAATAAATGGTTTGTATCTACAAAATAATAAGTAGTAGGATAGTAGGATAGTGGGTATTTCTATCTCATTTTTTTTTCACTTTTATTTTAATTAATTTAATTTAATAAGTGATGCTAGTTAAAATATCCTCGGGTATTACACGCCTGGGAAGAATGCTTGAATTAGCTTGAGAAATATACTATGTTGTTCAATTCTAAGGACTTTTAAGGCTTTGAAACTAAAATTGTAGAGAATTTCATATAAAGTTTACATTTTCCTATTGTGTAATTAAGTATTTGTACATTTTGTTAACCGAAACAATAAAAAAAATGATAATGTAATTTCACCGTTTTGATTTGTGCACATTACAGTATGAATAAGTTTTATATTAATAAAATAATAATTTATTTAAAAAATTTTATGGGTCTTGGTCCGAATATGGAGGTTCGACTATTCACAGGGTCTAGGGATGTGGATTAATTTTGATACCTACTCAAATAGGGTCCGAGGATGATGAATATAGTATCTTATCCAAACTTTACCCATGATCATCCCAAATTAAGAGAGTGGGGGATATACACGGCAAAATCTTGAAGAAATACCCTACAAATGAGTCAAAGCTTCGGGATTCTCATAATGAACGAAGAAGAATGTATGAGTTATTGAGTTTGATTACTCTTTTTTTGCCTTCACATTAATTAGGCTATTCTTATTTTTTAGGTTTTTCTTTTCTAAATATTAATTGTGTCTAACAAATTTTTTAGATCTCATATACTTTGTGATCAAATTACTCTGTATAGAATAAAAAAGGTTCAAACATGCTTTACTTGCTTCAATCTTCAATAAATCTCTGTTTCTCACATGATATTGATTTTCGATCTCAAGTTTTTCGAATTTCAAATAATATCATGTAGTTACCCCTCAGAATCACTTGGATTTCAAGGACAACCAGTAGGTACTTATTACTTCCTGTAATTATCTTCTATTCAATTAAAATTGCTAGATAATCAATTTCGTTACTACATACAAATTTTTATTTGATATAACTTTGCAAATTAGATTCCTTACATGGTGCACTATTGAGCATTGTGTTGACGTTTAATTTTTCAAAAGTATCATATGTGCATTGCATAAATAATTTTTCATAAAAAGTATTTCAATACAGTTAATTGTTATATATCACATTGGATGTAGCTGTGTGTATTATGAATAACAATTTCACAAAAATTTATCGTCTTTCTTTGTAAACAAAATTTTCATAACAATATGTTCGTACCTGTAGACATAACCCGTGCAGGGCACGGGGTACAAAGACTAGTATCTATATAAAGGATTACTCCTTAATCCTTTGCTTGCCACATCAACTTAAGAGAGGTTTTTGCTCAAATGACACCTAATCAATCTTATAATAAATCACTAATAACTAATCCATGTGGCAAGTCCTTCATCCAATGAATGAATCTCTTCATGCCACATCTGTTTATTATCATATGACATGGCCCTTACTCAAAATTGTTCCTTCACATAAAGACTGATTATAGAATGAATTAATGTTGACCGATTGTAATTGAATTAATCTTATGTGTTTTTTTTTTCAGTGGCAATTCATTCATCCAACGAAGATTGATTGAATATTGAATTAATGTTGATTTATTGTAATTGATTCTATCATATCCGGTTTTTTCCAATAACAACGTGATGATGAAATTGATTTATTGGCAGCCTCTTTAATATTCGTTTTTCATTATTATTAAACGCATGGATGGAAAGAATTCTTTGTAATATCTCGGAAAATTTCGAGGATTAAAGAATGATTTATTTAAAAATTTTGAGGATTTAAGAAGGATTTATTCCGGGGATAGGAATTCAAACCTTAAAAAGAATCTAGGAAAAATTATGAAAGTTAAGGGAAACCGAAAAGGAACCGAGAAAATTTTTCGCAATTTCAAGTAAAATAAAAGATGAAAGAAAGAAGTAGAAAACAATTTTTTTGGGATTAATTTAGGACCTAAGAAATTAGAAACCTAAAATAAATAGGAGTAGGAAATAAATTAAAATATTATTAGTTATTGTTTATATAGTTATTAATTAATTAATTTTTTATTTTATACTATTTTCATATTTTATTATTATTATTAATATATATTAATTATTAAAGAAAAGAAAGGAAAAGAAAAATAAAAGAGAAAAAGAGAGAGGGAGGGTTCTACCGGGAAGAAGGAGAAGCAAGAAAGAAAAAGAAAGGAAAGAAGAGAGAAGGAGAAGAGAGAGAGAGGGAGCTAGGGCTTGGAGGTGGGAGGAAATCCGGCGGCCGGTGACCGGAGTAGCACTCAAGGGACCCTCTCTACCTCCATCTTCTTCATTAAGGTAGGATTAGCTCTCTAACCCCATTTTCAACTTTGAACCCATTTTCTTGATTTTGAAGATTTTGTGAAAAACCACTTGATTTCTACAACCACGGGGGATAAAACTTGCATTCTTACTATTTAGAACATTTCTATTGGATGTATTTTGTTATGAGTGTGCTGGATTTTGTTGGTTGTGATTTAGAGATTATGAGTCATCATGTTCTTCACTTTCTTGAGATTAAAGACTTGATTTGATGTTGTTGGATGTTGTTTGAGCTTAGATTAATGGTGTTTATGGAAGGAAAAGGTTGTGGAAACCTAAGAAACTAAAACCCATCATTCAAATATACATTTTAAGGATTGAATCATTGGATTCAAGGAAGGAAAGAAGGAAAAATCGGGTTTAATTTAGACAAATTCGTAGAGCATGTTTATAGCCATAAACTGAATTATTTTGAATCTGACCTTGCTCTGTTTAGGCGTGTTTTCTGAATTCCTTTCTAAATTGTATTTTGCCAAAATATTCCAACGGTTAGATCTTCTGTAAATTGCCTCGAAAGTCAGCGGTTCTGTTTTCTAAACTGATGCGAAATTTTTGTATGATTGGCTACTGTTTTTAGATTTCTGCTCTTAAATGTCTCAAATCCTTTCTGTAATGAATTGATAATTAGAATATTTTATCTCTAAGCTTGATTTAGAAAGAAGAATCAAATAATTTCGTTAAGTATGAAAGGAGATATGACCATTTCAATGAAGCTTGCCAAATGTTGCATGCTGTTTTGAATCTGATCTTGCTCTGTTTAAATGTGTTTTCTGAATTCGTTACTTAATGGATTTGAGTGATTCCAAAGCCATATGAAATCTAACATCCTAAGCTTTCTAAGTTGTATTTTTACTAAAAAGTCCAACGGTTAGATTTTCTGGGAAGTTTCTCGAAAGTTAAAGGTTCTGTTTTACACACTACCAAGTTTCTAGTTTTTGAAAAGTTGTTATTTCTTCCTTAATTTGAATGGTTCCGTTTCCTTCAACTAAAATGAGTTTAACCAACTTTTAAGTGTCATTTCAAAGATCAAATAACATCCTAGATAAAGAATTGTTGGTTTGTTTGGGTTCCAAATGAATTGCTTACACTTTTTAAATGAAATGAGAGATTGTACAATGGTTGGATTTTTTTTTTATGTGTGGACCCATGGTGAAAATGAGAAGTTTCCATATTTGGCAAAATTCTTCATTGAAGGAGTTTGGAGAGTGAGCAAGTGGCAAGACTTGTTTACTTAAGCATAAATTGTTTTTAACTTAAAAAGAACTCTAAATGATGACCTTAGCTTAATAAGGGGTTTTGGGTTAGCCTTGAATGTAGTTTTAAGTTGCTATGTAATTATGAATTTATAATATGGTGGAAATGATTATATGTGATAGGACTTATGTGGTGAAATAGAAGTTGATGTATGAAAATTGATATGGATTGAATTGGTTGTATTTGATAGGATTCAAGTACTTCCTTCGAGACAAGAGTGCTCAAAGGGAATGTTAAGTAAAGTGACCAAGGTGAGGGTTATTCCATCTCTGCTCCTAGGGTTGTATGCTTATGTGGATTACATGAGTATGTACATTCTCTGTTTGTCTGGTATGTGTTAGCTAGAGGTATAGAAGGCTAAAAGAATGAAAGAACTAGCAATAGGTTGTGGAAAGTAACTTGGATAGGAAAAACATAGGAGTAGAGTACAACTGTTTGCTATGATTGGTGTGTTACAAATCCAACTCATACACTCCGGAGGCATGATGAGCATTTTATTAAATCTTTTCCACGACGGTGGCAAGAGTCCTTGTACGGAAGGACTGAGTTTTTATTTTGAAAACTCGTCACGACGGTGACTTAAATTATAATCATGCAAAGGGAGATATTGGTGGGTTTCGGATTTGGTTATGCTAGCGATGTGAGACATCGACTAGAACAATGTCAGATGGCACTTGAGACCTCAGTTTTTATAATCACCATGACGATGGTCATTGCCCTATCCTAGTAATAGGGTCAGAAAGGATACTCGTCCATATTAATAAGGAGAAGAATTGTTGATCCTTCGGGAAAGATACAAAGAATCCTATTAATATGTGAGACTAAGGTAAGGAGACACGGGAGGAACCTACGGGTGAACCGTGAACCTAGCCTAGTAAAAGAGAAATCATCATGTGGAGTTGGTCCAGGGGTGTCAGTGGCCATGCTTAGAGACGTCGTGCCGTGCCCGCCATGTGGCCTGGTTGAGTAATGGACGAGTGGGTTCAGGCTATTGCCCCGCAGCAAGGGGTCAGGACGTGCCACGTGGTGGCTATGCGTCAGTTGTTTGATAGATAGAAGTTGATTGTGTTTGATGAACAAAATTGTCACGAGGTGACCAGTACCCAAGTGAATGGGTTTAGTATGTTTTGCCACGTGGTGGCCAGTAGCCTGAGTGCACGGGTTTGAAGTAGAAAAAGCCACGTAGTGGCTAGTAGATACCCCAGAGTTGGGGAGATTAAGTAGATGTATGTTTAGCATCTGTGTGTATGTACAAATCGTCTGTGTTTGCACATAATTGTTGCTTGTGCAGTGTAGTGGTGACGTACAGGATTACATCACCACAAGGTCTCGTTTGATTCGAACATGCTGAATGTGAGAAGACCGGTAAGTAAAAGCCGGCACTATATGTTATGCGATTACTTGATGATTGATGATGTGGAACAAACTGCTGCATGCTTATATCTGTGAAATGCATGTGAGTGCTTGGGTGAAATTTTTGTTATTGTGTGATCACCAAGAATGCATGCTAACTCACAGTAACTAGTTGTTTGTGCATGTGTTTGTGTATGACTCCCAGTCCCAGCAGTAAGGTACCCGCCTTGCGCCGGGGTTGGGAGAGTCCTCACTGAGTCGCGTGGTTAAGACTCACACCTCATTTTTACTACACAGAGACAGGTTAAGTACAGGTGAAAGGAGTCTCGGTGGAACGAGGGTTGAGCAACATTTTCCCATACCCACAACTTGTTCATGTGGGTGAATAAAGTGTATTTGTAATTTAATTTACTTTATCATTGTATCATAAAGTAAAGGGTAGACGTACCCAATTAGACTGTATTACTAAATCTAGAACTGTCAGCTTCACACACCTTAAAGATCAGGATCCATTCGATTACGATGCAGGAAAAACTTGTTTTCAATATATATATATACACAAATCTGTTGCATGTGAATAGGATAGGCAGCATCTTCGGATGTGTAGCCAGTACACAGGTTATATATTATGTGTGTTTTCCTATATTTATATCCTGAAGCGGCACTGGCCGTGGATTTGCTTGCCTAGGATAGGCCACCATTTTAGAGTAGCCATGGTATTATAATGCATGTGAATGTATTTTTTTAATAATAGCTATTCTGTCAATTAGGTGAAGGCTTACAGGCATAGGGATATTCCCTGTGTCTGTGCCGGTCACGGTCCTCTAAACGGGGGTCGTGACATGCTTACTATACAAAATGTCAACTAATTCCTCAATTGGAAATCCCATAAGTATGCTATTTAATGGATTTATATGTAATCAATATGCTATTTAATGGATGGAAAATGCTTAACCAGAGTCAACGTTGCATTAGTGCAAAAACAAATGGAAATGTGTTGAAATATTGACAAACATCCATTTAATTTGTGCTCCTTAATCCTTATATATATATAGTCCTCATTTCAGCAATGGAGGAATTATAAGTTATACCAAACTAAGAAATTGAGACAGTTTGCGTGACTAGGGCTGCTGGCTTCATCAGATCATGGATCATCATGAGACTTCTCGAGCGGCTACACCGTTCGAGCCACCGTGCGTGTGACCCTGGTCCATCTCATTCTTTTCTCTTCCTCATTTTAATTAATTCACCTCCATTTTTATGTTAATTAATCAATAGTTAATTTGTGCAGCTAGAATGAAAAAGCAATATTTATAATAACTTGCTTAATTTGTCAAATTTTATGGTGAAGATTATGAATGTTTAATTTGATGTTTAATCTTTCAAATTGATTGTGAATGGCCACTGTAGGTTTCTATTTCCATGAAGGACTTGTGCCATGACATTTTTGGAGTTTCCAAGGAAAAGAAGGATCCTAAGAAGTGAAGAACAAACCGAGGTATATACCCATTTACCCATAGTTATTTAATTTTGCTTAATCAATTGAGCAGCAAGTAGCTTTTTAAGTAGTCCATTCAATTTTCTTAATATTTACTTTAAATCAAATAACTTCTTTTCTCATAAGGGTAAACTTCAACAAAAAAACATTTGCACTTGAATATTTAAGTTTTTCATCAATGTGTTTGACTGTTACCTGCAAGATTTGTTAATAACACCATTGTTAAATGCTTTGTTTACCCATAAAACATTAGCACTTGGATATGCAGAATCAAGAAATGGACATAGGGAAGATTATGGTTGAAAATTTTGGTATGTATGTATATGTATTTCCTTTTCTCAATTTTTTTACCTCATGTTGTATAGATTTGGATCACTTTTGGATTATTCAAGCAAAAGATTAGACTACACGAAATGAAATTGGTCCCTTAATTTGAATATTTTGTTAATCATTTCTTTGCTTTGTTCTGTTTGTGTGCAAACCATACATATTTGGAAAATCTAATTTATATTAGAAAAATGACCATTTTGGGAACAGTCATGGTTGTTCGTTCTGTGGAGCTACTTCCTTTGTCACTATTGTTCAAAATTATTGTGTTGGAGGGGGGATGATATTTAAGACTTTAGACTATGTTTCATAAACGGTAAACTACAATGGAATGGGTCTGTATATAATGTTGGATATTATTATAAATTAATAACATTAATTTGTTAAATTAAATAATATAATAATATGTTACAAATGGACTTGTTCAAAGCTTAAAAATGTATTGTTGCAACATCAATGTGGCTGGAGGTTTTTTTATCCTTTAATTATCTTTATTACACTTTATTAGCTACAATTATGAGACAACATATTCCTACTTATAAATATGATAGCCAAAGACATTTGGATATGGCTTAGTAAGCATATTGAAAAGATGAGGAATGGAACATCCTACGGGAGGTGTATCAAAAGAAAGAATAAAATATTATTATGTGTAATATTTGGGTAGAGAAAGGTGTGAGAGACAGAGTCTTGTCTACATCCTACGTGCAGAGGTTGTAGACATACAGGCGAGTACTAAGCTGTTGTATCCTAGAGGTAACGCGTCTGAGTACCCCTGCACCGAGTGATATAGCAAAATCAACCCGTGGGAGACGTGAATTACCTTAAAGATAACGAGATACCCGTGCCTCAGTCCGGTACCACGCATTTTATGATTTCTCTAACAAATTTACATTTCCCTATTATTTGTGTTTATTCTTATTTTCAGGTTGCTGCTCCAACAAGTTTAAGGTAACTCATGGTTAATCCCAAATAAGGCAGCAAAAGAAAAATAAGAATTATGGGAATAAATATTTGAGTTTTTATTGGTAAAATATATAACTCAAAGAAATCTATATTTTTTGGTATGTTGTTGGTTTTAAATTTTTGTGAGCTGAATATTCATATATTTATATTTTATTTGGGGATGGCTTACAAATTATATTATGGATTAATGAATGTTTCATGGAATATAAGAAGTATGATAAATCCCATAAAATTTCATTAAAATAATAATGTCATGTAAAAAAGTTATTTTAAGCTTATATGTGATGAAGCATGAAAAATGCTATAGGTTTGTTTATAGAATGTTATATTCTATATTTTATGAGATTTTCAATATCTCGTGTGGACTTTTAAAGTCATATGTGACAAATGAATTTGTCATGAATTTTGGAAAATTTCCAATATATTTTGTGAAATATTTTGAGAAAATATTTTCAAACAATGACAATTCACTTTATAGTGAATAAGTGTGTGCACATATATACTTGTGAAAATGTAATATCCGAGATATTTAAATTTAATTACTGTCGTTATTATATAATGTATTTTTCTTTCAGAAAGAAAAATAAATTAAATTAAATAATTAAAGAGTTGAAATAAAAATGAAGAAGGGAAAAATAGGGAGTATATAAAAAAAAATTTAGGATCTAAAAGAAAAGAGGATTAAAAAGCATGAGGGAAAAATAGGATATAACAAGTAAATAAGTTTTTTCTAAATATATATATATATAAAAGTAAAAATAAAATATACGTATAATAAAAATATATAATAATAAAATATAAGGGGGGCCAAACCGTGACCCCCCTTTCAATTCACTTAAGAGAAGAAAAAAAAAATATATATATATATAATGGAAACACACACACACAAAATAAAGTTAAAGCAAAAGCAAGCAACACATGCACACATAAAACAAAAGCAAGACAGAAGCACGAAGTAGACTCACGCACACAGCGAAGGTACAAGTGTGAGAAGCAATCCGACGCCGAGGAGTAAACCTATTCCAGCCCCACCAGTGAGAACCGTACCGCCACAGACAGCAAGTACGGGTACAGCTAGAGGCCGTGGTTCAAGATCTAGTGGTAGAGGGCTAGGGGCAGTAGGTGGAGGACAAGCTCGGGTATTTGCATTTTCTCAGCAGGACGCTCATGCATCAAATGCAGTTGTGACAGGTACCCTTATTGTTTGCTCTCTTGAAGCACGAGTCATATTTGATTCTGACTCCACTCATTCCTATGTGTCGCATGCATTTGCTTCTAAATTCAACAAGAGTCCGTCTAGAATGGAAGAAACAGTACTGGTCTCTACTCCAATGGGAGAATCGTTACAAGTAGAGTATGTGCACAAGTCTTGCATTGTGGAGGTTGATGGTCATGAGACTGTGGTAGACCTTCAGTTGTTGTGTATGGTTGATCTTGATGTGATCCTCGGAATGGATTGGTTGTCGTCTTGCCATGCAGTTGTGGACTGCAGGGCTAAATGCTTGAAATTTAATATGCCAAACGAGGAGCCTTTTGTGATACGGGGTGACGGAGTTGCAGCGTATCCAAGCTTGATCTCGGCTTTGAAGGCATCCAAGTTTCTTGCAAAGGGATGCAAAGGGTATTTGGCCTTGGTCCAAGATACCACGAAAGCAGTACTTTCACCGACTCAAGTACCGGTAGTGCGAGAGTTCTTGGATGTATTTCCAGAAGAATTGCCGGGGTTGCCGCCCGATCGTGAGATTGAATTTGAAATTGAGCTGCAACTTGGCACCCAGCCTATCTCCACACCACCTTATCGGATGACTCCGAAAGAATTAAAGGAGCTACATACACAATTGCAAGAATTGCTTGACAAGGGTTTTATAAGACCCAACTTCTCTCCTTGGGGTGCACCAGTCCTTTTTGTGAAGAAGAAGGACGGATCTTTGCGGTTGTGTATCGATTACCGAAAGTTAAATAAGGTGACGATCTGCAATCAATACCCACTGCCGAGGATAGATGACCTATTTGATCAGTTGCAGGGTGCAAAGCGTTTTTCCAAGATTGATTTGCGATCTGGGTATCATCAATTTAAGATTCGAGAACCAGATATACCTAAGACCACATTTCGGACCCGATACGGATATTACGAGTTCTTGGTGATGTCTTTCGGATTAACTAATGCTCCTGCAGCGTTCATGGACATGATGAACAGGGTCTTTAAACCATTTCTGGACCGATTTGTCATTGTCTTCATTGATGACATCTTGGTTTATTCTAAGAACTCTGAAGAACATGCAGAACACTTGAGATTAGCATTGCAGAAGTTGAGAGAGGAGAAATTGTATGCCAAGTTCTCAAAGTGTGAATTCTGGCTAGACAGAGTTGCCCATTTTGGGTCACGTGGTATCATCAGAGGGAATCCACGTCGATCCAAGTAAGGTAGAAGCGGTGAAGAATTGGTCTCAGCCTACCTCAGTTACTGAAATTCGTAGTTTCTTGGGCTTGACTGGATATTATAGAAGATTTGTGCAGGATTTCTCTAAGGTTGCTGCACCTATGACTAAGTTGACTTAGAAGGGAGTGAAGTTCATATGGGATTATAAGTGCGAGCAGAGTTTTCAGAAGTTGAAAGACAGTCTCACTACCGCTCCGGTGCTGGCATTACCTAAAGGCACAGGAGGGTATGTGGTATACTGTGATGCGTCGAAGATCGAGTTAGGGTGTGTCTTGATGCAGCACGGCAAGGTGATTGCGTATGCATTGTGACAACTGAGGAAACATGAGAAGAATTACCCGACTCACGACCTTGAGATGGCTGCTGTAGTGTTCGCCTTGAAAATATGGAGACATTACCTGTACGGTAAGACGTGTGAAATTTATACAGACCACAAAAGCCTCAAATACATTTTCGAGCAGAAAGACTTGAACTTGAAACAACGTCGATGGTTAGAGCTGTTGAAAGATTACGACTGCACGATCTTGTATCACCCAGGAAAGGCTAATGTGGTAGCTGATGCTCTGAGCCATAAATCCATGGGTAGTCTTGCTCATATAAGTGAAGAAAGAAGACTGTTGATTAGAGAGTTGCACGAGCTAGAACAAACGGGGAATCAATTCGAGATTGGGAGTTCTAACTCACTTTTAGCTCATTTGCAAGCTAAGTCCTCTCTGGTAGAAGAGGTGAAGGGTAGACAAGATGAAGATACCGACGTCAAGCAAATCAAGGATACTGTAACTAAAGAGAAGGGGGACGACGTCCGATTCTCTATTGATGATTTCGGGATACTTCGGTTGAAGGGACGGTTGTGTGTCCCTATGGTTGATAACATGAAAGAAAGAATCCTTGAAGAAGCACACCGAACAACTTATACAATCCATCCGGGAGCTAATAAAATGTATCAGGACCTGAAACAATTGTATTGGTGGAATGACATGAAGAGGGATGTTGCAAACTATGTAGCCAGGTGTTTAGTGTGTCAGCAAGTCAAGGCTGAACACCAGAAGCACGCCGGAACATTACAACAGATAGAAATACCTGAGTGGAAATGGGAGAGGATAACGATGGATTTTGTAACAAGGTTTCCAAGATCATAACGTGGATTTGATTCGGTTTGGGTGATAGTGGATCGCATGACTAAGTCCGCGCACTTTCTGCCAGTTAAGACCACTTACGGAGTGAGTCAATATGCACAGATTTATCTATCAGAAATCGTTAGATTGCACGGTGTGCTAGTGTCCATAATATCTGATAAGGGGCCACAGTTCACTTCCAGGTTTTGGAAGTCATTGCAGGAAGTGTTGGGAACTAGAGTTGATTTGAGTACTGTGTTCCACCCACAGACCGACGGGCAATCAGAAAGAACCATTCAGATTCTTGAGGACATGCTTCGGGCGTGTATTATAGATTTCGGCGGAAGTTGGGAAAGGTATTTACCTTTGGCCGAGTTTTCTTACAATAACAGTTATCAAGCGAGTATCCAAATGACACCTTTCGAGGCTCTGTACGGTCGTAGGTGCGGATCCCCGATTGGGTGGTTCGAGGTCGGAGAAGCTAGTCTAATTGGCCCAGAATTTTTACAAGATGCCTTGCAAAAGGTGAAATGCATAAGGGAAAGATTATTAACGGCTCAGAGTAGACAAAAGTCATATGCAGAAAATCGAAGGAGAGAACTCGAATTCGCCATTGGTGAACAGGTGTTTTTGAGGGTATCACCGATGAGAGGTGTAATGCGGTTCAGTAAGAAGGGGAAGCTAAGTCCTCGGTACATCAGACCGTTTGAAGTCCTAGAACGAGTTGGAATGTGGCTTATCGGTTGGAATTGCCTACGGAATTGGAGGGAGTACATCATGTCTTTCTTGTATCAATGCTTCAGAAATATCTTCCCGATCCCTCGCACGTGATTCAATCGCAAGACACGCAACTAACCGAAAATCTGACATATGAAGAGTAGCCAGTGGAAATCTTAGATCGGCAGTTGAAGAAACTCAGAACGAATGAGATTCCATTGGTTAAAGTTTAGTGGAGAAACCACTCGACTGAAGAAGCTACATGGGAGGTCGAGGGTGAAATGCGCAGGACGCATCCTCATCTATTTCAAGACTAAGGTTAGTATTTTAATTGAAATTCAGGGACCAAATTTCTTAAGGGGGGAAGATTGTAATATCCAAGATATTTAAATTTAATTACTGTCATTATTATATAATGTATTTTTCTTTCAGAAAGAAAAATAAATTAAATTAAATAACTAAAGAGTTGAAATAAAAATGAAGGGAAAAATAGGGAGTATATAAAAAAAATTTTAGGACCTAAAAGAAAAGAGGATTAAAAAGCATGAGGGAGAAATAGGATATAACAAGTAAATAAGATTTTTTTAAATATATATATATATATATATATATATATATATATATATATATATATAAGTAAAAATAAAATATACGTATAATAAAAATATATAATAATAAAATATAACCGTGACCCCCCTTTCAATTCACTTAAGACAAAAAAATACATATATATATATATATATATATAATGGAAACACAAAAAAAAAAAGAGTTAAAGCAAAAGCAAGCAACACATGCACACATAAAAGAAAAGCAAGACAGAAGCACGAAGTAGACTCACGCACACAGCCAAGCGCGAGAGCCAAACCGGAAAGGAAGAGGAGCTACGAGAAAGAAGAAATCGGCTGGAAATCCGCTGGAGGGGCGACGCCGGTGATCGGAAAAGTTGACCGGACCTTATCCTCTACACCACCAAGCCTTCTACCCGATTGGAATCAAGTAAGAAAGTCTTAAACTCTCAAAACCCCAATTTCTCCAATTTTGGGTATTTTAGGAATTCTTTAAATACTTCCAATCGGGACATTCCGGGGTTAAATTTGAGCTTAGTGGGTGTTATTGAAAGGTTAGTGAGGTTCAGAATGGAAGTTAAACCGTAGGAATTTGACTGGGTATGGAAATTAGGAAAATTGGGTTAGGAAATTGCTATAAATTCGAAATTGATAATTCGATGCATGTTTAGGCTTGGATATGAGTAGTATAAGTGTTATAAATGCTGGAATTAGCCAAGAGAATAAAGCCCGAGCATTTACCATCTTAATCGGAACCCAATCCGGTGAAAAAGAGGCGAAATACTATGCCACAGTACCGTAAAGAGCTGTGCGGTGGGTTGGACACCTTGGTCTAAGTCCGTGGTGGACACCTAAGACCCGCTAAATTGGTTCCAAGGCTCTAATTATACCCAATTAGATTTTTATATATAATTAAAAAGGTAATAATTAAGCTTTTACTCGGCGAATAAGGGAGACGGTGGAATGAGTAAGCAAAAGCCCCTTTTAAATTGTAAATTTAATTCTTTATTTGTTAAATACCCATATGAACACATGAAGGGAAATTTAGACAAGTGGAAATCTCTAATCTAAGCAATTAGAGGTTCTAAATGGCTCGAAAGTGTGGAAGTCGAATATGGGGCATTCTGGACTTTCAGAAAGAGCAAATAAAATGACGTAACGAACTAAATAATTAGTTCTTGGAAAATAGCTAGAGGGTGCATAAGCATTAGCATGACACGTGCATGGTTGATGCTTAGTTACATGCTCTAAATTTCTTAAATATATGTGTATAGGGCACCACAGGGTAATTGGAGTTTCAGGCACTCCGAGGACTGATCAGGAGGGTCAACGAGGTGAGGGGCTCTCCCATCTCTGCCCAGCAGGGTTGATGACTACGTGGAAAATGTGGTTTGCTCTATTTTGTGCAAATTGATATATGGAATATATTTATATGAATAGATTTGTTTTACGCGTGTATGATTTGCAAGTAAGTAGTCAACGTGCAATAGTATATGTACTTATATGATTAATCACAAGGTGTATATGTGTTATTGTGGCTCACCGAGCCTTATATGATACCATGGGTAAGATTGAGTCGGAATTTCATATGTGAGAGTTTATTAATATTAGGAAACCACTTAAATTGATCATCGTGCAAAGGTTTTGACCGTATGGTACATTGAGGAAAATGAACCTAGGTTGTTAAGTGTGAGTGAGAGTGATGCATAATTGAAAAGGGGGAAACTAGGCCTAGCTAATTCACACGTGTAATATTCAGTTAGTTTTTAATAGGGCGTCTTTCAAGGTCGAATAGGTTATTTGAACTTGTTTAGGTTAATTCGGGTAGATCGAGTCGGTTATCCTGGTCGGACATATATGATTCAGTTAGCAGTAAGTATGCCACATAGTGGCCATTACCTTGGTTTAACCGGGGTCAGACAAGTTGTCGGCTATTACTCTAAGCGTGCCTTGGAGTCAGAAAGTTCCTAGTTTGATCAAATAGGTTCGAATAAGACATTGCCTTCGGGCTAGTATTTCTCTTAGCGTAACGCGGGAGACAGAAAGTGAATGCCTTCAGGCCAGTATTTCTCTTAGCATGATGCAGGAGACAGAAAGTGAATGCCTACGAGCATAACTATGTATGACTTATGAAAAGATATGATATATGTTTATGATTGGTTTACATGCGGATTAATAAAAATGTTAGGAGCATGAATTAGGATTTTTAATTGTGAATATGATATATTGATTGCCTGATCATATTAAAGGTCACAATATAAATCCGTTTCATGCGCATGTGGTTGTGGTTGCTCCCTTCCCCCAGCTGTAGTGGTACCCGCTGCTACGCCAGGGATGGGGGAGCTTCTCACTGAGTCTGTTCGACTCACCCCCTATTTACATGTTTCAGATACCTATGTTGTGATGTATATGTATATGAATCCTTTTTGGGCTGCAGTATATATATACGTCATATTCTAGCATTGTCGGCTTCATACAGATTAAAGTTAGGTCTTGGTGATGGGAATATAGGCTATGATATAATATATATCATGTATATACGTATATGACTTCTGCATGCGACTAGGATAGGTCACACGCATTGAGGCGTGTGATCAATACGTAAATTATATGTATATGTGATTGAATACCTGTTTGTGTGAAAATATGGCTTCCGCATGTGAATAGGATAGATTACACGCATTGAGGCGTGTGATCAGTATGTAAACTATATGTAAGCGTGTGATTGAATATATGTATGACTGTATACAGGACTTCTGCATGTGAATAGGATAGATCACCCGCCCTGAAGCGCGTGATCAATATGTATATTATACGTACTTGTGAATGAATATGTGTATATGTATAGACTGAAGCGGCGTTGAGCGAGCCATGGATTGCAAACTGCTTAGGTCACCGGAAAGGGATGACCATATATGTTATATGTTGTTTGTATTAGAAAAGGGTAGTTATAAACAGGTGGAAATCTCAATCAGGGGTTAGAGGCTTACGGGATAGGAGAAATCCTACTTCCCGTGCCGGTCACGAACGTCCGATAGGGGGTCGTGACAGAAAACAATTTTTATAATTGTGAATTTTGTGATATTTTCACAAAAATGAATTTCAAAATTCATATGTGATATTTTATAAGTGCTACAAGAATGTTATATTTTGGGTGAACAAAGAAATTGTGAAATTCTTGTGAAAAGTCACAAAACTCATCAATAGTGGGGGTATATAATTTTGTGGATATTCAAAAATGAGTTCACCAAAGTTTTTTGACTGTATATTATTTTTATTAAAAATTGCTATGCAATTTATAATGTGAATTACATAATTCATTTCTTGGAACTAAGTTTATTGTGAATATGTGATCCAAATGATATTGTAAAATTAAGCATATATTTATTGGTGATCAATTTATTAAATTGATGATACCATCTCAAATTAGAGATGATGATGTGCTTAATTTAATTGAATAAGCACTTGGTGCCAATTAAATATTTTTTATTGTACAAAGAGGTACAATAATAATTAATTTGTTGTAACATTATTGAGTTTGAAAAGTTCCTTAAATGGATTAATGTTTTACTTTATTGGCTAATATTATTATTTGGTGGAAGAATATATTAAAAATATATTTTATGAATTTTGGGATACCTACCAATAATAATTATGAGTTTTTTTAAGCCAGTAAATTGTGATCACTTATTGTGATGAATACCGTCATTACTAGATTCTTTGAATTATGTGATTTTCTAAAACTATAGCTATAGTTAAAGAATCTGGTGTGTGTATATCGAGGGGGATAAATATTTAAAGCCCGTATGGATTAAAAGCAACCTATGAGGATACCCTACCTTGTGATTAGAGATCCTAAGAACTTGGTTCAAAGGGACGAACAAATCATAGAGTGGCTGTTGAAATGCACATTCAAAAGAGTTTCGACTCTTAATTTATCCCTATGGTGTAAGTGCATTTTCCTGCAATGATATGTGAGGTTGAGTTTTTCAAAAACTCTTAATCAAATCTGTAGTTCTATAAGAGTGGGGTATCTTAATTGCAGAAATACCCTTGACATAATTCACCTATTTGAATGTGACGGAGTGGGGCCGCTCCTATGAGAATATAAAAGGGCATATATTCTTGAAACACATTCAAGAAGCAGGGTGCGCACACGGCCGCATAATGTGTGGGCTAGAGCTCATATATTGCACCTGGATTATTATGTGCATGATATATGTCTTGTCTCCCTTAAGCAGTTATGGTTCAAGGGGAATACAATGGCACTGGATCAAGATATATATTTATGCTAAATATAGATTCAAGGCAATTTAGCTATCTATATTATGCATAATAGTCTGTCTCTACCCAAATGTAAAAACAAATATTAAATGTCAAGTGTGTGTTAATTTATAATAATTAGTGGGGGATTGTTGGATATTTTTATAAATTAATAACATTAATTTGTTAAATTAATTAATATAATAATATGTTACAAATGGACTTGTTCAAAGCTTAAAAATGTATTGTTGCAACATCAATGTGGCTGGAGGTTTTTTATCCTTTAATTATCTTTATTACACTTTATTAGCTACAATTATAAGGCAACATATTCTTACTTATAAATATGATAGCCAAAGACATTTGGATATGGCTTAGTAAGCATATTGAAAAGATGAGGAATGGAACATCATACGGGAGGTGTATCAAAAGAAAGAATAAAATATTATTATGTGTAATATTTGGGTAGAGAAAGGTGTGGGTGACAGAGTCATGTCTACATCCTACGTGCAGAGGTTGTAGACATACAGGCGAGTACTGGGCTGTTGTATCCTGGAGGTAACGCGTCTGAGTACCCTTGCACCGGGTGATATAGTAAAATCAACCCGTGGGAGGCATGAATTACCTTAAAGATAACGAGATACCCGTGCCTCAGTTCGGTACCACGCATTTTATGATTTCTCTAACAAATTTACATTTCCCTATTATTTGTGTTTATTCTTATTTTCAGGTTGCTGCTCCAACATATAGATCGGGACCAACTCATGATTGGTTTAAGGAACTTGAACTTTAAAATTTGTTCATTTCAAATATACTCTGAAGCACCTAAGTGTGTAAAAAAAAATCCAACCATTGGGCAATCTCTCATTTCATTTTAAAAGTGTAAGCAATTCATTTGGAACCCAAACAAACCAACAATTCAAATTAAGGAAGAAATAATAACTTTTCAAAAACTAGAAACTTGATAGTGTGTAAAACAGAACCGCTAACTTTCGAGAAACTTCCCAGAAAATCTAACCGTTAGACTTTTTAGTAAAAATACAACTTAGAAAGCTTAGGATGTTAGATTTCATATGGCTTTGGAATCACTCAAATCCATTAAGTAACGAATTCAGAAAACACATTTAAACAGAGCAAGATCAGATTCAAAACAGCATGCAACATTTGGCAAGCTTCATTGAAATGGTCATATCTCCTTCCATACTTAACAAAATTATTTGATTCTTCTTTCTAAATCAAGCTTAGAGATAAAATATTCTAATTACCAATTCATTACAGAAAGGATTTGAGCCATTTAAGAGCAGTAATTTAAAAACAGTAGCCAATCATACAAAAATTCCGCATCAGTTTAGAAAACAGAACCGCTGACTTTCGAGGCAATTTCCAGAAGATCTAACCGTTGGAATATTTTTAAAAAATACAATTTAGAAAGCGTAGGATGTTAGCTTTCATATGGATTTGGAATCATGAAAATCCATGAAGAAACGAATTCCGAAAACACGTTTAAACAGAGCAAGGTCAGATTCAAAAACTAAGTTTTTTGACAAAAACATGTTCCACGAATTTCTTGTGTCTTATACCATCAAAGATTGTTGTTCTTAGAAGAACATGATGAACAAACTCAAACCCTAAACTCAAATCTCTAACCCAGCAAAATCTCAGCACAAACAACAATTAAAACATCCAATAGAAATGCTCATAACATCAAGAATGCAAAGTTTGAGGCTCCATTGTTCATAAAATCAAGAAAATGGTGAGGATGAGAAAAATTATAGATGGAGGAGATTACTAAACCTAACTCAAGAGACTAAAACAAGATGAAGAGAAGATTGGGGGCGGCTTCCTAATCCTTGCTTCGGCTCGCCGGATTACGACGAGATTCTCGCCGGATTTGTTCCCTCATCCAAGCCCTAGCTCCCCCTCTCTCTCTTCTCCCTCTCTATCCTTTCCTTTCTTTTTCTTTTCTGATTGTGTGTGTGAGTGGCGTGGAAGGGGTGTAAGTGGGGAGAAACAAGTTTTCTCTTCACTTTAGTCCCTCCATCCTCCAACTCTACGTTTTCCTTCGTTTTAGTCCCCGGTTCCTTTTAACTTTCATACTTTTTTTTTCTATGTATACATATATATATATATATATATATATATATATATATATTAAGTTTTAAATATATATATATTAAGTTTTAAATTCCTAGCCCCGGAATAAATCCTTCTTTAATCCTCAAAAAAATTTTTTTTTTTAAATAAATCATTCTTAAATCCTCAAAATTTTCCGGGGTATTACATCTAAGTTCTTACTTAGACTTATACACTTATAAAATAAAATAAAATTCAAATCGACATAACACCCACATGAACAAAATGTGGGCCTTAAGAACTGATGCCTTGCTAATCCGAGACCTGTCACTTGTTTTGAACCTGTCTCTGAAAACATTAGCAAACGAGGGGTGAGTTATACGACTCAGTGAGAGACTAACCCATCTTAGGCGCAGTAGCGGGCACCACTACGACAGGGAAAGGGTGACAACCACATACTTATGCAGAATGTCTCGTACACACCATGAAACATATAATGTGATCAAATTCACCATTCGCAATCCAATCTATAGCATAGATGCCAAGCAAAAATAATCATTCAAAATTTCTCAACTACATATCAAATACTTCCATCAAACACATTCACGAATCAAATTAACAGATAGTTCAAACTCAAATAGCTTAGTCAAGCACATCAAGTCTAAAATTAATAAGTCAACAAAGATCAAATAAAACATAGTACAATCATTCACATACCCTTGGGAGTGTTAATCAAAGTGTCACACATAAACAACTCCTTACGAACACAAAATCAAATTCTGACAGAGTTCATATCATAATACTAATAGCACGTCATCCAAATCAATATTTCACAAAAATCAACAATCCAAGAAAACAAATATTTGAGTGTAATGTTGGCCGCATAGGGTTGAGGTTACTTGGGCACCATTTAGTGAAGGAAGGTTGTTGAGAATAATATAATTTTAAAGGAATTAGTTTACAAAGCCGGTGTCCAAGGTTTTCCAAGTAATAAAGAGCATGAATCCTCGACTTGGTTTTGAAAAGGATAAGAAATGCAATATGTAAAGAAGGGGGTTCATACAGTAAAAAAAAACTATGTGACCAACATTACCTATTCACACAAATTCCTTCCCACAAGCAAACAAGGGGTGAGGTTCAACTAGGTTCCTTCCCTCCTCCTTTGTTTACCTATGAGTTCTTAGAAAATGGGTTGGTTAAGTGGTTCAACTAGGTTCCTTCCCACCACCTTCCCAATTTTTACAATTCTAGCGGCGCATGGTTCAACCCCGTTCCTTCCCATGTCCGCCTTAGTACCTTAATAGAAGGTTAGTCCCATGGTTCAACCTTGTTCCTTCCCATGAACTATCTCATGCCACTTCACACATGGTGTATGGTTCAACCTTGTTCCTTCCCATACACCACTTTATAACACACTAAATCACTCAAATCAAGCAAAAAGACAATTCCTTCATAAAGGCACCAACATACCGGCAAAATCAATCAAAAGGGAAATACAATACCATCTCAATCATTCTATCAAGACTCTTGTTCATACACAACATATATCGAATTTACTATGTCCTTCAACCCTTGAAAATCACAATCACAATCATAATCTCAACACAAATGGGTCCACACCCAATCTCAATCAAATCTAAAACACAACAACATGCCTCATTGGTCAATTCATAATGGTTCAAATCACATAAAAAAAATCTCATTACTAGGTCAATTTAGATTCAATCCTAATTCATATTAAGTGCATGATTACAATCACACAATTAATCACAACACATAATTTAATCATCCCTTTTTGGGGCTAAGATAAGAAAGTCCCTCACCTTGGCCACTTCACTTAGCATTCCCTTTGAGCACTCTCGTCTCCAAGGAAGTACTTGAACCCTATCACATAAAATCAATTCAATCCATGTAAAATTTCATACAATTTCCTAGTTTCTCTACTTATGATTTCTTACATTTATCCAACCCCCAAGTTCACTTACTTAGTCTAAGTTCATCATTTGGTGTTCTTTCTAGACTAAACACAATTTAATACATAATCAATTAATCTCACAACCTTATTCACTCTCCAAGCTCCATTAATGGAAATTTTCCCAAATATAGGAAGTCCTAACTTTCATCAAGGGTTCACATACCACCAACCTAACCATTGGGCATCATTCCAAATCATTTAAAATATCTAAACATATAATTTAAAGTTCATACATACCAACAAGCATCAAGGAAATCCACAATTTCCAAAATTTTTTCCAAATTCGTAGGTCATGAACCATAGAGTGGAAATCTCCATAAAACTCAATATTTGGATGATCTCTATGCTAAAAAATGATTCTAAGGTGATATATTATTGATAGATAACTCATTTCTAACAAGAAATCTATGATTTAAGTGGTGGAGACAAGATTTTAGTGACTCACCTTGTGGAAATTCGATTTTGGAGTTTGTGGGAGATTGGCCAAGCTCCTTGATGCTCAACAATGGTGGAGGAAGCTTGAGAGAGTCTTAGATTAGTGGTAGGAAGCAACAAATCTAGTTGGAATGTGAAGATTTTGCAAAATCTCCCAAGCCCTAAGAGAGAGTTGGGAGGAAGAGGAAGAAGAAAATGAGTGGATGGGAAGTGGTGTGAGAATGCTCCTGGAGTTTTTTTAAAAAATGTGTTCTCATTTGTTGGGAGATTTATGGGTAATTTAGACATTTGACAACTTTTGAGATATGGTAAAATAGAGTTATGATTGGATTTTCTCATCTAGATTTATTTTTGGGTAAGAATAGAAAAATTTAAAAATTTTTGGGTAATCATAGGCCTATTTAAAATATCTGTCACTAAGTCTCTAGCAGATGAGAATTTTCTACCCAGTACAATTTTTATTTTTGAAAATTCTCAAATTTAAACTATAAGCTCGAAATAATTCATATGATTCATATTTAACCCAATTAATATTTTTGTATTTGAATTCATTATTTATTTTAATTTCTTAAATTTCCAAATCTAAAGCAATTAAAATCTTAATAATAACCCAAAAATTCTTATTTCATTCCAAAAAAATTATTTTTATTTTATTTAGTCAAAATGTCCAACCTCAACATCAAAATTCTATCAATTTTATATTATCCCATCATTTCTTAATTAGGATTATATATATATATATATATATATTTCTATTTATTTACTTGTTTATATATTATTATTATTATTATTATTATTATTATTTACATTCCAACTCCAAATGATGACCATTCTAAGTCTTACCATATATTTGACTTGATTCCAAAAATACCCCTCGGATATTACAGTTTGAGTTGAACTGCTATAAAGAATTGTCATTTCCGTTTAGAAACCTCTTTGGATTTGAATCTATCAGATGGAGAATTGTGACATAATTCATCAATTATTGAGTAAGAAAAAAGCATATACTGAACAAGATAAATTCTTGGAATTCAGTCTAATTTCAATTCCCTTGACACAATTCCATCCTACCAAACTTTAATGAATATGAGCTAGGTTTGTGATAATAAGCCTGAATATATCTCCAAACTTGTTGAATCGAATTTTTAAATACACTTACAAATTAGAAGCATTACATGACATGACGCCTGATTTCTTTGTACTAATATTTGTTTATAATTGAGATGGGAATTGTAATTTTTGTAGTTGTGATGGGAATTGGGAATTGGGAATTGATACTGTAATGAGAGTGAAATCTTAATTGTTTTGTTTAAGATACTTGAAATTTTGTACTCAATCTCAAAATGAAATCTTGATTTATTTCAATGTAAAAAAAGTATTCATTATTAATATACAAAGTATTTCATCATTGATATTGTACTTCATACAATTCTCTACAGAATTATATTGATATTGTACTTCATTATTGGTTTACAATTTTTTTTTGAAGGGATGATAATTATATTAAACCAAAGAGAACTAAAGCTTATATATCCATTGATGATCAAAGCTTATATATATAACAATACTGTTTGGGATTAAATTGAAAAATAAAATAATTATTTGTATCACAAAAATATACTGTATTGGGATTAGAATGAAAAAAGAATAGTATTTCCAATGCATAAATATAATATTCTCAATGGCCAAACTTCAAACATAAAGTTTTGTGTTGACAGCGTGAAGAAGGCGTGAGAAGAAAAACATAACCTTTAGAAAATTAATTTTTTAAAAAGAAATGGTACAAAATTGTGTCGTTTTGTGAGAATTGTAGGAAATTGCATGAGAGAGAATTGCATGTGATCCGATCTCAATATAAAGACATCGTTTTAAGTAAATTGACATTAATATGAAGAGATGTTGTCGTTCTAAGTTATGAGTTCACATTAACATTATATGTATAACTAGTATTGAACGGGTAGCATAGATTATTTTATATTAATTTAAAATTTAAAAAAATATATGAATAAAGATACAACATTAAAAAAAATCACAATGAAAAAAATAAAATTCTAATATAATAAATAAATAAATATATATTTTAAAGCAATAAACAAATATATATCATATTAAAGTTCAATAAAGATTAACTCTCTCCTAACTCTACCGAAAAAAAAACTCCGTCTGTGAGTTCTCGTTCATCTGTGCTTCGATTTTCCTTAATTCGTCTCCAGTAAGGGAGTAATTTCTGCAATCCAATCCGTTTCATCTCCTCCTGATCTTGGTTGTTCAATAATTCTCCAAAATTTGTCCAGAAGCTAGGACATTGAAAACCCTAACCCTAACATTTGGGGGGTCGTCCAGTTTAGCGATTGTATCCCCATACGATTCAACCTACTCCCATAGCTCTTCTTAGTTGCTAGTAAGCTAAGGACCTCATTGTTTCAGTTATTGGTGGTTTGTTCTCGATCCACGAACTAGTATCATTATTCCCTATTATCTATTCTCTTCCTCTCCCAAGAGCCGGTTTTTTATCCACTAGCAATAATTATCATTAGTGGAGTTTTGTCCACCTTAATTAATTCTTGGCAGGCTTAACCAATCAGTAACCCTCCCCTATGCACACCCACCTCTAGGAGCAATTTTGAATCTGTCCCGCCATCATACTTCTAGTGTAATATTATATCAGCCTACCAATCAGAAAATCACCTCTTGCTCAGATAACGCTTCCGTGGCCTTCTCCAGTGTCCGCACGCTTTCTTGGCATTAACGTTTCCCTTTAGCCTTCAGACTATGGGACGTTTGGTTTTTCCGAGCACTATGCCCCCTCTATTTAAAGACATTGATCACCAGAAGAGGCCACATCCAACTTGTGAACAAACATCCCTTCCCATAAAAAGAAGGAAAACCTTTCCCATGGCTAATAACCCGAGAGAGATAGGCTGGGATGACTCGAGTGATCTTGATGAAGGAGAAGACATAGAGGAAATGCAAGAGTCTCTTGCATTCCAAAACATCCCACCCCAGAGCCACAACCTGCCAATGCTCCTATAGTTTCCTTAGAGCCAGAGTTCCTTCACTTAAACCGCCGATTCTGGGAAAAATGCCTTATTGGCTTACTGATTGATAGCAGGAAGTTTAAGGTCTCACGAATGCAGAGTATCATCGACCACTTCTGGTTCTTGCGAGGCCCTGTGCGAGTGGTGGGCCGTGTTAAGAGGTTCTATGTCATTCATTTCTAGATTGATGCCGATCGACAGCAAATCCTTAATGAGGGCCCATGGGCAATGCAAGGCGGGCTCCTCTCCATGTTCCCTTGGGAGCCGAATTTAGCTTTATCTCACTTACTAGTTACAGAAGTAGCGGTGTGGGTCCAACTGTGGAACCTACCTCTGGAATACCAGACCCCACTAATGGCAGAAAAGATTGGATCACTCATGGGCGAAGTCCGAGAGATTGATTGGGCTCCCACGCTCCCTCGAAACCTTCGGTTTCTTCGAGTAAGAATCCGAATTCCTACTCACACTCCTTTGTTGATGGGGGTGATCCTACGAGCTGACTCAGGTGATCACTTCTGGATTCAATGCAAGTATGAACGCCTCTTCAGGCTATGCAGAGGCTGTGGGCGCATAGGACATCTCCCCCAAGACTGTGACAGAAGTAGAGAACAGGGTGACCTGTCTCTCGATGCTCAACGGCAATGGATCCAAGGTCAATATGGCAATGCCTACGGGACCATGATTGATCAAGCATACTTTGTCCCCGAGGCAAGAAGATTCAGGTTCCAACCCAGCAGGCGAACCACATACATCCGAGCATTATACACCAGGAATGGCTACCAGTACAGGCCCCGACGTGCGGACCCGGTTGACTTCTATTTTGATCCATGGGTGCCATTGGATGCCAATGGTACAATGGATCCTCCAACCCAAGTGGAAGTGCAGGATACGGAAGAGCAGGACACTACCGCCTCCCTTCCTGACCAGATACTCGATACTCAGCCTGAGTTCCAACACCACCAAGGGGATCAAGTCGACATACCTTTAGCCCAAGAAATCTTAAATAAAACTGATCCTGCCAGCCTGGACCCAGAGTGGAAGCGGATAGTGGAAAGATTTTGTCCTTATTCTACACCACTGGAGCAACCCCTCCAAGGGATCAGACTGAATGAAGAACGAAATTCGGAGAATAGGGATCCATCTACCTTGCTCTGGATTGAATTTGAACCAGGAGAATTTGGAATGGCGATAGGGTGGCTTCTGCTAGGTAACGTGTTACCTCATTTTGAAGAACTGAATCCCATTCAGCACGATCCCACTGAAGCAGAAATTGAAGACACTTGGAGAGAGATATATAATACTCCTCCAGAAGAGAGTATGCCACTAGCGAGTACTTTTGAGATAGGAGAGTCTAGTGCGGCCCGGGCCAACCCCAATGACCATTTAGAAGGAGGCATGTTGGAAAGCATGATGGGAGGCACATTGACTTTCCGTCCTCCCAGTAGACAGTTGGATCTCTCCTACACTGGAGCCTTAACTAACATCCCTCCTCAGGCCATTGAGGAGAATCATCTGGAGCTCACTCGTGTCCCCCCCGCAGAACCCGATAATAATGAAGTCCTACAATTGGAAATGGCAGTGGCGTGGAACAGATCTAGTCTAGAGATCCTGGAACCTCATCACCAGGTAGACATAGCCAGCCAGAGTGAAGACCCCACAGGACAGGAATACCGTCTAATTATCTCAGGAGAACAGCCTGAAGTGGAAGAGGAACTTTTGACCCAGTCCACGGAGCTTGTCATCATGGAGGGCCCCCTGCCAATCAACAGATGGAGAGTAATGCTACTGTCGAAGAAGATCCTACCAATTTGACCTCACCAGAATTGCCAAAAGAAGAGCCACAGAGGAAAAGAACACGTCCTTTTGAATTAAAGCTGATCGAACAGTTTGTGAGGAAAAGGGGCAAGATTGGACCAGTGAACTTCACCTTGACCCTGACAGCACCAAAATCTAGGAAACGAAAAGCTCTCCGAATAGAGGAACTAGATGGATCAAGTGGACCTTGAGTTAAGCGACTGAAGGCTAATCCCACTGCAACCGATAACAGCATAGAGCCCGTCACTACAAATCCAGATATAGTTGAAGTTACTGAACTACTCGAATCTTGTTTCAAGGGCTTTGGAGAGGTTGTCCCAGAACAACCCCCACAATCGCCATGAAGATTCTAAGTTGGAACTGTAGGGGTATTAGGAAAGCCCCTACAGTGAAAAGGTTGAAGGGTCTATGCCTCAAATATCAACCTGATTTACTTTTTATGCAAGAAACAAAATGTAACCGTAACAAAATGCAAAGATGGACAAGGCTTGGCCTTTTTGACTATTCTTACTGTGTTGATCCAGATGGGAGTAAAGGAGGGTTGGGAGTGTGGTGGAATAAAAACATGACAGTCACAGTGATCCATGAATCTAAAAATTGGATACACTTAAAAATTAAAAATATCACTAATCAACATTTTTTCTTTACTGGAGTTTGTGGGGCACCGGTAAGAAGTGAGAGGGAGATTCTTTGGAAATACCTGTCAGATTTAAATATCCAAACCGAACCATGGCTCTTAGCGGGAGACTTTAATCAAGTCACATCCATGAATGAAAAATTAAGCCATTGCCTCATCATACCAGGTAGCGAAGCTTTGTCTGAAACCATCAACAATCTGGGCTTAATCGATATTCCAACCTCTGGTAACTGGTTCACTTGGACCAATGGCAGACATGGAGACGATTTGGTGTGGGAAAGACTGGACAAATGCATTGTTAATACAAACTGGCTCAATCATTTCCCAGACTCATGGGTGGAGGCTTTACCTGTAGTCACCTCGGACCACTCTCCCCTTATTATCCACTCCCACAAAAGCATCCACACTCCGTTTAAAAATCCATTTCACTTTGAAGCCATGTGGCTCCAACATCCCCAATTGAAGGAGGTTGTGCATTCTGCCTGGCAACAACCGGTGACAGGGTCTAGAGCTTTACAACTTTAGGATAAAGTCAAGAACGTTAGCAAAGTTCTCTCCCATTGGCATAAACATCACTTCAGCGACCTAAGCAACTAAATCAAGGAAACACATGCTCAGGTTGCAACTTTCCAAAGGAACATACATCATCACGTCAAAAATAATGAAGAACTGATAGCCCGAAAGAGACTCGAATTTCTTCTAACCTGTGAGGAAATCAAGTGGGCTCAACATGCTAAACAACTCTGGTTACTTCAAGGTGACAGGAACACCAAGTACTTCCACTCTGTGGTTAACCACCACCGTACCAAGACCCGAATCCATACTATCCAGTCTCAGCATGGTCAGTGGATTACAGACCCTAAGGATATCCAACACGCTGCCACCAATTATTTCCAGAATCTTTATACCAGTACTGCGGCAGAGGATGATTCTGTCAGAAGACTATTCATTGAAAATTCGGGTATCCCTAAGCTCAACCAAGGCCATATTCAGCATCTTTCTGCTCCTTTTACTTGCCTAGAGATAGAGACTGCTCTCTTCCAGTTGAATGGAGGTAAAGCCCCAGGCCCTGATGGGATGACCCCGTTATTCTTCCAACACTGCTGGGACACTGTGCAGGATGATGTAATATCAATGGTAGGATCTTTCCTCTCACGAGGACACATGTTAAGGACAATAAACCAAACCCATCTTACACTCATTCCTAAAATTGACTCCCCGTCTAGCTTCCAGGATTATAGACCTATCAGCCTCTGTAATACCTCGTATAAGCTCATAGCTAAGGTCCTCACCAATAGGCTCCAAGAAGTCATGCCTGACCTGATATCTCCTTTTCAAAACGCATTCGTCAAAGGGCGTCTGATTCAGGACAACATTCTCATTGCGAGTGAGTCTCTCAACTATATCAGGGGCTGTAAAAAATCAAAAGGAGGATGGGCTGCCCTAAAAGTAGACCTTCAAAAAGCCTATGATAAGCTCTCCTGGTCGTTTCTTCAAGATGTCCTCCATTATATGAATTTTCCACCTCTCTGGCTTAAAATCATCATGCAGTGTGTCACCACTACTTCAATGAGAGTCAAAATTAATGGACAGATGACAAACTGGTTCTCTCCTAAAGCCGGTTTGAGGCAAGGAGACCCTTTGTCTCCTTACCTGTATGTTCTCTGTGCTAATGCCCTCTCCAACTATCTCATCAGAGCACAGAATGAAAGACAGATCAAGGGTATTAAGATTGCTCGAGGGGCCCCTAGTATTAACCACCTGATGTATGCTGATGACATCCTCCTTTTCTTCAAAGCCGATAAGACTACCTGTGTACAGGTGAACAAGATGTTGCACCAGTTCGGAGAATTGGCAGGCCTATGGATGAATCCTCAGAAATCCGAAGTTAAGTTCAGCCCCAATATCACTGAGGAAAGAGGCGGGGTACTCACCCGACTTCTTAATTGCCGAAGAGTTGACCACCTGGGGAAATATTTGGGTGGTTTTATCGACGGCCACAATACTACCAAGAGGAATGCTTCCTTAATCCTCGATAACCTTCAACAACGTCTCACTGGTTGGAAATCGAGAATGTTGTCTCAAGCTGCTAGGACTACCCTCATTAAAGCCGTCGTTAGTGCGACTCCCATTTACCACTTGCAACATACATGGCTCTCACACTCTCAGGCAGCTAAGTGTGATGGAGTTATGAGAAAGTTCTTCTGGAGTCAATGGGAGGACTCCAAATCCCCAACTATGATCTCGTGGAAGAAGTTGTGCAAAGGCCGTAAAGAAGAAGGTCTGGGTTTCAGACAAATGTTAAAACTCAATGAAGCATTATTGGCCAAGCAGGTGTGGAGAATCCTAACCATGGAAGATACATTAGTGAGTTAAGTCTTCAAGGGAAAATATCTGAGTTCCACTCACGATTACCACCTATCCGCGAAACCTAACTCTTCCCCCTTATGGAAAAATCTCTGTAAAGCTTCCTCAGTTGTTACTACCAATTTAGGATGGCGGGTGGGAAATGGCCACAAGATAGCCTTAAATGATGTCAAGTGGATCCACCCGGACACCTCAAACCACCATTATAACAAGCTCTGTGATCTCATGTTCCCTGGAGGGTTCTGGGACGCGGATAAAGTGGCTCAGGTCTACAATTCCCCCAAGAAAGAGCGTATCTTAGACACCGTTATCTCCCACACCTCTGTGGAAGACAAATTGGTTTGGCTTAAATCAGACCACGGGGATTTCACAGTCAAGAAGGCCTATGACATACTTACCAACGACCCCCATCCTTGTGTCCTTCCAGGCTTCAATAGGGATCGCCTCTGGAAACTCCCTTTACCTCAACGAATACTTGTTTTCTGGTGGAAAACCCTGCACAAAGGCCTCCCCCTGAAAATGAATTTGGCGAGGAAAGGCTTCCAAATTTCAACAACGTGCCCGTTTGGATGTGATATGCCGGAAATGGAGAAACACCTGTTCCAAGAATGCCATTTTGCTAAGAGGGTTTGGTCCGCCTCGAGACTGCATCTTATACCTGGGAATACTAATACACCCTCCATGATTGATTGGATCTCCAACGGGATTGCTACCTTATCTAAATCCAGCCCTCCTCATCAGAAAGATATTCTCATCCTGCTCATTTCTATATGCTGGAGTCTTTATACCCATAGAAACAAACTACTCTTCCAACACGACAAGGATGATGTGATGGAATGCCTTAATAGAGCCTACCAAGTTGTGGATGCATTAGCAGGGGTTGATCCCACACAAGGACAAGACTTCTTCTTCAAGGTCGGCAGCCCACGGTTACAGAGGAACACTGGGAGAAGGAGATCTGAACACCTTCTAGGACGAATGGTCCTAACCTGCAGCTGGAAGCTGGACTTGGTCACAAGAAGGAAAGCCTTCGCCATTTTCCAACATACTCCATAGCACCAAACGTTGGTGTGCTCCTTAGTCACCACTTGTGACCAAGACAACCGCCTTGGGACACTTAGATGCATCCGCCTCTTCCTGGAGGACTACGGCAGAGCTCAGATGGGTCCCATCCTCTTCAACATCCCCAACAAAAGCACCATCAAACATCTAAACCACGAATCTAAGGCTTGCCTTAGATTTCAAACTATTATAAATGATATTTTCAATATATGTACTAACAAAAATATTAGTATTTCTTTTCAGTATTGTCAAAACCACATCCAGCCTGACAGAATTTATTCTAACCGGCACATTGGGTGGTATCCTCTAAACCAATTGTAACTGTTTCTATATATCAAAAAAAAAAATAAAGATTAAACATGAAATCATAAAAATAGACAACAATGTTTCAAAATAAAAGAATAACTAAAAATGACATATGAGTTATATGATCTTTTGGGTGTTTTTTTAAACCAATGTAATCTATGATTTATGTGTTCAAGAAATTTTTAGCAATATTATTTTTAACTTAAAACATTTTGTGTTCCTCAATTACAAATAATGCAAAAAAAATATTTTCCAATAATAGTGCTAATTTGAAAAATAATAATAGTGTTTGCAATAAACATAATTACTTAAAAAATTGGGAGTGTGGTGCATCGTTTTCAAAACCTAACTGATTATCGATTCGATTGAACACTGATTCAGGTTTACTGATCCAAACGTGGTCGAACCTGTCTTAATACATATAGTAACCAAGTAAAAAATATACATAATAATTGTTTTATATAAATAAAGAAATACATATAAATAAAAATCTGTGTACAATATCTTTTTATTATTTTTAATAAAATAAATAGTTCACGTATAATTCCTTAAAAATTAAAATATCTTAAATATAATATTTAAAAATTAATACATATGATTATCTCTTCGTAATTTCGTATATATATTTTATTGCTTTCGTATCTTCTTTTTAATTACTATTTACTTATCTATTTTTTATTCTTCTTACACCTACCTCTATTTACCTATTTTTTATTTTCTCCATACATATTTATTTACCCATTTTTTATATTTTCGAAACCTACACCTATTTATTAAATTTTTTTTATTCTTCCCATGTCTTTCTCCATTTACTTTATGTAATACCCGGGAAAATTTTTTCAAAGTTTAAAATGAAATGAAAGAGAAAGAAAAGAAGTAGAAAATAATTTTTGGATTTAATTCAGGACCTAAGGAATTGGAAACCTGAATTAAATGGTGAAAAGAGAGTAGGGAATATTTTTGGGTATTTAATTTGGGATATAAGAGGAAATGAAAATTTTAATTGGAAAGGGGAGGATTGAATTGGGGATATTTTCCACCTAATCTTTATTATAATAATAATTATTATTATTTAGTTATTATTTATTTATTTTGATTATTTAATTATTTTAAATTTTGGGGTGGGGTGTGACTTAAGGAAATAAGAATAAAAAGAAATAAGAGAAAAGGAGGAGGAAGGTATTTACGGGAAGAAAGAGAGAAAGAAGAAGAAGAAGAAGAAGAACACAGAAGAGGAGGAGGAGGAAGGGTTGGGGTTCGCCGGAAAAGTGACCGGGGAGAGCTAGCCGACGCCGGAAAAGTCACCGGAGCTCGGGTTCGACGTCTCCTACACCTTTCACCAATCGAATCAAAGGTTGGTAACCCCAATTTCATTCGAAAACCCCAATTTCTTCATTTTAGGGATTTCTTCGATCCACCTTCGATTGGGTTGTTTCGAGGGTAGATTGAGACCTAGGAAGTGTTCTTGAACACTTAGTTAGGGTAACAATCGAGGCTATACCCTCGGGTTTAGTCGAATTCGAATTTGAAAGGGTTTGGGGTTGAAAATTCTAAATAGTCCCAATTTGGGAATTCGTTGATAAATTTGGAATCGGACTTGGATTTGAGTAGTTAGGATTGGATTTATGTTGTTGGAATGTAGGTGAACAAAACCCGTGAGGTGCGGAGTCAAAGACGGGGTCGAAAGGGGGCCGAAACGGGCCCAAGCTAGCCCACAGCATAGCAAACGAATTGCTGTGCTGCGAGCTGGCGCTGCAGCAGCCCGCTCTCGGGTGTACAAGAGCTGCTGGGCAGCATCTTGGCGCCACAGCGCCTGGTCTCTGCCCAGCATGGCCAACATTCGTTTTTAAGCCAATTCGGGACGTCCGAACCTCCTATTTTCAATCCGAAACATCTTAGGACACCCCAATCCATGTTTTAAGGATCAAAATCATTTCAAATGCCTTCTTGTCCCTCAAGAATAGCAACTTACGGAACAAGCTAAGCCCAACTTCTTGAATTTCTAAATTCCTTCTACACAAACCTTAGGAAACCTTAAGTAGGATAGCTTAGACACACATTGAGGATTTAGTAACTCAAATCCAAGGCCCCAAAAGCAACTCAAGGAGAACGATGGTTGTATGAAACCAAGTGCGAGGCACTTGAGACTCTCATAGAAGAGAGGGAAGACGAATAAGACCAAGGACTCGGTTCTTGGCAGCGTCTAGATGCATTCTAGGCACGAGCATGTAGTATGCATATGAATTGCATATAGTTGAGATGTTAACCACTTGAATGCATTCTTTAGGAAATCACGATTCGTCTGGAGTGGGAGTTACTCCAGGACAAACGCAAGGGAGCCGTCCAGGTGAGGGGTTTCCCATCCTTGTCCTATAGGGTTGATTGAGGATGTGGATATGTGCTTTGCCTACTTTCCTATGTGTAAGAATTTCTTAGTGGTTAACATGCTATTGTTGTTCCTAAACTGTTATATGTGAAAATATTTGTATATGTGTGTTTGACAACAGGTAAAGAGGTACTGGAGTGTATCCATGTGATGACATGAGATACGCCGAACAGTACAAGCAAGGGGGTAAGTTGTTGATTGAGTCCAAGGTTTGTTTTACCCTATTAATTAGAAACTCATTAAAGAAATCGTATAGAAGTTGTTAGTAAACGTCGACGTTTCACGGTAATTGAAATTAGGGAAGACCTTAGAGCTAGGTTATGATCTAAACCAAGGGTTTGGGAACAATATGAGGCCATTGCCCTAGCCTGGCACTAGGGCCAGTTAATGATTAAAAGATTTGCCCGTTAAGGCCATTGCCCTAGCCTGGTACTAGGGTCAGTAAAAGACTAAAAGATTTGCCCGTTGAGGCCATTGCCCTAGCCTGGCACTAGGGTCAGTTAAAGATTTAAAAAGAACTTGCCCGTTGAGGCCATTGCCATAGCCTGGTACTAGGGTCAGTTGAGTGATTTACAGCTTTCAGATGATATGTTAAATATGATTGTTTGCTTATGAGAAGCATGATAGAAAAGCATGATCCGTAGGTTTATCTGTTATTTTAATGTTATATTAATATTGCCTGATCGTAATATAACATTTGATAAACTAGACTTTCATGCGCATGTGATTGTGGGTGTTTCCCTTTCCCCAGCTGTAGTGGTACCCGCCGCTACGCCGAGGATGGGAAGCTTCTCACTTAGTCTGTTTGACTCACTCCCTCTGCTTCAATGTTTCAGATACAGGGATCGGGCAGGCATCGACGTCCGGACAGTGATACGGACATCAGACCATCCTTACGCTCTTGTTCGCGTGGGTGGACTCCTTTAATTATTTTGATTTCTCTTGTTGTACATATTTTAAAGTTGTAAGAGTTGTATATATATATATATATTTATAGCTTTTGATATGTACCTACTCTAGAATTTTCGACTTCACATGTACTTAAGGACAGGGTCCATTTGGGGATAAACTAGGATATATGTTTGAGTATATAAACTTCTGCATGTGAATAGGATAGATCGTACGCATTGAGGCGTAGTCAATATGATATGGGTATATATTATGTGTGCTTTCTGCATGTGAATAGGATAGATCGTACGTATTGAGACGTACGGTCAATATGATAACATTTACATTATGAGTGCTGATAAATATATCTATACACTAGATTGAGCTGAAGCGGCATTGAGCGAACCGCGGATTGCAGGTTAATTAGGCCACCAGTGAGGTGTGGCCACTAGTATGATATATAGATATATATTGATTGTATAGCAGGATAGTTATAGTCATGTTTACAAGATAAGGCTTATGGGTTTAGAGGTAAAAATCTATTCCCGTGCCGGTTACGTACTCCCGATTTTGGGTCGTGACACTTTATTGTTTATATATTTATCTTCTTCACACCATTTTTTCTTATTGGCCAAATTACTCTTTTGGTCCTCAACGTTTTCACGAAGTTTAATATTGGTCCTCAACATTTCAAAAAGTTATTTTAGGTCCTCAACGTTTTTTTTGTCAAAATTGGTCCTCCAGCGTAACTCTGTCAGTTTTTTTTTGTTAAATGTTGACATAGAAGGCTTATGTGGCACACCCTCTCTCCTACGTGTCATATTTGGATGATATGACAGCTTCTCTCACTCCAATTCAGCAAAACGACGCCGTTTTGCATCACTTCTCTCTCACTCCAACTCAGCAAAATGGCATTGTTTTTCTGAGTTGGAGTGAGAGAGGGTGTCATATTATCCAAATATGACACGTAGGAGAGAGGGTGTGCCACATAAGCCTTCCACGTCAGCATTTAACAAAAAAACCAGACGGAGTTACGCTTGAGGACCAATTTTGAACAAAAAAAAACGTTGAGGACCTAAAATAACTTTTTGAAACGTTGAGGACCAATATTAAACTTCGTGCAAACGTTGAGGACCAAAAGAGTAATTTGGCCTTTCTTCTTTTTCACACACATTTCTTCATCTTCGTGCTCTTCTTCTTTCTTCTTGTCACCATATCTTTCTCACACTATTATGTATTTTTTCTTACTCTTACTCAAATCCTTATCTATTTGTTTTCTTCTCTTTTCTCATCTTTCTCTCATACATCATGTTTTTCTTATCTCGTTTGGCTTCTTTTTGTTCTTCTTACTCCTTCTCCTTCTCCTTCTCATTCTTATTCTTCTTCTCGGTTTATTATTATTTTGTCAATTTGATGTATGAATAGTAAGTTGTGATTTGATTGGTAAGATTTAATTTATTATTTGTTTCAAAATAATAAAGTAGTCATCATTCTATATGTATACATATATATAATTCATCACACTAACCTATTTTGAAACAAAAACTAAAAAATTGGCATCTTTGTTATTATTATTTTTTTAACCAATCACTGGATTAAAAAATATAGAGACATGCTCACAAAAGACACATAGAGATACGATTATAAATAAAGGAATACATATAGATTAAAATATGTCCACCCTTTGAGGTGCCTACAATTCAGTGAGGGGATTAGTCACTGTGTACGACGGTGGATATTCTGGTCTAGATAAAAAAGATATATATACAATATCTTGATATTCTTTTTAATAAATTAAATTATTCACTTATAATTCCTTTAAAAAATTTAAAATATCTGAAATATAATATTTAAAAATAATACTTACTATTATCTCACTATAATTTTTATATATATTTTATTACTTTTTGTCTTCTTTTCATGCACTATTGACTTATTTACTTTTTATTTTTCTCACACCTATCTCTATTTACATACTTTTTATTTTTTTCATACATATTTACTTATCTTTTTTATATTTTTAAATCTACATCTATTTATTAATTTTTTTATTCTCCCCATGTCTTTCTCCACTTACTTTATTGTTTCTATGTTTATTTTCTTTCCTCCATTTATTTTCTTCCTCCTATTCTTCTTACCACCATCTCTTTCTCACACCATTATGTATTTTTTATTCTCTTTTCTCATTTTTTTCTCTCACACATCAAGTTTTAATTTCCTTCTCTCATCATGCTCCTTTCTCTTCTTCTCACTCCTTCTCTCTCTCTTTCTTACTCTTCTTTTTAATTTACTATTTTTTGACAATTTATTATAAGAACGATAAACTCAGCATCGTTATTTAATTGGTAAGATTTAATTTATTATTTGTTAAAAAAATTTTAAAAAAAAATCATCATTTTATATGTATACATATATATAATTGATCACACTTACTTATTTTTAAACATATTATTTTACTTGACCGATCACTGAATTAAAATATATAGAAATATGTTCACAAAAGAAATATAAAGATACACACTTATTGATATATCGGGCTTTCAGCTTTTGTTCTCAATAATAGTTTCACTTCAATCTATATAATAATTTTTATTATTAACTTGAATATAAATATAGTCAGTTTAGAATCTCAAACTAATGATAACTTTGTAGCACATCAAACTCTAACTACTAACATTTAACAATTTAGGGCACGTTCATTAGGCAGAAATAGAAATGAAAATGGAAACGGAAATGAAAACGGAATGCATTTGATGTGTTTAGTAGTAAAAGTTTGGTAATGGAAATGGAAAGGGAATGTATTAAAATGACCATTTTACCCCTTATATTAACATAATAAAAAGAAAAGAGGGTTATAATTGTGTCAAATCATGTCAAATCAGAGGGGTATAATAGATATTTTGTATTTTTTTTAAATTGATGGAAATGAAAAAGTAAAAAAAATAAGTGTTGATTAAAATTGAAGTCTTAGTTGCCAACAAATCCATAAATAACGAACAAATTACAATATAAGTAAAAAAAGAAAAAGAAAAAGAAAGATAAGAATATTCTTGAAAGTGAAGAGAAGGGAAATTTAAATTAGTTCTATTTAATTTAAGAATTCAATTTTTTTTCAAAAAGTTAGAGTTAAAGTAAAGAGAAGGAAAATTAGTATGAAGAAATATGCGTACAAAAAGGGAAAAATTTTTTTACAAAGGCTAACACTAACCTATTTCTAGAATTATGAATAGGATTTAAATTTAGAAGTCAAACTTGTATTGCTTTCAATGTAAGACCCCAAAACACAAAAATATTCTTGAAACTGTAAAATATCATATTAGAAGACAATTAAGCGTGACCGGTGGTTCAATTCTTGATGTTCTATAGCTAATAATTTTTATATTTGCATAGAGAATAATTTTCCAATTATATCAGTAAACTGCAATTTTAGATTGTAGAAGAACATAATTACTATTAATCACAAGTTTTTACCACCACATCTTCTCTAGGAAAGGATTCTTGTTGCCCTTTTATGGGCTTTAGCAAATAGCTTTTTTAGCAGCGACAATTTTAATGAATATATCCAAATAGTAAGTAGCATTACATTCAGGATTAAGTATATATACAAATAGCTACTATTCATAACTTCTCTTTTGCAGCCTGTGCTTCAGCCTTTAATTTCTCTTTGATCCGGACTACGTGTAAGGATCCTGATCAACTGGGTCTGTGCTCCTTCCTAAAATTTGTGATGTTTCGTGGTTGGTCCAATTGATCAAAGATTGACCGCCTAATAGATGCTTACATGCACAACTCCATAAACCTACATCTATTTAAAAATAAATATTAATATCTGACTCCTATACATTACCTGGTTAAGGTTAAATAGAAATTGTCTGATGTGATAGGCTTGAGAAATTGAACGAGCACTGAGAAAAAGCAACTGGTAATCATTTTGCTGCAAAATTTTCAACCAAAGGCATGAACTGACCAAGAACGTATGACCTGTCTATGTCTACTCCAACCAAAGGCATGAACTGACCGAAGAACGTATGACCTGTAAGCAATGAGATAAGAGATGGAAAATACTTCTGTTGAGTTAGAAATGCAAACAAAAAATAAGCAATAAACAATATATTCTTAGGCAAAATCATAACTCTGAATGTTAAAAATTCTGGCAAAAAGAAGCAAAATAAATAAATTTAGATGGAAAAAAATTGGCAAATAATGGATTTCCCCCAAAGATGCTATGAACAAAAACATAAAGTTGAGTGTCAGTTTGAACACACAAATTAAGAATCACAACTCACAAGTAAAAGCACATAAGTAATAAAAAGTAAATTTTCCTAGAAATGATTTTTTTATTTCTATGAAGATAATGTGTGCGTTGTTCTACTTTCAATAATGAAGGCAATGAACCCTTGCCTGCACCCCCAGCTCTTGATTAAGAGTGTGAATCCATGGATTCCACAACTAATAATCCATGAGACCTACGTGTCTTAAGATTTGGAGTAATACAGCCACGGGCCCCATTGTAATTTCCCTTGACATCCCCATTCACAGCATAAATAAGAGGAGGAACAACACTTGTATCTGAATGCATCATAATTCAAATAATATTAGATTATAATGCTGAAAGTGGATAAAAAATTCTTGTGTTTCTTGATCTGTGGTGTGTGAGATACTTACATAGGCCATATTGAGGGTCAAGTTTTGCTAAATAATTAGCATATCCTAGCTCTACAAGATTTAATTAACACATTAAATATATTCAAGAGAAAAATTAAAAAGCTGTGGCAACGTATGTAGGGCATGCATATATATACCTGAGGAATGCTGAGGCTGGCAAGAGTTAAACCAGCTAAGAGATCATTATTGAACTTGGAGGCTTTGTAATTTCTATTCTCTATCCTCCCAAGCTTCTTCATTATCCCCACTATTCCTGCTGTTGCAAGACCAGTTCCTCTTTCTGCCACTATGTCACATACCTCTGCTACTACTTCCCTTGCCATTTCACTCGCTTCTCCTATTTGCAATTCCCACCTCCAATTATACACACACACACACACACACACACACACACACACACATATATATATATATATATATTCTCCTTAATTTTTCATCTACAATATCAATTAGGTTCTTGGATGATAAAATTCATAAATGTAGTCTCTCAAGTCTTAAACGATATATGTAAATGTCAAATTTAGTCCTAAAAAATGCAAATTGTCTTAATTTAGTTTACGAAAAATAAGTAAACTCTACGTGTTTACTATGTGTTTGGTGTTTGGATGAGGAAAGATGGCGTTCTTGGTTGTAGTAAAGACGTGATTAGAGAGGAGGTGGATTAGGAGAGTTGAGTACCCACTGAGATGTGTGTGTAATTTTATGCAATATGGATGTAGTCATAAGTAAAGTTAGCTAGGACCAAATAATACTAATGGAGTAATTTAAGATTTGGGAGAGAGTTATCAATATAGGTGTTTAAGCCTCATTTTGATAAATTGTATTGTTTTCTTTTATTTTCCTTCCTGTCCAACATGCTTGACTTAAAGATGTGAAGTTTTTTCTAGTGCATGTTGATAGCAGTAGACTTGCTGCCCAAGAAAATCAAGAAAGCTTTGGAAGGATTTATACAATTTGAACTTATGCCTTTTTTAAAAAATTTGAGAAAATCTATATTTTTTAAAACTGAAAAATACCTCTAATAGATCGCGACAAAGAGAGTAAACTGCATTGCCATAACCTCTATTTCCCTCTCTTAAAACCTGTAACAATTATTTTGATTAGGGAAATCTAAAGAGGAAATGAAAAAGAGGAAAGATGAAAAGAAAAACACATTAAGGCCATAAAATTGCAGCAAATCAAATGTTACCTTAAATGCATCTTCATCGGTCCGATCATCTCCAACATATACAGGAAACACATAAGCACAGTTGCTAAGTCCTGAAAAGATATTTTTAATGTCAGTTGCTGCAAAACAAAGAACTCTGATACTCATCAATCAAGTAACTATGAAGCAAAAATAATAAAATGTCAAATGAACTCACCAAGTGACTCAAGTAAAAATGTCACAGCTTTCCCTTTATCCAAATTGATCATTAGTCGGACCTCTAAAACCTGAAAAGTAGTAAGCACAAATTTTAATAATATTTTATAGGATAGATTTCTCATAAGATCCACAATTATAGACTAAAAAGATTAATTTAAAGTACCACATACTTTTCAAATAGAAAATATCAATATTTGCTTATATAGAAGATCAATGAAATAATAGCTTAATATTGTACAGGGTTTGATATCAACACTTGATTGATTTCTTCTAATACTTCTTGTGGTGGATCTTGGTGATGGCTATGTTCTTGTGACGAAACAGAGTTGGGATGCAGCTTCCTGGGAATAAATAAAATGATTAAAAAATTGAAACAAAATTTAACAAAGTTTTAGATGGACTCAATAGAAGTTTTAAGAAAATTGACAGATTAGCCACCATTATTTTCATGCATTGGTTTTCTTAGAATGAGTATAAGATATTTTTGCTAATTGCTCCCCAAATTTTATTCTTCTAGAAATACATACAAATAGGTTTATTTTTATGAATCAAAGCAAAAGTATAGAGGCTAGAAAACTACATACCATTCAGAAGGTAAGGAATGACGTGCACCATTAATCAATAACTGGAGCTGATTTTATTATAAGCCATGTAGTTGTATAAATACTACATATAGAGCGTTGTTGCAGTATGTGAGAAAGTAAGTTTGTATTGTTGGAGATTCCACAAATTCAACTACATCAACTTGAGCTTGATTCCACAAATTCAAATAAATCAAATTGAGCTTATGGACGAACGTTAGTGATCATATTATTATGAGGAAAATATATTAGACAATAAAGAAGAATTAAAAAGGTAAGGAGGATGGAGAATGAACTCACACGTTTAATCGACCTACAAAAGCTGATGATATGGATGGTATGACAGTGTTGTACTGTTGTATTCTCTATCATTTTATAGTCTGAGTAAACTGTAATATCCGAGATATTTAGATTTAATTATTTTCATTTTTATTAAATTTATTTTTCTTTCAGAAAGAAAAATAAATTAAATTAAAGAATTATAGGGTTAAAAAAATAGAATAAAGAAGAAAGTAATAGGGGATATTTATAATTTTTCTAGGACCTAAAAGAAAAAGAGGACTAAAAAAACATGAGGAAAAAAGAGGATATAACAAGTAAATAAGTTTTTCTAATAAAATAAAAAAATATATAATATATATATATATATATATATATATCTAAAAAATAATAATACATATAATATATATATACATATATATATGTATATACATATATATATATACATATATATGTATATAATATATAGATCAAAACACTGCTCAATTTTTATCATCAAAATCCAAAATTATGGCCGAATTAGCAGCAGTTGGTTTAGAGGAAGAGTTTCAAGAAAAATTAAGAGTACTTTCTGAAGCAGGACAATCTGACGATAGCAATCAAGAAGCGACTTCATCATATACCCCATTAAATGAAGATGATTGTTATGGCGTAGACTTAAGTAATATCCATCAATTTGATTAAATGCTCACAAGCATAAGCTTCTTCCGTATCTCCAAAGAAGGCAATAGTTTCAAGATTTCAAAGAATCTCATCATGGCTAAGGAGACAACAATTTTCAAGGCATCTCATCATGACTAAGAAGACAATAAATTTCAAGGCATCTCATCATGGCAAAAAAGACAACAATCTTCAAGGCATCTCATCATCTCTTTTATGAAAACAACTCTCAATAATTCACTTCAAGACAAAATTACCAATAGTAAAGCTCTACATTTCAAGGCTCAAGAATGCTATAGATAAGACCAAGTTTGCTTCAAAAATAGATATATATATATATATATTAAACTAATGGGGGCTGGGGCCAAACCGTGAGCCCATCCCCTTCCATTATAACTTAACACACACACACACCCATATAAAAAAAAATAAGGAACCGAGGCAACAAAACGCAACACACATATAACAAATAAAAAAAGAGAAGACGTAAGAGGCAGAAGCAAACGCACGAGCTGAACGGACTTAAAGCAACACATGCACACACGGAAGGAAGAGGAGCCACGGGGAGAAGGGCACCGGCCAGATTTTCGCCGGAGAAGGTGATCGGAGTCTTCTCTCAACACTCACTAGCCTTCCATCCGATTGAAATCAAGTAAGAAATCCCCAAACTCTCAAAACCCCAAATTCTCCAATTTTGGGTAATTTAGAAATTCTTCAAATACTTCCAATCGGGGCATTCCGGGGTTTAATTTGCGCTTAGTGGGTGTTATTGAATGCTTGGGGAGGTTCATAATCGAAGCTAAATCGTAGGAATTTACCGGGTATGGAAATCATGGAAATTGGGTTAGGAAATTGCTCTAAAATTCGAAATTGATAGTTTGATGCATGTTTAGGCTTGGATTGGAGTAGTATAAGTGTTGTAAGTGCTGGAAATAGACAAGGGAATAAAGCCCGAGTATTTACCGTCTCAACCGGAACCCAATCCGGTGAAAAAGAGGCGAAATACTAAGCTACCGTACAGTAAGGAGCTGTGCGGTGGATTGGACACCATGGTCTAGTCCGTGGGGGACACCTAAGACCCGCTAAATTGGTTCCAAGGCTCTAATTATACCCAATTATACTTTTATATATAATTAAATAGGTAGTAATTAAGCTTTTACTCAGCGAATAAGGAAGACGGTGGAATGGTAAGCTAAAGCCTCCTTTGAACTGTGAATTTAATTCTTTTATTAGTAAAATACCCATATGAACACACGAAGGGAAATTTAGACAAGTGGAAATCTCTAACCTAAGCAATTAGAGGTTCTAAATGGCTCGAGAGTGTGAAAGTCGAATATGGGGCATTCTGGACTTTCGGATAGAGCAAATAAAACGATGTAATGAACTAAATAATTAGCTCTTGGAAAATAGCTAGACGGTGCATAAGCATTAGCATGACACATGCATGGTAGATGCTTAGTTATGCGTTCTAAATTTCCTAAATATATATGTATATAGGGCACCACAAGGTAATTGGAACTTCAGGCACTCCGAGGACTGATCAGGAGGGCCAACGAGGTGAGGGGCTCTCCCATCCCTGCCCCACAGGGTTGGATGACTACGTGGAAAATGTGGTTTGCTCTATTTTGTGCAAATTGATATATGAATAGATTTGTGTTACGCGTGTATGATTTACAAGTAAGTAGTCAACGTGCAATAGTATATGTGCTTATATGATTAATCACAAGGTGTATATGTGCTATTGTGGCTCACCGAGCCTTATATGATACCGTGGGTAGGATTGACTCAGAATTTCATATGTGAGAGCTTATTAATATTAGGAACCCACTTAAATTGATCATCGTGCAAAGGTTTTGACCGTATGCTACATTGAGGAAAATGAACCTAGGTTGTTCAGTGTGAGTGAGAGTGATGCATAATTGAAAAGGGGGAAACTAGGCCTAGCTAATTCACACGTGTAATATTCAGTTAGTTATTAATAGGGCGTCTTTCAAGGTCGAATAGGTTATTTGAACTTGTTCAGGTTAGTTCGGGTAGATCGAGTCGGTTATCCTGGTCGGACAGACATGATTCAGTTAACAGTAAGTATGCCACATAGTGGCCATTACCTTGGTTTAACCGGGGTCAGACAAGTTGCCGGCTATTACTCTAAGCGTGCCTTGGAGTCAGAAAGTTCCTAGTTTGATCAACTAGGTTCGAATAAGACATTGCCTTCGGGCCAGTATTTCTCTTAGCGTAACGCGGGAGACAGAAAGTGAATGCCTTCGGGCCAGTATTTCTCTTAGCGTAATGCAGGAGATAGAAAGTCGCCTACGAGCATAACTATGTATGACTTATGAAAAGATATGATATATGTTTATGATTGGTTTACATGCGGATTAATAAACATGTTAGGAGCATGAATTAGGATTTTTAATTGTGAATATGATATATTGATTGCCTGATCATATTAAAGGTCACAATATAAATCCGTTTCATGCGCATGTGGTTGTGGTTGCTCCCTTCCCCCAGCTGTAGTGGTACCTGCTGCTACGCCAGGGATGGGGGAGCTTCTGACTGTGTCACGACCCCCTATCGGACGTCCGTGACCAGCACGGGAGGTAGGATTTCTCCTCTCCCGTAAGCCTCTAATTCCTGATTGACATTCTTATATATGCATAACTACCCATTTCTATTACAAACAATATATAGTATATATGGTCATCCCTATCCGGTGACCTAAGTAGCACGCAATTCATGGCTCGCTCAACGCCACTTCAGTCTATACATATACACATAATCAATCACACGTACGTATAATATACATATTGATCACGCGCTTAAGGGCAGGGTGATCTATCCTATTCACATGCAGAATCCCTGTGTACAGTCAAGTATATATATTTAATCACACACCTGCATATAATTTTCATATTGATCACACGCCTCAATGCGTGTGATCTATCCTATTCACATGCGGAAGCCGTATTTTCACACAACCAAGTATTCAGTCACACATATATATAAATTTACATATTGACCACACGCTCAGTACGTGTGATCTATCCTATTCACATGCAGAAGTCACATTCATATATATATATACACATGATATTCATCATATCACAACCTATATCCCAAACAACAAGACCAATCTTTAATCTGTATGAAGCCGACAATTCTAGAGTGTGACATATACATGTATATATAGCAACTGTACAAATCAATGCTATACCAAAAGAATCTGATACATATATATATCCTGACAAAATACATATATCACTACTACCCACGCAAACAATGCGTGCAGGTCTCTAAGTCTGTCCGCCTCCCTGAGATGAAGTGGAAGCGCCCCCGATGCCTATACCACCTGTGTCTGTAACATTTAACATTGGGGTGAGTCAAACGGACTCAGTGAGAGGCTCTCCCATCCCTGGTGTAGTAGCGGGTACCACTACAACTGGGGGAAGGGAGCCCAGTCACAATCACATACGCATATAACAGATTTTGAGCTTCCATATATTAAGTGGTCAGGCAATTAGCATATATCATATTCACAATAAAGAATTTAAGGCATGGTTATACATACGTTTAAATTCATACATACATCATATCACAGTTTAACATACCTTCATGTGGGTGTCCATGTTCAAATAACCGCAATCATAAACTGGCTCGAAGGCATATCTCCGTTAGGAGAGAATCTGGCCCGAAGGCAATATCTCACGTGAGCGATATAGAAACCTAGTTGATCATTCTAGGCACCCCTGGTCCCAAGACTTTACCTGGAACATTAACCTGACCCCAAGACTTCACTTGGAGCATAGCCGGCGACTCATCTGACCTCGGTAGGCAATAGCCACAATGTGGTGTACTCATAAACTTTGCATTTCTGAGAGTTTGACTCAAGATAATAGACTCGGTTCCGGCGTTGTACCATAAACGACCCCTATGGACCACTACTTATTTATTTTACTTCTTCTTAGGAAATTCTAAATTTCCAAGTGGTTTTCTAATCCGGAATCCCTAGGTTTTAAAACAAGGTCACCTATGTTCATTTTCTTTAGGAGTTTACATATACCACCGCACTTTTCAGATAATACTCAATAAGGTTGGTTTCTAGTACTACAAGACCCTCACAAACAAAATTGACTCGATCCTACCCCCGATCTTATATAGGTCCCGAGGACCTTCATTCCGTATAAGGCTCCTTGAGCCACCTATTGCTTTCACAGTTCACATATACACATATATCACGTTATCACATATATTACAATTTAGGAACAACATAGCATGTTATCTATTATATGATTCCTACAAGTAGAGAAGAAGGCAAACCATATATCCATATCCGCAGTCAACCCTATAGGACAAGGATGGGAAAGCCCCTCACCTGTTTGGCCCCTCTGATTGGCTCTCGGTGTGCCCGAAGGTCCACTCACCGTATGGTGCCATATATACATATACTTGAGAGATTTAGAAACTTGAAATTTCAAGCACTATCGTGTACATGTAACGCTAATGCTCATGTTCTTTCTAATTAATTCCATAGACTAGTTGTTGGCTTGGAATGCCTCCAACTAGTTTTCGGAACACCTAGCATGCTTCTATTCGTATTCAACCCTTGCTTAATCACACTATTCGGAAGCCTTGATTTGGGAATGCAATGTTTCCAAATTCCACCTCTATGTGTCCATGTGAAGTTTCAATTACCCAAGTCTTGAATTTATGGCTCCAGAGAGGCATGATTTCTACTTGTCCAAGATTTCCATTTACTAAACTAACTTTCAACACTTTACCTACACATGAATACACATATCTGGGTACGCGTAAGATTAGAAAATTGTCTCTTTTTCCCCGAACCGGGTTCCGGGAGAGACGGGAATTACTCGGGTTTTAATCCCTCGTACATTCTAATAAATTTAATAGTTATATAATCACAATTTCCACCTATTAATGCACCCCCAATCAGTCCACAACACCTTTAAACCTTAACAACTACATTTTCTTACAATTTTTCCAACCCGGATAAATTCCATCAATTTGGTTCCGGTTCCTAAGCTTCCAACTCACTTCCTAGCATGCAAATACTTCAATTTAGGACCCAGAATACTCAGATTGAATCAATTGGGGTCTTTCCAAAAATCCCTAAAATTGATAAAATTGGGGTTTGAGAGTTTCGGGACTTCTCACCTCGATTCAACCGGTTAGAAGGACGATATGGAGTAGAGGAGACTCCCAGCCACCTTCCCCGGTGAAGAGACGGCGTTTTCCGGCGAGAAACCCTCTCCCTCTTGGTTTCTCTCTCTAGCACGTGACTCTCTCTCCTCTAGCACAACGATGGCATTTTCCGACGACGGCGTCTCACTCCGGCACCGGCGTGCACGTCCGGCCACCCACGCGTGCTCCTTCTGTGCGTTCCGTTCAGCTCTCTCTCTGCCTCCGTGCGGCTCTCTCTCTCTCTCTCTCTCGTGTTTTCCTCCTGTTTCTTTCCTCACGGCTTCTTCCCCTTTTCCTTTCCTTCACGCGTGATGACCCTCTTCTCCTTTTTTTTTATTCTTTTCTTTACTCTTTCTTATATATATATATATATATATATCACATAAATAAAATTCTGGTGTAATAATAAGTAAGAAAAGAAATATAAAAATTAAGGATTTAAACTAATTTGTACTAAAAAAATAAGTAGTAGGATAGTGTTTATTTTTCTTTATCTCATTTTCCACTTTTAACTTAATTAATTTAATTTAACTAATGATGCTAGTCAGAATATTCTCGGGTATTACAAGCTTCCCCCCTTAAGAAATTCGGTCCCTGAATTTCAAACAAAATACTAACCTTAGTCTTGAAATAGATGAGGATACGTCCTGCGCATTTCACCCTCGACCTCCCATGTAGCTTCTTCGGTCAAGTGGTTTCTCCACAGAATTTAACCAATGGAATCTCTTTCGTTCTGAGTTTCTTCAACTGCCGATCTAAGATTTCCACTGGCTCCTCTTCGTACGTCATATTTTCGGTTAGTTGCACGTCTTGCGATTGGATTACGTGCGAGGGATCGGGAAGATACTTCCGAAGCATCGATACATGAAAGACAGGGTGTACTCCCTCCAATTTCGTAGGCAATTCCAACCGATACGCTACATTCCCAACTCGTTCTAAGATTTCAAACGGTCCGATATACCGAGGACTCAACTTCCCCTTCTTACCGAACCGCATCACGCCTCTCATCAGTGATATTCTCAAGAACACCTGATCACCAACGGAAAACTCCAGTTCTCTTCTTCGATTGTCTGCATAAGACTTTTGCCTACTCTGAGCCGTCAACAATCTCTCCCTTATACACTTTACCTTCTGCAAGGCATCTTGTAACAATTCCGGGCTGACTAGGCTAGCTTCTCCGACCTCGAACCACCAAATCGGGGATCTGCATCTACGGCCGTACAGAGCCTCGAAAGGTGCCATTTGAATACTCGCTTGATAACTGTTATTGTACGCAAACTCAGCCAAAGGTAAATATCTTTCCCAACTTCCGCTGAATTCCATAATACACGCCCGAAGCATGTCCTCAAGAATCTGAATGGTCCTTTCTGATTGCCCGTCGGTCTGTGGGTGGAACGCAATACTCAGATCAACTCTAGTTCCCAACAGTTCCTGCAATGACTTACAAAACCTGGAAGTGAACTGTGGACCTCTATCAGATATTATGGACACTGGCACACCGTGCAATCTAACGATTTTTGATAGGTAAATCTATGCATATTGACTCACTCCATAAGTGGTCTTAACTGGCAGAAAGTGTGCGGACTTAGTCATGCGATCGACTATTACCCAAACCGAATCAAATCCCCGTTGTGATCTTGGCAACCCTGTTACAATATCCATCGTTATCCTCTCCCATTTCCACTCAGGTATCTCTATCTGTTGTAATGTTCCGGCGGGCTTCTGGTGTTCAGCCTTTACTTGCTGGCACACTAAACACCTGGGTACATAGTTTGCGACATCCCTTTTCATGCCATTCCACCAATACAACTGTTTCAGGTCATGATACATTTTAGTAGCTCTCGGATGGATTGTATACGCTGTCCGGTGTGCTTCTTCAAGAATTCTTTCTTTCAAGTTATCAACCATAGGGACACACAACCGTTCCTCTAACCGAAATATCCCAAAATCATCGATAGAGAATCGGATGTCGTCCCCTTTCCCTTTAGTTATCGTATCCCTGATTTGCTTGAGGTCGGTATCTTCATCTTGTCTAGCCTTCACCTCTTCTACCAAGGAGGACTTAGCTTGCAAGTGGGCTAAAACTGAGTTAGAACTTCCAATCTCAAACTGATTTCCCGTTTGCTCTAGCTCGTGCAGTTCTCTAATTAACGGTCTCCTTTCTTCACTTATATGAGCAAGACTGCCCATGGATTTCCGACTCAGAGCATCGGCTACCACATTAGCCTTTCCTGGATGATACAAGATCGTGCAGTCATAGTCTTTCAACAACTCTAACCATCGACGTTGTCTCAAGTTCAAGTCTTTCTGCTCGAAAATGTATTTGAGGCTTTTGTGGTCTGTATAAATTTCACAAGTCTCACCATATAAGTAGTGTCTCCATATCTTCAAAGCGAATACTACAGCCGCCATTTCGAGGTCGTGAGTCGGGTAGTTCTTCTCATGCTTCCTCAGTTGTCGCGATGCATACGCAATCACCTTGACATGTTGCATCAAGACACACCCTAACCCGATCCTCGACGCATCACAGTATACTACATACCCTCCTGTGCCTTCAGGTAACGCCAGCACCGGAGCGGTAGTGAGGCTGTCCTTCAGCTTCTGAAAACTCTGCTCGCACTTGTCATCCCATACAAACTTCACCCCTTTCTGAGTTAACTTAGTCATAGGTGCAGCAACCTTAGAGAAGTCCTGCACAAATATTCTATAATATCCCGCCAAACCCAAGAAACTGCGAATCTCAGTAACAGAGGTAGGTTGGGACCAATTTTTCACTGCCTCTACCTTACTCGGATCAACGTGGATTCCCTCTGATGATACCGCATGACCCAAAAAGGCAACTCTATCAAGCCAGAATTCACACTTAGAGAACTTGGAATACAGTTTTTCCTCTCTCAACCTCTGCAATGCTAATCTCAAGTGTTCAGCATGTTCCTCAGAATTCTTTGAATAAACCAATATGTCGTCAATGAAGACAATGATAAATCGGTCCAGAAATGGTTTAAAGACCCTGATCATCATGTCCATGAACGCTGCAGGAGCATTAGTTAATCCGAAAGACATCACCAAGAATTCGTAATGTCCATATCGGGTCCGGAATTTGGTCTTGGGTATATCCGATTCTCGAATCTTTAATTGGTGATACCCAGATCGCAAATCAATCTTAGAAAACCGCTTCCACCCTGCAACTGATCAAATAGGTCATCTATCCTCGGTAGTGGATATTGATTGCGAATCGTCACCTTGTTTAACTTTCGGTAATCGATACACAACTGCAAAGATCCGTCCTTCTTCTTTACAAAAAGGACCGGTGCACCCCAAGGAGAGAAACTGGGTCTTATAAAACCCTTGTCAAGCAACTCTTGCAATTGTGTATGTAGCTCCTTCAGCTCTTTCGGAGCCATACGGTAAGGTGGTGTGGAGATAGGCTGGGTGCCAAGTTGCAGCTCAATTTCAAATTCAATCTCACGATCGGGCAGCAACCCAGGCAATTCTTTTGGAAATACATCCAAAAACTCTCGCACTACTAGTACTTGAGTTGGTGAAAGTACTGCTTTCGTGGTATCTTGGACGAATGCCAAATACCCTTTGCATCCCTTTGCCAGTAACTTGGATGCCTTCAAAGCCGAGATCAAGCTTGGATACGGTGCAACTCCGTCACCCCGTATCACAAAGGGCTCCTCGTTTGGCATATTGAATTTCAAGCATTTAGCCCAGCAGTCCACAACCGGATGGCAAGACGACAACCAATCCATTCCGAGGATCACATCAAGATCAACCATACACAACAACCGAAGGTCTACCACAGTCTCATGACCATCGACCTCCACAATGCAAGACTTGTGCACATATTCTACTTGTACTGATTCTCCCATTGGTTTAGAGACCAGTACTGTTTCTTCCATTCTAGATGGACTTTTGTTGAATTTAGAGGCAAATGCATGCGACACATAGGAATGAGTGGAGCCGGAATCAAATAAGACTCGTGCTTCAAGAGAGCAGACAATAAGAGTACCTGTCACAACTGCATTTGATGCATGAGCATCCTGCTGAGAGAGTGCGAATACCCGCGCTTGTCCTCCACCTACCGCCCCTGGCCCTCGGCCACTAGATCCTGCACCACGGCCTCTAGCTGCACCTGTACTTGCTGCCTGTGGTGGCACGGTTCTCACTGGTGGAGCTAGGATAGGTGTACTCCTTGGCGTCGGATTGCTTCTCACACTTGTACCCTCTTTTTTCTTTGGACACTCTCTAGCCATATGGCCCATCTGGCCGCAGTGGTAGCATCTACCTATCAGTCTCCGACATATACCAAAATGAAATCTGCCGCAAGTCGCACACTGGGGCTTTGTCTTACCGGCATTTCCACCCCCTTGTTCCCTCTGCCCCCCTTGAACATTAGCTCTTGTACCTGTTTCATGGGTGGTAGTTAAGGATTGTACTCCTGCGGACCCTGAATATCCTGCACCTCCACCTGTTGTCTTCCTTTTCTTACTTCCACCTCCTTGGTTGTCACTGCCTGTAATTAACTTCACTTTGGGATCAACAGATGTCCCATACTCCGTCACGGTCATGTTAGGCGTCATCCACAACTCCTCGAATTGCTGAAGCTTCGCATCTTTGGTGCCTTTAGGTAGAAACCGACCCAGGAATTCCCTCTGAAAATCTTCCCAGGTCATCGGTGCCACTCTACGTGAATACCTCGTCTGTACGGACTCTATCCATACTCTAGCCGCTCCCCCCAGCTGGAATGAAGCTAATTCCACCAACTCATGACTTGAGCACCTCAGCATGTGCCCAATTCTAACCACATCTCTGATAAAATGCTACGGATCCTCTTTCTCACTAGTACCGCAAAATGTGGGTGGATGAAGCTTTAGAAATTTTGAAATTGGCAGCTCTCTGGGTGCTAGCCGTGGCTCACGAGGCATTCCCTGTGGTTGTTGCCATTCCCTATCCTCTTCATCAACAACCTCCATCTCTTGATTGCTAGGAACTCTCTCTTGTTCTTTCTCGCCGACTACTAACCGGCGTACTTCCCTTTGTATTTGTCTTGTCATCTCTTCTCTTAGTTCCTGAAATCCTGCCGTGAGCATTTCCGCCACGGAAGGTGTACCTGTCTCTACTTGAGGTTGAGGTTCCGGTGACTGCCTCCTCTCTTCCCCTCTCACTTGTGCTCTACCTCGACCTCAAGCACGACCTCTACCTCGGCCTCAGGTACGGCCTCTACCTCGGCCTCGGGTGGGCATTCCCTCCTCGCAAACTGATTCTCGATCAATTTCAGCAAGAGTTCTCCATCCACCCCTAGTCTGTCTCGTGATAGGTGGCATCCCTATACTGCACGAGGACCACACTTAATAAGTACACATATACTAATGACATTTCATATCAAAGAGAGTAGAAAGAAAGGCTGACACAATTTCTTGGGTACTTCCACATGTGCCTTTTTACTCCCACGTTGTGCCCGGGTACACAAAGAGGGGTAAATCGACACCCGGTCATACCTATGGCTTCATACAATTAAAGATAACCAGCCTCTGATACCAAGTTTGTCACGATCCCCTATCGGACGTCCGTGACCGGCACGGGAGGTAGGATTTCTCCTCTCCCGTAAGCCTCTAATTCCTTATTGACATTCTTATGTATGCATAACTACCCATTTCTATTACAAACAATATATAGTATATATGGTCATCCCTACCCGGTGACCTAAGTAGCACGCAATCCACGGCTCGCTCAACGCCACTTCAGTCTATACATATACACATAATCAATCACACGTACGTATAATATACATATTGATCACGCGCTTAAGGGCGGGTGATCTATCCTATTCACATGCAGAATCCCTGTGTACAGTCAAGTATATATATTCAATCACACACCTGCATATAATTTTCATATTGATCACACGCCTCAATGCGTGTGATCTATCCTATTCGCATGCGGAAGCCGTATTTTCACACAACCAATTATTCAGTCACACATATATATAAATTTACATATTGACCACACGCTTAGTGCGTGTGATCTATCCTATTCACATGCAGAAGTCACATTCATATATATATATATATACATACACATGATATTCATCATATCACAACCTATATCCCCAACAACAAGACCAATATTTAATCTGTATGAAGCCGGCAATTCTAGAGTGTGACATATACATGTATATATAGCAACTGTACAAAACAATGCTATACCAAAAGAATCAGATACATATATATATCCTGACAAAATACATATATCACTACTACCCACGCGAACAATGCGTGCGGTCTCTAAGTCTGTCCGCCTCCCTGAGATGAAGTGGAAGCGCCCTCGATGCCTATACCACCTGTGTCTGTAACATTTAACATTGGGGTGAGTCAAACGGACTCAGTGATAGGCTCTCCCATCCCTGGTGTAGTAGCGGGTACCACTACAACTGGGGGAAGGGAGCCAATCACAATCACATACGCATATAACAGATTTTGAGCTTCCATATATTAAGTGGACAGGGAATTAGCATATATCATATTCACAATAAAGAATTTAAGGCATGGTTATACATACGTTTAAATTCATACTTACATCATATCACAGTTTAACATATACCTTCATGTGGATGTCCATGTTCAAATAACCGCAATCATAAACTGGCCCGAAGGCATATCTCCGTTAGGAGAGAATCTGGCTCGAAGGCAATATCTCACGTGAGCGATATAGGAACCTAGTTGATCATTCTAGGAACCCCTGGTCCCAAGACTTTACCTGGAACATTAACTTGACCCCAAGACTTCACTTGGAGCATAGCTGGCGACTCATCTGACCTCGGTAGGCAATAGCCACAATGTGGTGTACTCATATACTTTGCATTTCTGAGAGTTTGACTCAAGATAACAGACTCGATTTACCCGGACCACCCGTGATAGACTCGGTTCCCGCGTTGTACCATAAACGACCCCTATGGATCACTACTTATTTATTTTACTTCTTCTTAGGAAATTCTAAATTTCCAAGTGGTTTTCTAATCCGGAATCCCTAGGTTTAAAACGAGGTCGCCTATGTTCATTTTCATTAGGAGTTTACATATACCACCGCACTTTTCAGATAATACTCAATAAGGTTGGTTTCTAGTACCACAAGACCCTCACAAACAAAATTGACTCGATCCTACCCCCGATCTTATATAGGTCCCGAGGACCTTCATTCCGTATAAGGCTCCTTGAGCCACCTATTGCTATCACAGTTCACATATACACATATATCACGTTATCACATATATTACAATTTAGGAACAACAATAGTATGTTATCTATTATATGATTCCTACAAGTAGGCAAGAAGGCAAACCATATATCCATATCCGCAGTCAACCCTATAGGACAAGGATGGGAAAGCCCCTCACCTGTTTGGCCCCTCTGATTGGCTCTCGGTGTGCCCGAAGGTCCACTCACCGTATGCTGCCCTATATACATATACTTGAGAGATTTAGAAACTTGAAATTTCAACCACTATCGTGTACATGTAACGCTAATGCTCATGTTCTTTCTAAGTAATTCCATAGACTAGTTGTTGGCTTGGAATGCCCTCAACTAGTTTTCGGAACACCTAGCATGCTTCTATTCGTATTCAACCCTTGCTTAATCACACTATTCGGAAGCCTTGATTTGGGAATGCAAAGTTACCCAATTCTACCTCTATGTGAAGTTTCCATTACCCAAGTCTTGAATTTATGGCTCAAGAGAGTCATAATTTCTACTTGTCCAAGATTTCCATTTACTAAAATAACTTTCAACACTTTACCTACACATGAATACACATATCCGGGTACGCGTAAGATTAGAAAATTGTCTCTTTTTCCCTGAACCGGGTTTAGGGAGAGACGGGAATTACTCGGGTTTTAATCCCTCGTACATTCTAATAATTTTAATTATTATATAATCACAATTTCCACCTATTAAGGCACCCCCAATCAGTCCACAACACCTTTAAACCTTAACAACCACATTTTCCTACAATTTTTCCAACCCGGATAAATTCTATCAATTTGGTTCCGGTTCCTAAGCATCCAACTCACTTCCAAGCATGCAAATACTTCAATTTAGGACCCAGAATACTCAGATTGAATCAATTGGGGTCTTTCCAAAAATCCCTAAAATTGATAAAATTGGGGTTTGAGAGTTTCGGGACTTCTCACCTCGATTCAACCGGTTAGAAGGACGATATGGTATAAAATTCATTTTAATTTTGAATCAAAACATCTCAAGCAAATTTAATTGTAGTTAATATTAAAGATAAGATTAAGGGAGAATTTGAAATTGATTAGAAACTCACAATTGCTCAATCGGTCATAATCTCTAGTTTAAGAGAAAATTAAACATATATTAATTGAGATCAAATATAACGTAATTATATAAATATAAATAATTGATAATATATATTCTTATTAATATTTGAGAAATAATTTATGTTTAACTTAATTACATTTAAAATAATTTAATTTTCAAGTTAACAAAATAATAACTTATTTTGTAATTTTATTATTAAAAAATAAAATTAAAAGTGATTAATGCTAACAAAAAACAAAATTTGAATACTACCTGAGATTGAATTCCATATTTAGTCCCAAATCATTGTGACGCATCTTTTACTGAGGTAATTCCCATGGAGCAAATTTGATGGGAGCAAATTTGATGGGATTTTTTGAATATGGGAAAAAGATACATTAAATACATATATTTCTTGTGTTATGACTGGGAAGAGAAAACTAATGACTACACATTAAATACATTACGTAACTGTTGCAAATCATATTGAAAACATCTATTAAAGGCAGGCAAATAATTTGTTTTAATCAATACATTATAATTACTACAACGTTATAATTACTACACATAAATTCATGGCAATGTAGATTTATTGTTGTGTTAGGAGTTTATATTCAGACTGCCAATTAGGAACACCTAGGACAAATTTTTATAGGTGTCATCATGTTAATTGAATTTTATGACACATGTATTAGGTGTTTAAAGAGACAATTAGTGGATGATTAGGTGGAGGTTGAACAAAGAATGCAAGGAGTACATGTGGCAAGAATTTGATAGATGTACATTCTTTTATATATATTAATAGATTAATAGATTAATAGATGTCATGACATTATTTGCTATTAGTATTTGGACGAAATTATATGTTAGGACAAAATTTAATTTGAAAAAATCGATCTAATTTGAAACCTTTTGGTCAAAGGTAACTACAAAAATATTTTGGAGACAAATTTAAAAAATTAGTGTAAAGTTAAAAGACATAAAAGTTGTCTTCACCTTTTTTTTAATTTAATTGCTGGGAATTGTACAAATATAAAATGAAGATGACAATTGAAATATATTTTATCATTTAGCTTGTGATCTCATTCATATAAAAACATATATTTTAACATTTCAATTATGATCTTCCATTTCTTTAGCAGTTAGGATCAATTAAGTTTAAAAGATGAAAAAAAATTTAAAAGTAATAATTTGATAGTATACTATACATTGCATGCTTCTATTTATTTAAACAAAAAAGAAATGAGAATGAACTTAATATATATTTTTAATATCTGAGAATGAAGTTAATATTGGTTCTTAAAAATATTATAATTTATTTTCAATATAACAAGAAAGAAAAATAAAATAATTTCAGAAGAAATATATCTATATTATTATAAAATAAATTAATTTATTAGTATTAAATTTAAAATAAAATTTATATATTTTTGAAAATAAAATAAAATTTATATTAAAGTTATAATACATACCATAATTTAAGCATTAATAAATAACCAATTTTGAGTTGATCAAAAGCAGAACATGTAGAAGGTGTATATGAGCTAGCAATACTTACAATTATATTGCAAAATCCACAAAAATAGAAAGAAAAAAAAAATTGGGACACCTGAAAGTTGAAGAGGCAATACTTACAATTATATTCCAAAATTCACAGAAAAAAAGAAAAGATGGGAGACCTGAAAGTTGAAGAGGCAACATCAAAGTTAAGTCCAATTCTATTCCCACATGAATTTGTTTCATTCGATTTCATAAAAGCTGCTTGGTAGAGAATTTGAAATTGAAAGAGGAGGCATATGGAACATATGGAGAGAAGGGGTATAATCTGAAATGCCATCATCATTTGCTCCAAATATACAAAGAAAAAGCTATTTAGAAAAAAATACCCAAACGTAATATAGGTGTGTACACTTTACAATTTACATAATTAAGTTGGAAAAGAAAAGTTTATCATGAACATTAACCTTAGGTCCTGTATAATACATGAGCACTACAATTTCCAATAATAATAATAATAATAATAATATAGGTGTGTACACTTTACAATTTACATAATAAAATTAATTAAGGAGCATACATATTTTTCACATCCAGTATTAGATGCTTGGGAATCCAAAAACATGGCATCAAATGATATGAACCACGAAAAAGAAGAAGAAGATTCAGGATGTGTTCTATTGATATTGCAATTCTTGACTATTATGTGAAACAATATTCATATTAATTTTCTAAGTGAATTAGAGAAAGAAGAGATATATTATTAATCAAAACAATTAAGCTCACATTGTCTTGTCAAGCTTAAATATTTAAAGTTTAAACATTATGCTAAAGAAAATAAAGTAAAGTTTATTGCATTAATATAAACCTTGGGTACTATTCTAGTGGCATTTTGAAGTTTTTATACTTATGCGTTAATTTCTAAATAACTAATTAAAACAAAATAGTTGTTAAGAAGACAAACAAATTTTATTCCTGAGACTTTATTATGTTTCTATTAGAGCGGATTTGATGATTAACTTATTGAGTACTATTAAGTTTATTGTAGAAGGAGACCTTTTTAATGGATGACGATTTATTCTCATATCTCTCTAAAAATTAAACTGAGAGATGACAATTAAAATAACACAGACTTCTTACCATATCGATCGCAACTAATTGGTAAATTCCATTGATCCTTTGAGAGTACTCATTCATATTATTAGTTAGTCCTAACCATCCAAGTATGACCTTAGTTAATATATTCATAAAAAATGCTAACCATAAAGAATTAGTCATTGAAAACTTACAACTTTCAATTGAAGTAGACGCGTCTCTGCGATCCTGCACCAGAAATAAATTACACTCAAAAGTTCCAATTAAAAGGATAAAATGTAAAATCTCAACATAAAATTTATGAGAGGTAAGCCCAAAACTTTCTAGATGAAGAAAGATTTTAAAGCATCATCTTTGATCGATTCCCAGAATTAGAACAGTGGGTAATATTTTACAAAAATTAAATATAGGAAGAGAATCAACCCACAAATTGTCATGTACATGGTCTTTAGCAAAAGAAGGCACCCAAGAAAATGAAATTCTACAAAAAAAGAAACCTCTTAAGGGAGAGAATATGTTGACAGGTAGCAACAAAGGTAACACCTGTGCATCTATCTTTACAATTTGGGCATCAATTTCGAAAGTGACATCCTCATATCCCCAGTCCATTGCTAGCTCCATGCAGCATCTTACTGCTTCAGCCTCAAGTACTGTACTGTAGGTATTGGGTATTCGGCCTCCTATGAATTTTTATGGTAAAATGCATAGCTAGGTATTGGGTATATATACAAAGACAGAGGCTACAAAATTTTGGATCATTTAGTAGCGTTAATTCAGGGATACATATAATTATTTTGAATTAAAATTAAGAGATTTTATGGTGAGTTATGCTAATTATAGTTGACTTCAAAATTTTTTGAATCCCGCTGTAGTAATTAAGTAATCACATTTTTTTGAATTATGATTATAATTTACTTCATATTTTTTTGAATCCAGCTGTAGTAATTACGTGATAACAAATTTTTTTTATTTCTGATTATAGTTTACTTCAAATGTTTTTGAATGGAGCTCCACTAATCAAGGGATCACATCATTATTTGAATGGTGCATTTAAGAAACCGAAAATCTTGTTTGCGAGGGTTGCATGATATCTCAACGGATTTCCAATTATCAGCTAGGTTGGACATGAGTTGGCGCCTAGTAGGACACACATGGCAGGAGAGGATATGCTAAAAATGGTTATGTGGCTGTAAGAAGTTTCATGCCTCTTACTTTATATCATTTATCACTTATTTACCCATTATTTTTTTTTTAAAAAATACCCCACGTTTTCATAGGTAAAAATCGTGATAATGAAATGCCAATTGTTACCCACTAAAACCTCTATTTCGTTTTAGTATTGAAAAAAAGAATAAAGAAGAAACATTTTAATATTTTTAAAATTTAAATATAATTCTTCCTTTTTTTTATAAGAAATAGGCTAAAGTACTATTTTGGTCCTCAATGTTTGCATGAAGTTTTAATGTTGGTCTTCAATGTTTCAAAAGTTTAATGTTGGTCCTCAAAGTTTTTTTTTGGTCGATTTTGGTCCTCGAGCGTAACACCGTTAACTTTTTGCCATTAAATGATGACGTTGCATGTTTATATGGCACACCCTCTCTTCTACGTGTCATATTTTAATGACATGGCATGACACATTACTGTCATGTCACCCCAGATGATGATGAAAATGATGATGATGAAGGAGAGAAGATGATGATGTGGCAATATGGGGTGACATGGCAGTGATGTGTCATACCACGTCATTAAAATATAAGATGTAGGAGAGAAGGTGTGCCATATAAGCATGTCACGTCATCATTTAACGTCAAAAAGTTAACGGTGTTACGCTCGAGGACCAAAATCGACAAAAAAAAACTTTGAGGACCAACATTAAACTTTTGAAACATTGAGGACCAACATTAAACTTCATGCAAACATTGAGGACCAAAATAGAACTTTAGCCTAAGAAATATAATTCTACCTTTAATAACATGTTGTTTAAAAATTTTAAATTTAATAAAAATAAATATTTCGGTGCATCCACATGATTTAAGGGATATTTTTATGTATTGCAAGGAGAGACATGCATAAAATTCAAAAACTTAATAGGAATTATAAAAAATAAATTTCAAAATCACTACACCCTGGTAAATGTAAATTCTAAATTGATCAAAGAAGGATAACATTAAAATATTTTCTGAAAAACAAAAGAATAATAAAATAAACATGTTGGTTCATAACCTATTAAACAAATATAATGTCACGACCCCAATTTTAGGAATACGTGACCGGCACGGGAATAAAGTTTAGCATCTAAACCCGTAAGCCTTACCCTATAATCATACGATATCTACCCTGCTATACCATTAATCATTCAATATTCACATAATAAATAGTGGCCACACCATCATTGGTGGCCTAGGTAACCCTGCAATCCACGGCTCTCATTGCCGCTTCAGCCCATTTCAAATATATATATATACATCCAAACACATAGTCAATCACACATAAATATATATATGTACATAGTGACCAAACCACACGGGAATGATCTATCCTATTCACACGCAATATATATATATAACCTGTTCAATCACATATATATACATACACACTCACAGTTATGTATACATATTGATCACACGCCTCAATGCGTGTAATCTATCCTATTCACATGCAGGGATTTATATTCTCAATCATCCATATACCACTTCACAAGTAAATATAATTCATATCATATTGGTTGTACGTTTCAATACGTACAATCTATCCTCTTCACATGCATTGGTATATATATATAAACATGCCTAAATTTCCCAAAACCCAGAATCCTATCAATAAGTACATGTGAAGCCGACAAGTCTAGATATAGTATAATTCAAAAGCTGTAAATATTTACATCACCATTACAACTTTAGAATATATACAACTCAAAATGATAAAAGCTAAATAACCAAAATAGGACCACCCACGCGAACAAAAGCGTTGCAAGTGGTTAGATGTCCGTGTCACTGTCCGGACGTCGAAGCCTGTCCAATTCCTGTATCTGTAACATTTAAACAGAGGGTGTGAGTCCAACAGACTCAGTGAGAAGCTTCCCATCCTCGGCGTAGCGGCGGGTACCACTACAGCTGGGGAAGGGAACCACTCACATCCACATGCGCATGAAATTTCTGATTTATCATGTGTTATATAATGACCAGGCAACATTTATATAACATACGTCATAGATAAACCTAAAATCATACTCCTCTATCATGCTCCTTATAAGCAACCAATAGCATATATCAGTTTAAAAAAAGATTATAAATCACACAATCGACTCTAGTGCCATGCTAGAGCAATAGCCTCAACGGGCAATTCTTTTAAATAATATGCACCACCCTAGTGCCAGGCTAGGGCAATAGCCACAACGGCAAATGTATCATGTAATGCACCACCCTAGTGCTAGGCTAGGGCAATAGCCACAACGGGCAAATGTATCATGTAATGCACCACCCTAGTGCCAGGCTAGGGCAATAGCCACAACGGGCAAATGTATCATGTAATGCACCACCCTAGTGCCAGGCTAGGGCAATAGCCACAACGGGCAACCATTTTTATCTGTACTCACTTTCCAAGGCTTCCCTCGGAATTCTGACTCTATCTACCCAAGCTATCCTAACTTGTTCTCTTATGATAGAATACTCATTCCTAAGACTTACTAGTTCATTATGAAATCTTCAATTCTTTACTTAGTACCCAACCTTCAATTAGACAATACCTAGCTCTAAGGTAATCCTAAGTTCATTTACCACCAAGCACGTCGACGTTTATAAATAAGATAGTTTCATTAATTTAGTGTGTTTCTAATTACTAGGACAACCGAGACTCGAATCAAATCAATATCCTACCCCTTTACTTGTACTGTTCGGCGTATCCCATTTCATTACAGGGACACCCTTCAGTACTATCTCATCTTTAATAATTTCCACATACACAAGCATATTCATATAAATCCATTTAGGATCAACAATTGCATGCAATTTTTCTTACAACTCTTACAAACAAGCAAGCAAACAAACCACGTTTTCACATCCTCATCCAACCCTGGGGACAAGGATGGGAAACCCCTCACCTGGACGGCTTCCCGGTGCTGGTCCTGGGGTCACTCCCGCTCCAGACGACTCGTGGTTACCTATCAATTATAAGCACGCCATTAACATCATATTCTATGCAACTTGTATGCATATGCTATGCTAATGCTCTATACATGCATTAAACTTTGCCAAGAACCAAGTTCTTGGTCTCAATTTCCCTTCCTCTCTTTTATACCATTTTCAAGTGTCTCACACTTGATCTCATTTCTTTTATCCCTTTCTTTAAACATTCATTGGAGCTTCCTATTTAATTACTAAGCCTCAATACCTTTGAGATTAGTCCTTACTTTCAACACACCAAATTAATGTCCAGCTCTTCTTTAACTAATCCTTTATGCTAGTTACTTAACTTTAGAGTTTAGTTTATTTACCACTCTTCTAATTTTTATCCAAGTTCGTATTATTCCTTTGTAATCCCCCTCAAGTTCAAACTCCCAATTTATCCATTTACCTACAAGTGTTCGTATGTGATTTTTCATCAATTCCATATCCAATTGATGGTTTATGACAATCATAGTTTCCAATTGTCAATGGTTACCAATTTTCCAACTCCATTTACAACTCATTGTCACCTATGAACACATGTGGGTTAATATGCTCAAAAATTGGAATTTTTCCAAATGAAACATCTAACTATTTAAATTGATTCCAGGCGTCTGTTACGGTCTAACCGAAATTCCTAATCCACCACTTAGCTCCAATTCCTTATTTGAACTAAAATTGGTCTCTTTAATTAACAATTTAGTTTCCGGTTAAGACGTAACTATTCGGTCTTCGATCCATTGTCTATTCCAACAATTTCTACCATCTTAAAATACCAATTCAACACACCAATCCATCCTATTTCATTCCATCCAACAATTTAATTCTCCATTTAATGTTCATTGATCTATGGTTTTCCAACTTGACCACTTCCATCACCAATTTATCCACATATAAACTTCCAACTACTTCTAAACAATCCAATAACATCGATTTAAAACCCAAAACAATTTATTCATACCAATTAGGAATTTTCCAAAAATCCCTAAAATAGGTAAATTTGGGGTTTGAGAGATTCGGGACTTTTTACCTCGATTCAATCGGTTAGGATGATAGAACGGGGTAGAAAGAACTCCCGCTCACCTTCCCCGGCTTCGAAACGGCGGATTCCGGCGAAGATTCCGGCGAAAACACTCTCCCCCTTAGTTTTCTCTCTCTAGCCGAGCTCTCTCTCTCTCCTTCGTGAAGACCGGCGTCGGTCCACCTTCCTCCGGCGTCAGAGTCGCCGTCAGCAGCTCCGGCTAGCTCTCCCGCACTCACGCGCGTCTTCTCCTTCCTCCCGCTTGAAGCTTACGCGTTTTGGTCCTCACTCTCTGCTTGCTTCAAGACGTCTCGGGCTCTTCTTTGGATGAAGCTATTGGGACCAATTAAATTTTATGGGGGTCACGTGTGTGACCCCCCCTTTCCAGCCACTTACATATATTTTTTTTTTAATTGTGTGTGTGTTAGAATTGGGTGGGGGTCACGATTTGGCCCCCACCATTATTTTAATACATATTTTTTTTTTTTATTACAAGGGGTGTGTGCGTGTTGCTATCTTGTGGAATGGGGGTCACGATTTTGACCCCCATTTTACATTTTATATATTATATATTATTTTATTTATTTATTTTTTGTATGTAATATATACATATATATATATTTAATATATATTATTTATTGTTAAAATTGACTTTGGGGTTAATAGACTTACACCCAATATTTTTCGTTAGGTCCTAATTTTGGTCCAAATAAAATTTCATTTATTTAAAATTTTATCTTTTTCCTTCCAAATTAAAAATAAAAATTAAATTAAGACCTTAACGTTGATTGGAAAATTTCTGGGTATTACATATAAGGAAATAATAATTGTAAATAAGATAAATATAAGGGACAGTGATATAAATAATATAGGCAAAAGTACCTTTCCTGCCCCTAATATTTGGGCGCCCTGTCATTTTCGTCCTTAATGTTTTTTCGCTGTCAATTGTACCCCTAATGTTTTGTGTTTCTCCCAATGTTAGGCTTCTGGCTAACACCGTCAATTTTTAGACGGTTTTTTATGACGTGACATCCTATATGGTCAACAGTTCTAATTGGACTTCATTTTTTCACATCAGCAATATATTTTAGGGGTACAATGGACCTCAAAAACTCAGTACATTAGTAAATTCAATACACCAAAATACTCATTACATCAGTAAAATGGACCCAAAAACTCAGTACTATTGACTGCTGATGTGAAAAAAATTAAGTCCAGTGAGAATTGTTGGCCACATAGGATGTCACGTCATAAAAAATCATTAGTGTAATACCCGAGAATATTTAATTAGCATCATTAATCTAATTTAATTAATTTATTTAAAGTTGAAAATGGGATAGAAGAAAACACTATCCTACTACTTATTATTTTGTAGATACAAATCATATTAAGTCTTAAGTATTCTGATTTTTATATTATTATTATATCAGATTTCTTTTTTGGTGATATGTATATATATATATATATATATATATATATATATATATATATATATAAGAAAAGAATAGAGAAAAGAATAAAGAAAAGAAAGAAGTAGATCGTGAAGGAAAGAAAAAGGGGAAAGAAACCGTGACAGGGAAAGACGAACGGAGAGAGGGCAGAGCTTCGACGGGCTGAGCAACGTGAGGAGGAGTTGGCCGTGCGAGGAGGGAGCCGGAGCCGGAGCGCGACGCCATCCGCCGGAGCACGCCGCCGTCGTGCTGGAGGAGAGAGAGAGAGAGAGACAAGCTTGAGAGAGAAATAAGAGGGAGAGAGTTTCTTGCCGGAAAACGCCGTCTCTTCGTCGGGGAAGGTGGCTGGGAGTCTCCTCTACTCCATATCGTCCTTCTAACCGATTGAATCGAGGTGAGAAGTCCCGAAACTCTCAAACCCCAATTTTATCAATTTTAGGGATTTTTGGAAAACCCCCCATTTGATTCAATCTGAGTATTCTGGGACCTAAATTGAAGTATTTGAATGCTATGAAGTGAGTTGGAAGCTGAACCGGAACTAAATTGATGGAAATTTATCCGGGTTGGGAAACTTGTAGGAAAATGTGATTGGTAATGTTTAAGGGTGTTGTGGACTGATTTGGGATGCATTAATAGGTGGAATTGTGATGATATAATTGTTAGAATTATTAGAATGTACGAGGGAGTAAAACCCGAGTAAGCACCGTCTCACCCGGAACCCGGTTCGGGGAAAAAGAGACAATTTTCTAATTTTACGCGTATCCGGATATGTGTATTCATGTGTAGGTAAAGTGTTGAAGGTTATTTTGGTAAATGGAAATCTTGGACAAGTAGGATTTATGCCTCTCTTGAGCCATAAATTCAAGACTTGGGTAATGGAAACTTCACATGGACACATAGAGGTGGAATTGGGTAACTTGGAATTCCCAAATCAAGGCTTCCGAATAGTGTGATTAAGCAAGGGTTGGACACGAATAGAAGCATGCTAGGTGTTCCGAAAACTAGTTGAGGGCATTCCTAGCCAACAACTAGTCTATGGAATTAATTAGAGAGAACATGAGCATTAGCATGACATGTACATGATATAGGCTAAATTTCAAGTTTCTAAATTTCTCAAGTATATGTGTATAGGCCACCATACCGTGAGTGGAGTTTCGGGCACACCGAGGACCGATCAGAGGGGCCAACCAGGTGAGGGGCTTTCCCATCCTTGTCCTATAGGGTTGATTGCGGATGTGGCTATTGTTGTTCCTAAATTATAATATATGTGATAACGTGCTATATGTGTATATGTGAACTGTAAAAGCGATGGTGGCTCAAGGAGCCTTATATGGAAAGAAGGTCCTCGGGACCTATATGATATCGGGGGTAGGATCGAGTCAATTTTATTTGTGAGGGTCTTGTGGTACTAGAAACCAACCTCATTGGTTATTATCTGAAAAGCGTGGTTGTGTATGTAAATCCTTAAAGAAAATGAACATAGGTGACTTTGTTTTAAACCAAGAGATTCCGAATTAGAAAACCACTTGAAAATCTAGATTTGCCTAAGAAGAAGTAAAATGAACAAGTAGTGGTCCATAGGGGTCATTTATGGTACAACGCGGGAAACCGAGTCTATCACGGATGGTCCGGGTAGATTGAGTCTGTTATCTTGAGTCAAACTCACAGAAATACAAAGTATATGAGTACACCACATTGTGGCTATTGCCTTGGGTGAACCGAGGTCAGATGAGTCGCCGGCTATGCTCCAAGTTAAGTCTTGGAGTCAGATTAGTGTTCCAAGTAAAGTCTTGGGACCAGGGGTTCCTAGAATGATCAACTAGGTTCCTATACCGCTCACGTGAGATATGCCTTCGGGCCAGATTCTCTCCTAACGGAGATATGCCTTCGGGCCAGTTTATGATTACGGTTATTTGAACATGGATATCCACATGAAGTTATATGTTGAACTATGATATGATGAATGTATGAATTTGAACGTATGTAAAACCATGCTTTAAATTCTATATTGTGAATATGATATATGCTATTTGCATGACCACTTAACATATGGAGATTTAAACCCGTTATATGCGTATGTTGTTGTGTGTGTAATTCAAAGTCCCACATTGGTTAGATTTAGTGAGTGAGTGGGTGAGGAGCTTATATAAATAGGTGTGAGTTATATAGGTTCTAACACACATAAGAATACTAGCCTATAACCATTGGGTGTATTGGGTTTTGGGTATTTTTATGTATTGAGGAGGGTTTGTAATTTTTCCGTTCAAAAATTACAAATAGTAAAGTTTGTCCCAGTTGAGGTCGTGGTAGTAGGTCTTGAGGCACCGAACCACGTTAAAATTTTTGTGTGTTCTTCTTTCTCTTTTCTTTATATTTTTGTGCGGGGCCCAACATATGTGATTGGGATTGGCTCCTATTCCCCAGTTGTAGTGGTACCCGCTACTACACCAGGAATGGGAGAGCCTCTCATTGAGTCCGTTTGACTCACCCCAATGTTAAATGTTACAGACACAGGTGGTATAGGCATCGGGAGCGCTTCCCCTTCATCTCAGGGAGGCGGACAGATTTAGAGACCGCACGCATTGTTCGCGTGGGTAGTATTGATATATGTATTTTGTCAGGATACATATGTATATGATTCATTTTGGTATAACATTGTTTTGTACAGTTGCTATATATATATATATATGTATATGTCACACTCTAGAATTGTCGGCTTCATACAGATTAAAGATTGGTCTTGTTGTTGGGAACATAGGCTATGATATGGTATATATCATGTATATATATATGTATATGACTTCTGCATGTGAATAGGTTTGATCACATGCACTGAGCGTGTGATCAATATGTAAATTTATATGTATGTGTGACTGAATACTTGATTGCATGAAAATACGGCTTCCGCATGTGAATAGGATAGGTCACTCACATTGAGGCGCGTGATCAATATGTAAATTATATGCAGGTGTGTGATCGAATATATATACTTGACTGTACACAGGAATTCTGCATGTGAATAGGATAGATCACCCGCCCTGAAGTGCGTGATCAATATGTATATTATATGTACGTGTGATTGATTATGTATATATGTATAGACTGAAGCGGCGTTGAGCGAGCCGTGGATTGCACGCTACTTAGGTCACCAAATATGGATGGCCATAAATACTATATATTGTTTGTATTAGAAATGGGTAGTTATGCACATACAAAAATGTCAATCAGGGATTAGAGGCTTACGGGATAGGAGAAATCCTACCTCCCGTGCCGGTCACGGACGTCCGATAGGGGGTCTTGACAATTAGGGATACAATTGACAACGAAAATATGTTAGGGGCGAAATAATAAACCTTATTTGATTACTCCACAAATAATAACTGCTCCTTTTTTCCAAAAAAAAAAACCCAAATTCATCCTCTACTCATATTCCATTTAAAAAAACCTTATTTTTCACCAATTACTCCATCTCTACAAATAACTAACTCTTTACATTTTTTAAAACAAAATAATGTCATACTACTTTAAAAAAATAAAACCACGATTATTTAGTTAATTAATTATTTAAGCAAGCGGTCACACATATTCACTCCATTGCCCAATTTTTGAAAAAATATCTCATTTTTTCGGCCACTACTTAATTTCTACAAATAACTAACCTATTTATTTTTAAAAAAAAAATAGAAACTATTCCATTATTTTAGTCATTGCTTATTCTCTAAAAATAACCACCATCAAATTTGATTTATCATTTATCATTTATAGACCCTTTATTTTTTTTTAAAAATACCCCACGTTTTCATAGGTAAAAATCGTGAAAATGAAATGCCAATTGTTACACACTAAAATCTCTATTTCATTTTAGTATTGAAAAAAAGAATATTTACATTTTAATATTTTTAAAATTTAAATATAATTCTACCGTTAATAACATGTTGTTTAAAAATTTTAAATTTAATAAAAATAAATATTTTGTGCATCCACATGATTTAAGGGATATTTGATTTATTGGAATTAATTGAAACAAATATTTGAATTCAAATATTTAATTGAGATTTTGTGGAATGCAAATTAGTTGTAGGATGAGTCATCAGCCAGCTCACGAACTATGTGACATACAGTCAGCGCCATGTGTCTTGGATGCATACATTAAAAAAGCTGATGTGGCAGGTGGAGGCTTTGTGCCTCTTACTTTTATATATTATATAGATATATAGATATAGATTCATATAAGAATCGTTATATATGTATAAATTTATTATTTTGTGAATGAATACATTAATTATAAAATGTAAACAATAATATATATATATATATATATATATATATATATATATATATATAAAATACTCCTAGTAGGATGATCATGGGTAGGGTATGGGTAGGGTACTATAATCCCCAGACCCGGATCCGGACTTGAAAGGGTATCAAAATCAATCCCCATTCCCGGACGCTACGGGTAGTTAAATCCCCATACCCGGACCCAGGCCCATAAAAATTTGAAATAAATTATTATTTTATTAATATAAAATTTATTTTTGTCATTTTTTTTCATCTATAATCACAAAAAATAAAAAAAAATTAAATCATAAATATAAATGTACAATTAAATTACTTTAATATCTATAAGATATTTAACATTTTTTCTTAGAATTATATATTTTCTCAACACAAAAAAATTTAAAAATAATACTTTATGTAATACCCCAGAAAATTTCGAGGATTAAAGAATGATTTATTTAAAATTTTGAGGATTTAAGAATGATTTATTCCGGGACTAGGAATTAAAACCTTAAAAATATATATATATATATATATATAGAAAAAGTATGAAAGTTAAAAACAAACCGGAAAGGAAATTTTTTTTTAAAGATTGTAATATCCAAGAAAATTTTTCGAAGTTTAAAATAAAATAAAAAGGGAAAGGAAAAAAAAAGTAGAAATATTTTTTTACGATTTAACTCGGGACCTAAAAAAATTAGAAACTTGAATTAAATAGGGAAATGGATTAAATTAAAAATACATATAAGTTATTATTTATTTAATTATAAATTAATTTATTTTTTATAATATTTTATTTATTATTTAAAATTTTTATTATTATTTAAGTGAAGTGGGTGCCGTGGTTGTTTAAGAATAGAAAAGAAAAGAATAAAAGAGAAAGGAGAAGAAATAGAATAAAAACAGAAAAGGAAAGAAGAGAGTGTCACGAGAGAGAGAGAGAGAGAGAGAGAAAGTGACAGGAAGGGTTAGAGAGAGAGGGGGAGGAGTGGACGGAGAAGAAGAAGGGGGAAGAGGAACTCGTCGGAAAACTCGCTGGAGAGAGCCGTCCGACGTCGGCCACGACCACCGGAGCTCGACTCCAACATCTTCCACACCTCCCAACAAACGAATCAAGGTTGGTAACACCAATTTCATTCGAAACTCACAATTTCTCCATTTTCAGGGATTCCTTCGATTGAGTTGTTTCGAGGGTAGATTGAGACCTAGAAAGTGTTCTTGAACAATTATTTAGGGTAGGAATCAAGATTATATTCTCAGATTTGCCCAAATTCGAATTTGGAAGGATTTGGGGTTGAAATTATAATTATTTCCAAATTGGGGAAAATTGTTGATAATTAGGATTGAGCTTGGATTTGAGTAAATAGGCTTGGATTGGTATTACTGAAATTATAATTATTTCCAAATTGGGAAAAATTATTGATAATTAGAATTGAGCTTGGATTTGAGTAAATAGGCTTGGATTTGTATTATTAAAATTATATGGTTTGAATTTGAGTTGAACAAAACACGTGAAGAGCTGGCCCGAGGTTACTAAGATTGAACCTTGATGTTAACGTACCGGGTCCCTGCTCGGGTTGCCCCAATACACTTTAAGGGTGACATTGAGAGTTTTAAATCTCCTCTCTTCAATCTTAAACACCCTAGAACACTCCTAAACAAGTTTTTGAGGATTTGAATCACTCCAAGTACCTTCTTGTTCTCAAGGATGGAAACTTGCGGAACAAATTAAGTCTAACTTCATGAATTTCAATCTCATTCCTTCAGAACCTTTAGGAAACTTTAAGTAGGATAAATTGGAGGTATATTGAGGTTTAGAAACTAGATTTCTAAAACCCAAGTAGGAATACAAGTTGAATCAAAATGTTTAGACCTTCCTAAATTTAGGATTCCTTCCAATTAAGTTAGATAAGATTCCTTAGGTGCGAATACAAGTTAGATAGAGTTCTAATACTCAAATCCAAGTATGTGAAACACTCAAGTAGAGTGTTATATTCGAGTAAGTCAAGTGTCCGAGGAAGGATACGCATAAGTCGGGATAGAGAAGTCCAATAAGACCAAGGGCTTTACTCTATGGCAACCACGGACTACACGCGAGAGTAATGGAGAAAAATAACAAGTTAAGCTAAGTAATAACCTTAATGAAGTAAGTGTTGTTCTTATAGGAACAACGACACTCAAAAGAGTGCAACAGGAACTCCGAGGAGACTAAAGTTACAGGAGATGATTGCAAGGAAGGTTGGCCAAGGTGAGGGTTCTTCCATCTCTGCTCCTAGGGTTGTATGCTTATGTGGATTATATGGGTATGTATATTCTCTGCTCGTCTAATATGTGTTAGCTATCTATACTAAAAGAATAAAAGAACTAGAGAATAGGTTGTGGAAAGTAGCTTGGATAGGAAGACATAGGAGTAGAGTGTAATTGTTTGCAATGATTGGTATGTTACAAGTCCAACTCATACACTCCGGAGGCATGATGAGTATTTTATTAAATCATTTCCCACGACGATGGAAAGAGTCCTTGTACGGAAGGACTAAGCTTTTATTTTGAAAACTCGTCACGACGGTGACTTAATTTATAATCATGCAAAGGGAGTTATTGGTGGGTTTCGGATTTGGTTATGCTAGCGATGTGAGACATCGACTAGAACAATGTCAGATGGCACTTGAGACCCTAGTTTTATAATCACCATGACGATGGTCATTGCCCTATCCTGGCAATAGGGTCAGAAAGGTTTTATATTGCTATGACGATAGCTTGAGGCTCAGAGAGTGCATCTGGACGGGTATATGAGTTATATCCTGTTAAGGATACTCGTCCATATTAACAAGGAGAAGAATTGTTGATCCTTCGGGAAAGATACAAAGAATCCTATTAATATGTGAGACTAAGGTAAGGAGACACAGAAGGAACCTACGGGTGAACTGTGAGCCTAACCTAGTAAAAGAGAAATCATCCTGTGGAGTTGGTCCATGGTGTGTCATTGGCCATGCTTCGTGACATCGTGTCGTGCCCGCCATGTGGCCTGGTTGGGTAATGGACGAGTGGGCTCAAGCTATTGCCCCGTAGCAAGGGGTTAGGACGTGCCACGTGGTGGCTACATATTAGTTGTTTGATAGATAGAAGTTCATTGTGTTCGATTAATAGAATTGTCACGAGGTGACTAGTACCCAAGTGAATGGGTTAAGTATTGTTTGATCAACAGAATTGTCACGAGGTGACCAGTACCCAAGTGAATGGGTTAAGTATGCTTTGCCACGTGGTGGCCAGCAACCTGAGTGCACGGGTTCGAGGTAGAAAAGCCATGTAGTGGCTTGTAAATACCTTAGAGTGGGGGAAGTTAAGTAGATGTATGTTATAAAATCTGCGTGTACTTAAAGAATTGTCTGTGTTTGCATATTATTGCTGATTGTGTAGCGGAGTGGTGACGTACATGATTATGTCATCACAACGTCTTGTTTAATTCAGATATGCTGAACATGAGAAGACCGGTAAGTAAAAGTCGGCACTATATGTTACGTGTTTAATTGCGGATTGATGACGTGGAATAAATTGCTGCATGTTTACAGTTATTAAATGCATGTCAGTGTTTGGGTGAAATTTCTATTGTTGTGTGGTCGCAAAGAATGTATGCTAATTAACAGTAACCAGTTGTTTTTGCATGTGGTTGTGTATGACTCCCAATCCCAGCGCCATGGTACCCGCCTTGCGCCGGGGATGGGAGAGTTCTCACTGAGTCGCGTGGTTAAGACTCACACCTCATTTTTAATACATAGAGACACACTAAGTATAGGTTGAAGAAGTCTCGGTGGAACGAGGGTTGAGCAACACTTTCCAAGACCCACAACTTGTTCATGTGGGTGAATAAAGTGTAATTGTAATTTTATTTACTTTATTATTGTATCATAAAGTAAAGGGTAGGCGTACCCAATTAGATTGTATTACTAGATCTAGAACTGTAAGCTTCACACACCTTAAAGATCAGGATAAATTATTCTGCGATACAGGGAAAATCTATTTTCAAAATATATATATATATCTGTTGCATGTGAATAGGATAGGCAACATCTTCGGATGTGTAGCTAGTACACATGTTATATATATTATGTGTGTTTTCCTATATCTATATCCTGAAGCGGCACTGGCTGTGGATTTGCTTGCCTAGGATAGGCCACCATTTCGGTGTAGCCATGGTATTATACTGCATGTGGATGTATTTTCAATAAAACATATTCTGTCAATTAGGTGATAAGGCTTACAGGCAGAGGGGTATTCCTTGTGTCTATGCCGGTCACGATCCTCTAAACGGGGGTGTGACAAACATGGTATCAGAGCCTGGTTGTTCTTTAAGGGTGTGAAGCTAACTAGTAGTCTCAGGTGTCAGTTGGGCTATCCATTACAAATCCGGACGTAACGGTGGTTCCGACGCGCACTTGTGAGGTTGCTCAGGATGTTGAGTCATAAATTCTTTCGAGTCATCGCTTGAGGCATAGAATTTGTGTGTGAAATTCTATGCAAAGCATATAACCTGTACAGTACACAAGTGCCAATGTGCACTAAGTTGTAAGGTGGGGTGGCAGTGACCCCGAGAACCTTAGGACGCCATAATAGGGAAAGGAGACATCCATGGAGGATGCTACCTAGATACAGACACATTTGGTTGAATTGTAGGTAGGAATGCGCTACAATGTGTGATTGTTTTGCAGGTGTTAAATGAGACGATGCGTCTGCTCTGTTAGCGGTGCATTGTGTGCTATGGTATAGGCACAAGTTGTTTGATTATAGCATGAAATGCAAGTAGAATAGAAATATGCAGTGAATGGTAGTTTAGGCTAAGAATGGTTTGTAAAGTGATAGAAAAGACACGCTTGGCGTGCAGAAAAGAAAGTAAGTCCATGGGGGGATTGAAATGGAAAGTTTACAGACAAGAGTAAACAGGGCTATGAGGCATGAGATTGGCAGGAAGATGTCCAAGTGAATGGGTCACGACTGTGCAGTATGCTATGGCTGAAGGAAGTGAGTTGTCCTTCCTAGAGAGTAAACAAAAAAGAGGTGGTGTATGCCACAGTATAGAAGTAGAAGTCTACGAACTAGAAAATCAGGATACAATATACGGAAGGACAAAGTGGCCGAACCATCTGCCGTAGAGATAGATGTTAAGAAGTACAGGCATATGTAAACGTGTAGAACATGACCTTATGCCGAGCAGGAAACGAGTAAATGGTACGGCACAGGGATGGAGCCTAGTCCAACCCTGCGCTCGATCCATGAACTGCTAGTTCCTTAAGCAAACAAGGGGGAAAAGAAGGGATTAAGCCCAACCAAAATCTCTTGGGTTGCTTAAGAAAGAGCATAAAGAATAGGATATTGATCACATGAGAAATTTATGTAAATAAAAAAATCTTTTTGGTCTTTCCGGATGAGAGATTCTGAAAGACCCTCAAACTTTTCTTCAAAATACTAGGGATAACCATTGTAAGGCAAATTTTCATGAAAACTCTTTCTCAATTTGTGTCATTCCAATTGGTTAAACCCTAACCATTTACGAAAACCTTAGGCGTCATTTTCTAAGAAATAAACTTGAATTAATTTTTAAAACCCGCAGGGAGCCTAAGAAAACTAACTCATGTGACCAATACCCTACCAAACAATAGTCCTTTTTCAGGTAAGTTGTATAAGGATGGTAGATGTAGTTGAGAAATCACTCGCTTGGAGTGATTAAAGTTAAGTAGACATTGTAAAGCATAAGAGATATCTAAAGTGCCAAGGGAATATACAAGTAAACCTAAGGATTATCAATTAAGGGTCCATAGGGTGAGTATGGAACCGAAAGTATTAGACCGAAATAGGTCTAGAAGTAGAAATGGGTGTAGATCTTCGGGTAACGTCCAGAGATAAGAAAATGAGTGCTACTGCGGTAGACAGCTCTTGATTGAGATAACGTGAGAGATAAACCCCAAAGGGACTCGTGGAGGCGCAAGGGGAGAGAAAGTAGACATGGATAAGTAGTCCCATAAGGGGGGAAGAGTGGAAGGCTATAGGACCCCATAGGATAAGAGGCAAGTAGGAGGTGGAGAACCAACAACTACCGTAAGTGCATGTATAGTACACAGATTGTAGTGGACATAGCTAGGTAAGCTAGTTCCACAGGTTGGTGAACCGTAAATCCATTAGTCTGAAGCCTAGGTATGGGTGGAGACTGAGTGGACAAACCAAACGTGTAAATGGCCATGTGGGTGCTATAAAGGGAAAATTAACCGTAAGGACGGTTAATCGAGAAGGAGAATTTAGTGAATAATAAGTATTGAGAAATACTCGAAGAAAGAGTACTATGTAGGTACAAAATGGAAAAGAATAGAGTGAATACGAGAACAGAGTCGGGTAAGCATCTGGGGATGCGAGCCAAAATAATAAAACAGGTATGCTACTGTTGGGGGCGATTAGAACCCAACGGGTAACACACTTGCAAGAGGCGGTATATGTTCGTGAGCATATGCCACACCTTAAGAAAGGAAAGAGTCAAACCGTGGGAACGGATCCCGTTTGGTCAAGGGGAGTAGAGCATGTTCGGAAAGGTTCATGCTGGAGTTAACGAATCAAGTATTCCAAGTAGGAATACAGGATTTAAGTGAGTTGAGGAGTCCGAGTGGGCCAAGTTGGGGTAAAAGCCAACGGAAACCCAATGAGTAGAGTTAGCATAGGATGTGCAACACTAAGTGGACTAACCTGAGAGTGGTATAGATCCACAGTCGTAGTCGTGTTAAGCGAGGTCTTTGGATGTGAGGACCGAACTGAGCCTGAGGCAGAGTAATGAGTATGATGTTAAGGAGGAGACTGGTGAGTGTCCATCATAAACAGAAATGAGTACAAGTAGTAGTCAGAGAAGAGTCTAAGTCAGTCAGACATAAGATGTCGACAGGGAATAACCTGAAGTAGTTATGGAAACCACTAAGGGTAAGCGTAGAAGTCTGGAAAGAAAGGGAAACACGAGTCATAAATGTAAGATCCTTTACCGTTTGGTTGAGGGTGTAATACATAGTCGTGCTGGTGCCATGGCATTTAGCTTCGTTAGGACACGAGTAGGGTAAACCGAGTCGGTAGTGAGTGTAACAACCTCAGAAGGGTTGGGTACACTGATGGCACAAAGTATAAACACCTACGTAGGGTGTATGCCGTGTAAGCGGTAAGTCTAGATGTAGAGTAGAGGGTGTAGTAAGATGTAAACGGACTTTTCTAGAGAAGTCGTTTACAAAGAATATATCGGGGGAATACCGGTAGAAGGGTAGCTGCTTGGTAGTAGAGGATACTTAGGTACGAGGATTCCGATATAGGGGAGTACTTCGTCAGTTAGAGTTTATAGAATAGAATATAGTGTGCTATGCAAATAGCTAGTGTCTTGGCGTGTTCCAAGACGGATATAAGAAGTCACTACGAAGGTAGCTGGTCGGACAAGCAGATTGAGTCAAGGTAAGCCTCACTAGATAAGACAATAGTTAACTCCTGGAAGAGCTAAATTGGAGCATGGCATGTGGTACGTGCCAGACGCTCCATTGCAAAATTAGTAGCACAAAGTGAATTGAAACTAGGAAAGTTAGGTATCCTCGGGGAAGGATATGACGACAGATGGAGTCTGTCGATTAACACCTAGCGTAGGGGCGGTTAACTACGAAACTAGAAATACAAACGATCACAGAAAGCATATGTAGAAACCAGATAGAGACCTTGAGCCTATAGGAAAGAAAGATGAATCGTAGGGTAAAACGGTAAAACTTCCACATTGAGGGAAACCATAGATGAAATTGAGCCAAGGGAGGGCAACAAGCCAACAACCCAACGAAGGAGATGAAATTCGGGGACCGAATTTCTTAAGGGGGAAGAATGTAATACCCCGAAAATTTCGAGGATTAAAGAATGATTTAATTAAAATTTCGAGGATTTAAGAATGATTTATTCCGGGGCTAGGAATTAAAACCTTAAAAATATATATATAGAAAAAGTATGAAAGTTAAAAAGAAAACCAGAAAGGAAATTTTTTTTCAAAGATTGTAATACCCAAGAAAATTTATCGAAGTTTAAAATAAAATAACAGGGAAAGGAAAAAAAGTAGAAAATAATTTGTTAAGATTTAATTCGGGACCTAAAAAAATTAGAAACCTGAATTAAATAGGGAAAGGAATTAAATTAAAAATACATATGAGTTATTATTTATTTAATTATTAATTAATTAATTTTTTATTATTTAAATTTATTTATTATTAATTATTTTATTTTACTTATATTTATTTATTATTATAATTATTTTATTATTATTATTATTTAAGTGAAGTGGGTGCCGTGGTTGTTTAAGAATAGAAAAGAAAAGAATAAAAGAGAAAGGAAGAAGAAATAGAATAAAAAGAGAAAGGAAAGAGGAGAGTGTCACGAGAGAGAGAGAGAGAGAAAGTGACGGGAAGGGTTAGAGAGAGAGGGGGAGGAGTGGACGGAGAAGAAGAAGGGGGAAGAGGAACTCGCCGGGAGAGAGAGTCGTCCGACGTCGGCCACGACCACCGGAGCTCGACTCCAACATCTTCCACACCTCCCAACAATCGAATCAAGGTTGGTAACACCAATTTCATTCGAAACCCTCAATTTCTCCATTTTAGGGATTCCTTCGATTGATTTGTTTCGAGGGTAGATTGAGACTTAGAAAGTGTTCTGAACATTTAGTTGGGGTAGGAATCAAGATTATATTCTCGGATTTGCCAAATTCGAATTTGGAAGGATTTGGGGTTGAAATTATAATTATTTCCAATTGGGAAGGAAAATTGTTGATAAGTTAGGATGAGCTTGGATTTGAGTAAAAAGGCTTGGATTGATATTATTGAAATTTAATTATTTCCAAATAGGAAAAATTGTTGATAATAGGATTGAGCTTGGATTTGAGTAAATAGGCTTGGATTGGTATTATTAAAATTATATGGTTGGAATATGAGCTGAATAAGACCTGTGAAGGAGCTGGCCCGAGGTTACTAGATTGAACCTTGATGTTAACAGTACCGGGTCCCTGCTCGGGTTGCCCCATACACTTTAAGGGTGACGTTGAGAGGTTTTAAATCTCCTCTCTTCAATCTTAAACACCCTAGAACACTCCTAAACATGTTTTTGAGGATTTAAATCACTCCAAGTACCTTCTTGTTCTCAAGCATGGAAACTTGCGGAACAAATTAAGTCTAACTTCGTGAATTTCAATCTTAGTTCCTTCACAACCTTTAGGAAACCTTAAGTAGGATAAATTGGAGGTATATTGAGGTTAGAAACTAGACTTCTAAAACCCAAGTAGGAACACAAGTTGAATCAAAATGTTTTAGACCTTCCTAAAATTAGGATTCCTTCCAATTAAGTTAGATAAGCTTCCTTAGGTGCGAATACAAGTTAGATAGAGTTCTAATACTCAAATCCAAGTATGTGAAACACTCAAGTAGAGTGTAATATTCGAGTAAGTCAAGTGTCCGAGGAAGGATACGCATAAGTCGGGAAAGAGAAGTCAATAAGACCAAGGGCTTGACTCTATGGCAACCATGGGACTACACCGTGAGAGTAATGGAGAGATAAATAACAAGTTAAGCTAAGTAATAACCTTAATGAAGTAAGTGTTGTTCTTATAGGAACAACAACATGCAAAAGAGTGCAACAGGAACTCCGAGGAGACTAAAGTTACAGTAGAGGATTGCATGGAAGGTTGGCCAGAGAGAAGGTTCTTCCATCTCTACTCCTAGGGTTGTATGCTTATGTGGATTACATGGGTATGTATATTCTCTGCTTGTCTAGTATGTGTTAGCTAGAGGTATAGAATAATAAAAGAATAAAAGAACTAGAGAATAGGTTGAGGAAAGTAGCTTGAATAGGAAGACATAGGAGTAGATGTGTAATTGTTTGCTATGATTGGTATGTTACAAGTCCAACTCATACACTCCGGAGGCATGATGAGTATTTATTAAATCTTTTCCCACGACTGGTGGCAAGAGTCCTTATACGGAAGGACTCAGCTTTTATTTTGAAAACTCGTCACGACGATGACTTAATTTATAATCATGCAAAGGGAGTTATTGGTGGGTTTCGGATTTGGTTATGCTAGCGATGTGAGACATCAACTAGAACAACGTCAGATGGCACTTGAGACCTCAGTTTTGTAATCACCATGACGATGGTCATTGCCCTATCCTAGCAATAGGGTCAGAAGGTTTTATATTGCTATGACGATAGCTTGAGGCTCAGAAAGTGCATCTGGACGGGTATATGAATTATATCTTGTTAAGGATACTCGTCCATATTAACAAGGAGAAGAATTGTTGATCATTCGGGAAAGATACAAAGAATCCTATTAATATGTGAGACTAAGGTAAGGAGACACGGGAGGAACCTACGGGTGAACTGTGAGCCTAACCTAGTAAAAGAGAAATCATCCTGTGGAATTGGTCCAGGGTGTATCAGTGGCCATGCTTCGAGACGTCGTGCCGTGCCCGCCATGTGGCCTGGTTGGGTAATGGACGAGTGGGCTCAAGCTATTGCCCCGTAGCAAGGGGTCAGGACGTGCCACGTGGTGGCTACGTATTAGTTGTTTGATAGATAGAAGTTGATTGTGTATGATTAATAGAATTGTCACGAGGTGACTAGTACCCAAGTGAATGGGTAAGTATTGTTTGATCAACAGAATTGTCACGAGGTGACCAGTACCCAAGTGAATGGGTTAAGTATACTTTGCCACGTGGTGGCCAGCAACCCGAGTGCACGGTTTCGAGGTAGAAAAGCCATATAGTGGCTTGTAAATACCCCAGAGTGGGGGAAGTTAAGTAGATGTATGTTAAAAAAATCTGGCGTGTACTTAAAGACTTGTCTGTGTTTGCATATTATTGCTGATTGTGTAGCGGAGTGGTGACGTACAGGATTATGTCATCACAACGTCTTGTTTAATTCAGATATGCTGAACATGAGAAGACCGGGTAAGTACAAGTCGGCACTATATGTTACGTGTTTAATTGCTGATTGATGACGTGGAATAAATTGCTGCATGTTATAGTTATTAAATGCATGTCAGTGTTTGGGTGAAATTTTTGTTGTTGTGTGGTCGCCAAGAATGTATGCTAATTAACAGTAACCAGTTGTTTTTGCATGTGGTGTGTATGACTCCCAATCCAACGCCATGGTCCCCGCCTTGCCTCGGGGATGAGAGAGTTCTCACTGAGTCGCGTGGTTAAGACTCACACCTCATTTTTACTACATAGAGACAGGTTAAGTACAGGTGGAAGAAGTCTCGGTGGAACGAGGGTTGTGCAACCACCTTCCAAGACCACAACTTGTTCATGTGGGTGAAATAAAGTGTAATTGTAATTTTATTTACTTTATTATTGTATCATAAAGTAAAGGGTAGACGTACCCAATTAGATTGTATTACTAGATCTAGAACTGTCAGCTTCACACACATTAAAGATCAGGATAAATTATTCTGTGATACAGGGACAATCTGTTTTCAAATATATATATATACATATATCTATGCATGTGAATAGGATAGGCAGCATCTTCGATGTGTAGCCAATACATAGGTTATTATATTATGTGTGTTTTCCTGTATCTATATCCTGAAGCGGCATTGGCGTGGATTTGCTTGCCTAGGATAGGCCACCATTTCGGTGTAGCCATGGTATTATACTGCATGTGGATGTATTTTCAATAATACGTATTCTGTCAATTAGGTGATAAGGCTTATAGGCATAGGGGTATTCCTTGTGTCTGTGCCGATCACGATCCTCTAAACGGGGGTCGTGAGTCGTGACACTTTATATATATAAAAATAAATAATTACTATTGCGGGTAGGGTACCTCCTTACCCGGACCCGTTGACTTGTACCCGGACCCATACCAAACCCACAGGATAAATTTCAGGGTACCAATTGGGTATGGGTATTTTGATCATGAAAAAACTTAGGTCCATTTCCTTATGTCCATTTCATCCAATTCCACCAATCATATGTTGTATTTACACTCTCTTTCTTCTATGATTGGTCATATAAAAGGTGGTCATCTATATTCTCTCTCTACTGTGATTGGTCATTTAAACACTTTTTGCCACGTGTCATAATTATATTGGAGAATTGGATGAAATGGACATAAGGAAATGGACCTAAGTTTTTTCCTTTGATCATCCCTAACTCCTAGCTCCATGACTTGACACATCATTGTAATTGTGGTCTTTGCTCTATTGACACCTATGCAACTTTTAAATAAATCACTCCCAATTTTTGAAAAAATATCTCATTATTTCAGCCACTACTTAATTTCTACAAATAACTAACCTATTTATTTTTTAAAAAAATTGAAACTATTCCATTATTATAGTCATTGCTTATTCTCTAAAAATAACCACCATCAAATTTGATTTATTATTTATCATTTATTGACCCATTATTTTTAAAAATACCCCACGTTTTATAGGTAAATCGTGAAAATGAAATGCCAATTGTTACCCACTAAAATCTCTATTTAATTTTAGCATTGAAAAAAAGAATATTTACATTTTAATATTTTTAAAATTTAAATATAATTCTACCTTTAATAACATGTTGTTTAAAAATTTTAACTTTAATAAAAATAAATATTTTGGTGCATCCACATGATTTAAGGGATATTTGCTTTATTGGAATTAATTGAAACAAATATTTGAATTCAAATATTTAATTGAGATTTTGTGGAATGCAAATTAGTTGCAGGATGAGTCAAGCCAGCTCACGAATTATGTGGCGTACAGTCAGCGCCATATGTCTTGGATGCATACATTAAAAAAGTTGTGGCAGGTGGAGGCTTTATGCTTCTAATTCTATAGCTTAACAAATAATAACTGCTCCTTTTTTCCAAAAAAAAAAACCCAAATTCATCCACTACTCATATTCCATTTAAAAAACCTTATTTTTCACCCATTACTCCATCTCTAGAAATAACTACCTTTTACATTTTTAAAACAAAATAATGCCATATTACTTTAAAAAAATAAAACCACGATTGTTTAGTTAATTAATTATTTAAGCAAGAGGTCACACATATTCACTCAATTGCCCAATTTTTAAAAAAATATCTCATTTTTTCAACCACTACTTAATTTCTACAAATAACTAACCTATTTATTTTCTTAAAAAAATTGAAACTATTCCATTATTTTAGTCATTGCTTATTCTCTAAAAATAACCACCATCAAATTTGATTTAATATTTATCATTTATCATTTATTGACCCATTATTTTTTTTAAAAAAATACCCCACGTTTTCATAGGTAAAAATCGTGAAAATGAAATGCAATTGTTACCCACTAAAATCTCTATTTAATTTTAGCATTGAAAAAAGAATATTTACATTTTAATATTTTTAAAATTTAAATATAATTCTACCTTTAATAACATGTTGTTTAAAAATTTTAACTTTAATAAAAATAAATTTTTGGTGCATCCACATGATTTAAGGGATATTTGCTTCATTGGAATTAAATGAAACAAATATAATTCAAATACTTAATTGAGATTTTGTGGAATGCAAATTAGTTGCAGGATGAGTCATCAGCCAGCTCACGAATTATGTGGCGTACAGTCAGCGCCATGTGTCTTGGATGCATACATTAAAAAAGTTGTGGCAGGTGGAGGCTTTATGCTTCTTAATTCTATAACTTCACAAATAATAACTGCTCCTTTTTTCCAAAAAAAAAAACCCAAATTCATCACTACTCATATTCCATTTAAAAAAACCTTATTTTTCACCCATTACTCCATCTCTACAAATAACTACCTCTTTACATTTTTTAAAACAAAATAATCACTACAAAAAACTTGGCATTCGGTGGCGACGAAAGTCGCCACGGAATGTTAAAAAGTCCCACTGAAAGTCTTAGGTGGCGACAATAGGGTCGCCATAACGCCGCCACCTATAACTCCGTCGCCGAAAGTTTTGGTGGCGACATAATTAAGTCGCCACCAAAGATATATCTTTCTGTGGCGACAAATGTCGCAACCTATGCAGAACAAATGACGACATAAATAATATTTGGTGGCGACTAAAGTCGCCACTGAAGGATATGATACAGTGCTGAAAGTTATGATGCAGTGGCGACTTTTGTCGCCACTGAAGGATATGATACAGTGGCGACAAAAGTCGCCACTGAAATTATGATACAGTGGCGACGAATGTGGCCACTGAAAGGTATGCTACAGTGGCGACTCTTGTCGCCACCGATGGTGATACACAAAAAATGTATTATATTCATTAGTGACGACCTTTAGTCGCCATTGAAAGTTCTGATGGTTTTTTTAATATTTCAACTACAATGCTTTAAATTATTTTAGTGATTTAGTATGGTACCTAAAATTACTTTATTTTAAAACTTGTATAGTGTAGAAACCATAACAACTAGAATTAAAAAAATTTTAAAACTAAACACATTAACTCTAGATTATATATACAAAGCCAAAAATTATTACATAACAATAGTTTGTAGCTAGAATGTATAGCAATAGAATGTCCCCAAAATGGATTACAACCACAATCAAAAGATTTCCATAACTAAAAATCTACTCCTATAAGCATTCATTCCAAAAGTACCAATTCCACATCTGCAAATTCTTCATAACATTCTTGAATCTCTAACGTAATTGGCTCAAGCCTGAAAGTTAAAATCAATAACATTTTACAAATTAGATAAAAAATGAATATAAGCAAAAAGTGTAAACCAAGGTAATTGTGTAGTGTCCTTTGCAAATTTTCACAAAGTGCCAACCAAACAAATTGACCAAATATATATACAAATTTACACACAGAAAGTGTAAATCAAGGCTTCCAACCAACCAAGTGCAGAGAATGTATAATTTGCTAGAACATAATATTTTTGCCACATTCTAACAACTATAGCAGAAAGTGACTCCACCAAGCCATATTTTGCACAATAAAAAAGAAAAATTCAAAGCCAACCCAAGAAAATAGATATATAACAAGTCAATTAGAATTTGGGAAGAGGAAAGCTAGTGCAAATCAGACATGACCTATTATTCAAAGAGCCACATTCACATATCTATAGTAGCCAATTAAAGTCATTTTATTACGAAAGTCATCATTTACCTTGCGCTTCAACTGGTGAATTTTCAGCATTATTTGAACCACTAGCTTGAAATTGACCCTAAGGAAATGACAAATATTACATATTAAAATATATTATATGAAAGGAAATTGGTACTATAATAGCCAATTAGTGAAACAATACCTGTTGTAAAGTTGCCATTAAAGCGCCAAGTTGTGCTTTAATCCTACGATCTATCTCCTGCTCCATTTCTGCACGTATTTCTGTGCGCATTTGTACTCGGTCCTCTTCCCTTTATGCTTCTCTTTCTGCACGCATGTCTGCACGTATTTCTGTGCGCATTTGTACTCGATCCTCTTCCCTTTCTGCTTCCCTTTCTGCACGCATTTCTGCACGTGCAGTTTCTATAGCAGATGACACCCTTGAGTCAACCTCAGTTTGGTTTAGCTTCCTTTTTGCAGGCATAGCCCCATAACCTTTTCTCGAACATATCCTGATCTTTCTCCAAGGACTGATGCCAAAATTTCATCTCTTGACATCCGAGGTTCTTCAACTAGAACTTCAGCTTGTTCATTTACAAGTTGTTGGATGCGGCCCTACATTAGAATTAATAGATTAATATTTGATGCATATAACTAAAGTCACTTACAAAAATTAATAAATGCAAACTTACATGAATTTCTTGTGATTGTGGATCTGACCACACCAATACACCTTGTTTTGTGCGTGCGTGCTGCATCTCCCACACAATGTCAGGTGGAGCCAATTCTCCAGTAATAAAATCTCTCTGTAATATATGGTATATAACAAACACAATTAAAATCATAAAAATATAAAATATATACATTTATATCATAAAAAAGCATTATCACCGTAGCTTCCTCTACTTCCGCAAAGGACTTCGGACCACAACAGTGTTTTGTGGTTTGTTTGCTTCTATTTATTTTGTTTCTTTCACTTTGGGCTTGCAATTAAATAATTAGCCATTTAATTACATAATTTCAAGCATTCACAAAAAAAGATTATATTATTAATATATCATATACCTTGAATTGTGGTGTAGCAAAGTATTCTAACAACCACCTCCAATCTTCCGGGCTAATAGAATCCGGTTGGTTTTCAAGTCTTAGTTCATCAGTGGCATATGCTTTATATTCTTCGTGCAAATTACTTTTCCATGTTCGTAATGCCTTTTGCATAGCCATCACACAATATCCATGAAATATGACTTCATCGCGGCCCTCTCGAGGTTTGAACATATCCTAAAACAAACAGCATAAAAAGTTTTGTTAAAACTTATAGACATTGTAAATAAAATGAAAATATTTATATATTTTATTTACCTTCATCTTTCTCATCATAACCTCACCATACTTGGCAGTTACTTGATTCCATGTTATACAATCTCTTAATGAGACAGTACTCCTCAAGACATTTCCACATTCGTTAGCAACCATCCTAGCTTTGGCCCCTACAACCCTTTTCATACCTTTAGCCAAATCTATTTCAATTTTCTCACCATTTTTTGTCAGCTTATTAACTTCCTTGCCTCTATACCTTCCCCTAACATTTCTTTTGCTAGAAGGACCTATCAAGCATTTGAAAACAAGAAATCAATAAAAATTTATCACTTACGTTCTCTAATCCAAAAATATACACAAATTCAAACCTGAGGTATGAGGAATCACTAAACTTTGTGTTTCATCGTTGTTTTGTTGTATTTGTGGCAGTTGAGAGCTGGACATCGCTTCATCCTCATCATTTGTTTCATGTACAAGGCCATGATTACCTCTCCTGCGTCTACCTTTACTAACTCTCGACATCAGTGACCTGCAACATCATATGAAATATAGTTATATTTGAAATAAATTGAAACTAAAGTAAAAAGTAACTTTCACTCATGTTTCGATATTGCTAAATTGTGAGTACTTGAATCAATTGGTAGATAGGAACATATGCCAAGCAAAATAGATTCAAGTGTGGAAACAACACTAGGAACGCAACACAATGGACACCCAAAATTACAAATCAATAGCAAAACAAGTTACACAACAAATACTATTCATAATTACAAACTAATAACATTCTACGATTAGATGTAGTCTTCATCCACATCAGTATTGTTGTCATCCACATCGGTATCGTTGTCTTCTACATCACTTGAATCCTTTCGAACACCTCTTTGCCCTCTTTGCACACCTATTTTCCCTCTTTGCACATCGTTACTAGTGAGAATTATGTTTTCTGGATCAATATCAACTCTGTGCAAGGTACCGTAATGTCATCGTCTATTTCGTCATTAGTCTGCACATTCAATTCAGTCCTTGACTGTTGATATGCCTCTCCTTGTTCGTCCCTACCCACAACATCTTCATCTGGCATATTAAAAAGATCACGGGCACTTGTCTTTACAACAATAAGCCAATCTTCATCAACAATGTCGTTCACATAGAACACTTGCTCTGCTTGGGATGCCAAGACAAATGGCTCATTCGTTTTCAAAGAACAATGGGTATTCAAACTAATGAAGTCATACTTGTCAATCTTATATCCTCTTCCTAAAAGAGAAACATCCCACCAAGCGCATTTGAAAAGGTATACCTTCCTATTTCCCATATAAGACAACTCATAAATATGGTCTAGAACACCATAATACTCCTTTGCAGTATCTAAATCATCCCCTTTCACAAGTACCCCACTATTTTGAGTCTTTTTCCCTAACGCACGAGCTCTTATATGAAATCTAAATCCATTGACCATAATAATTGGATATAACTTGGCTACTTTATCTGGACCAACTTCCAAGCTTATAAGCTCATCAGTTGCCTTCTTTTCTGCACATAATTCGAAAACCTGGATAGACAAACAAACTTTTGTTAACAAGGGTAAAGTTAGGCACGTACACGTGCTTGAAACCAATCAGGAAAGTCACTATAATCGGTCTCATTCGATGTCAAAGCTTGATCATCCATGTACTTCCTACAATTAATAAGTTAGTTAATTAAGACAACACACTTGGATGTTTGTAGGTTTTTTTGGGAAGTTATGTGAACTTACTGCAGGAATGGCGAAACCTCTTCACAATTTTGTAGAACATACATACGGGCTTGATGAAGCTCTGCATGTGACATAATAAGGTCCTCAGGACGCCCTTTTGCTTGACATGTATTTTTAAAGACAGATATCTTACAATCTGGAATAAATCCATCATCATTCCTTGGAGGTTTATCAAACTTTGTCGGGATATTCTTCAAGTATCGTGAACAAAATGTTAAACATTCTTCAGCCAGATAACCCTCTGCAATTGAACCTTCTGGTCGAGCCTTGTTGCGGACATATGACTTGAGTGTTCGCAAGTATCTATATACATAAGTTAAACATGTTATTTATTCTAGTGGTTAAAGTCATCATATAAAACATTGAAGTACACTTACAATTAGAACTTGTTACCTCTCAATGGGATACATCCATCGATATTGTACAGGTCCACCGAGCTTTGCCTCTTCCGCTAAGTGGATTAGCAAGTGAATCATGATATCAAAGAATGCCAGTGGAAATATTGTCTCCATTTTGCACAACGTAGTTGAAATTTCTCTGTCAAGAATTTCAAGATCTTCATTTGTCAAGCACTTTGAGCAATGATTCTTGAAATATTTACTTATTTCTATTACTGGATCACAAACTTCCTTAGGCAACAACTGACGTATTGCAAGTGGGAATATGTCTTGCAACAATACATGATGATCATGACACTTTAATCCGAATATTTTCTTCTCACGGATGTTGACACACCTTGAAATATTCGAGGAAAATGCATCTGGAACCTTCAAATTAGCCAAGAAAGTGCAAACCTTCAACTTCTCTTCCGAGGACAATGCATAAGATGCAGGAGGCAACAAGACATTGTTCCCGTTTTCAACAGGGTGTAACCTATCCCTAATGCCTAAATCCATCAAGTCATAACGACTCTTCAATGTGTCTTTTGTTTTACCACTAATGTTCATAATCGTTGACACGATATTGTCAGATACATTCCTCTCTATATGCATGACATCAAGGTTATGTCTTAGTAAAAGGGATTTCCAATAAGGTAATTGGAAAAAAAACTCTTTTTCTTCCAGTTATAAGCATTGCTATTGTCCGCACGTTTTCTCTTCCACGTTTTCCGAAAGTCACAGGTTGTAGTCTTTGTAGTTGCCTAAGCGCTTCGTCACCACTTAAGCGAACTGGCGCAACACCATTTTCGACCTTCCCATCAAATGCCCTCGTGTTACGACGCCAAGCATGGTTAATAGGTAGAAAGCGATGATGACCCATGTAACCAGTTTTGTGTCTTAAACGAACAAAATGTGTGTCTTTATGGCAACAAGGGCATGCTAGATGACCTTTGGTTGACCACCCCGACAAGTTCGCATGAGCAGGAAAGTCATTTATAGTCCACATAATAGCCGCACGCATCATGAAATTAGACTGTGTGTGGCCATCATATGTATCCACCCCATCCTCCTATAATTCTTTTAGCTCTTCGATCAATGGTTGCAAATAAACATCTATTTCATCCCCTGGAGACTTAGGGCCCGGAATAAGAAGTGACAACATGAAGTAAGGTTGCTTCATGCAATCCCATGGTGGCAAATTATATGGTGTTAAAACAACAGGCCAAATACCTGTGAGTACTGCTCATATTCCCATATGGCTGAAATCCATCACTGCAAGACCTAAACGAACGTTTCTAAGGTCGCAGAAAAAGTTAGGGTGTTGGTATCAAAGGATTTCCATGCCTTGGAGTCGGCAGGATGCCTTAGTATATTGTCATCAATACGCTTCTCCTTATGCCATCTCATCTTTTTAGCTGTTTCTTTTGCCATATACAACCTTTGCAACCTCGGTTTTAAAGGAAAATGGTGCAAGACCTTATGGGGTATTTTTTTTGCCCTTCTTTCTACATGACTTCCATCTAGGCTCCTTGCACGTAGGGCATGATTGCTTGTCAGCATGTTCTCTCCAAATTAAAATACAATCATTCTGACAAGCATATATTTTAGTGTAATCCAATCCTAGGTCTCGAATAACCTTCTTGGCTTCATAATAAGAATTTGGAACAAATGCCCCATCTGGAAGAATTTCCTTGATGAGACTTAACAGAGCATCCATAGATCGATTACTCCAATGATTGAGGCACTTTAAGTGGAGTAGCCTCACAATGAAAGCCAATTTAGACACTTTTTGACACCCTGGATAAAGTTCTGTCTCGGCATCTTGCAATAATTCATAGAATTTCTTTGCATTCATATTCGGCTCTTCGGGATTTCAGGACCATCGTTTATTTCGTCTATATTTCTAAAACCGCATGCATCATGGATCATCTCGGTAATATGGTCCTCCTCATCACTATCCTAATCACTATCCCCATCTACTTGAATTGGAGTGTTCATTCTTGTAACGACTTCTCCATGTAAGTCCCACACTCTATAAGTATCCAAAAAACCCCTTTTCAGCAAATCTTCCCTTACTTTGCACCTCAACTTGAAACTTGTGTTCATGCACCTCTTGCAAGGGCACCGAATCATAGTACTCACACCCGATTGACTGAAAGCCCACTCGAGGAAACCATCTATTCCTCTAATATATCTTGGGTCAGCCCTATTCTTAATCTCTAACCAACCTTTATCCATCCCTATTTCCTACATTTCAAAACAAATCATACTTCTACTTAGGGTGAAAGATTTTACTATTTACTTTAAATCTCAAGAAATATATAAACAAGCTCATGTACCACTACTAGAAAACAATGTTTAGTGACCGCCGAATCAAGTAGGAATAAAGTGATTAGCAATAACCAATAATGCATATCAAATTTAGACAAGTAACTCAATCATTATATTGTATAGCCTCCTTTACACATTTGAAAAAACATTGTTTAAGCATGTTAAAAAGAGTATGGTTCTAAAACAATATGAAACACATCTAAAAGACAAGAAAAACAATTCTTGAACTTTAAATCTTTGAAAGATAGAGTACAAAAAATCAAGAACAAGCATATCTCAAAAAAGAACTATAGTATAAACAAGCGTAAAAAATTATAGCCACCGTGAATCACTTCCCTTTGAATAAGGATTAAGAAACGATCAATTTGGCATATGTATACACACGTCAAACTATGTCCAGATATTATATTCTTTTTTTAATTAGTGAATGGAAATCTATGTGGCCACTTATTATTTATATTTATGTATATAACATATTATTTAAGTGAAAGAACTCATCTAAATGATGGATTGGTAGTACTTAGCTTCTATCAATTATTTAACTTGTTATTATCTAAATAATGCTATTTTATCATTTTGGGGCCGGGGAAATTTGCAATTAAGGAAGATTTTCGATGTCACTTAGAATATAATATCAGGTTTCCCAAATATTTGTTTTCCTCAATGATTATGCAAAGATGAAATTATTTTTTGAGAGACATTTTTGAAAAGTGAACTAGAATACTCACTACAAAAAAAAGGTCTTCGGTGGCGACTTTTGTCGCCACCTAAGACCAAAAAGTCGCCACCAATGATCATCGGCGGCGACATTTTAGTCGCTGCAAGGTCGCCACCAATAGTCGCGTTGCAGAAGACATTCTGCAGCGACATTTTAGTTGCCACCAAAGACATGTCTTTAGCAGCGACAAATGTCGTCGACAAAGACATGTCTTCGGCAGCGACTTTTTAGTCGCCACCAAAGACATGCCTTTAGCAGCAACAAAAGTCGCCGCCAAAGACATGTCTTCAGCAGCGACTTTTTAGTCGCCCCCAAAAACATGTCTTCAGCAGCGACTTTAGTCGCCACCAAAGACATATCTTCAGCAACAACTTTTAGGTCGCCAATAAAAGCAGTTACCAGAACTCCAACCGCCGGCAACGACCTCCGCCGGCCGGCGACGACCACCGTCTGCTGGACCTCCGCCGACTGGCGACGACCACCACCTTATATGTTTGAAAAATGGCGCATGGACGGATTCGAAGTCAGGACGTGATGCATGGTAATTTCTGCAGCAACCACTAAGCCATATATCACCTTTTGTTATATAATGTCATTTTAATATATTTATTATATGTATTTGTCTTTAATATTAAAGACATGTCTTCAGAATGTCGCCACTAAAGACATGTCTTCAGCAGCGACTTTTCAGTCGCCACCAAAGACATGTCTTCTGCAGTGACTTTGGTTGCCACCAAAGGCATATCTTCAGCAGCGGCCTTTTAGTCGCCACCAAAGACTTGTCTTCAGCAGCGACCTTTTAGTCGCCACCAAAGACATGTTTTCAGCAGCGACTTTTGTCGCCGCCAAAGACATGTCTTTGGCAGCGACCTTTTAGTCGCCACAGAAGACATGTCTTCAGCAGCGACTTTTGTCGCCGCCAAAGACATGTCTTTAGCAGCAACCTTTTAGTCGCCACCAAAGACATGTCTTCAGCAGCGACTTTTGGTCGCCACTGAAGAGGGGATACAACACTTAAATTACACTAGTGTTAAAAATTACATAAAAATTTATTTTAAAGATTAATTACTTTTTTAAATTTTAATTGTATATAAAATTATATAAAAGTGAATTGTTATAGGTTTTGATTTTGTATTTTTTTATATTATATACATCAATATAGATATAAAATGTTTTACTATGACTAATATAATTTTTTAAAAGAATAATTTTATTACTTTTGATAAAATAGAATAATTAAATTATGATTTCAAATAAATTATATATATTTGAACAATAGTAATATTACGGATTATTTTAGAGAAGAAAAATGTAATTTTTTCAATTGAAAATTAAAATTATAATTATAATTGGACTTTCTGTGGTGACTCTTTGATGGCGACTAGAATAGTCCCTGCTGAAAAGGAGTTTTCGATAGCGACATCTAATAGTTGCCACCAAACACCCTTTGGTGGCTAAACAAAAGTCGCCGCTGAAGACTCTTTGGTGGCGACTTACTTCATGTCGCGACCAAAAGGGTTTTTCGGTGGCGACCCTTTGTCGCCACCAAAGAGTCTTTTGTGGCGACATTTAAATATCGCCACGCAAGGGTCTTTGGTGGCGACAGTTTTGTCGCCACCAAAGATGTTTGGTGGCGACTATCAAATGTCGCTGCCGAAAACTCCTTTTCGCAGCGACTTTTCTTGTCGCCACCGAAGAGTCGCCGCAGAAAGTCCAATTTTTTGTAGTGACTTTATCTTGTAAAAATCAAAATATTAAGTTATTCATGAACATTAAATATTTCTATATCTAGTAGGTAGAATTAATTAGTAGGTAGTTAGGTACTGAACTACAGATAGTTGCTATGAAAATGAAGAAGCAGTGAAACGAGAATGTTAGTTCAAAATGCCTGTAGATGAAGAGCTCAACTAAAGAATAATGCTAATAGGTGTGCCTTCAATATAGAGAATCTTAGTTCAGAATGCCTATATAGAAAGTGTTATTAAAAAAAAGTAAATCATACATTATATGAATATTCCAAATCGCTAAATTGAATTTTGAAGAGACAAAAAAGGTTAGAAATAATGGAGTCCATGTGTCACAAGATCAAAGCATAAATACAAATTAATTAAAGAAAGACACATTTGGGAATACTAAGAAACCAGCAAGAAACTTCAAGTTTAAAGTTGCTATATATGATGGTGGGACACATCATAAGACTATATATTTAATACATCCTTATTAGATATATACAATACAAAAGAAAATGAAATTTAGGTCGTAAGTGTAGATCCAAAATTTAAATATGGAATTCAACAATTAATTAATTATTAATATACAAACAAACAAATAGGTACTATAGGAGTTTATTATAATTCATCATTTTTCGTGAAATTTTTTGTAATTGGGGTAGCATTCCAAGATGGATGTACATTCATTGGCTAGGGTTAAATATAAAAAAAAAAAGAAAAAAGAAAAACAGAAGAGACAAAAGGCCATATGAATTATTGGAAGAAGGAGACAATTAAAAGGACAAAACAAACAAGTCCCTATATAGCTAGATACTCTCATAAGTTTCATTTATATTTTATCTCTTTTCTTATTAGTCATATAAAAAGTAATTTTTTATATTTTCTCTCTATCGTGATTGATTATGCATAAATTTTGGTCACATGTCTTTTTTCTCTTACAAAAACTTATAACCTATGTTGCATGAATACGGGTGCGGGTACGAGTACGGGGTACGGCAAATTTTTAAAAAATAGGATACGGGTACGGCAATATATACTAAATAAATAAATAAAAATTATAATATATAACAATTTTAAATGTAATAAAAATAGGTAATGCCCCTTTAATCATTCATAACCAATCAAAATAGTAACATAAGTTTCTTAAAATTCATAAAACTAATATAATTAGTTATGATATTATATGATATTGAGGTGTATATTTGTTTGTTTCTTATAATTATCTAATCTGTAAGACTACAAAGGTAAAATTTTATAGACATACTTATAATATTTTCATTAAGTACTAAAATCAAATTTTTTCTTCAAAAAAATACTACACCACACATATTTTGAAGTACCCAAGAGTACCCAAAGGGTACGAGTACCGGGTACGTATCTGGTACGGGTACGGCTTAATTTTAGAAGTACCTGTGCTTCATAGCTTATAACAAAGATATAAATAACCTTATTTAAATTAATCCGTAAGTAACAACAGAAGTGGGGCAAAGTAAAAAGATATTTTAGTGACAGTGAGACAATTCGAAAATAGATAGCAAACAATATCACTAATTTGTGCATATATCATATATAAGACTAAAACTTCCAAATAAACGAATTAATGTAGGACGTTCTGATTGGTGTAGCCATCTTGTAGAAAAAGCTAAATTGCATAACTATTGGAAGAGTTTAAGTGGATTAGTTGAAACTTGAAACTTATGTGAGGCAGTGTTGTTATAGTGAGTCCTTTTTCAGTGACCAGTTCAGAATAAACTTATGTGAGGCAGTGTTGAAGACTAACCTAAACTAGTTTTCACCACAACTCAGCAAATTCAAACAATAAAATTTACTATGTTTTGCATATGTTAAACTATTTTACCCTTTTCAGATTTTAGGAAGCCTATCAAGGAGTGGGGTGAGTAGGTATTTGGGAGTTTATAACAGAGTAATGATACAATCATACAGAGCTTGTCATTGTCTTTGTGCATAGGTAACTAATTTTTGTTTTTCAATAGTACCTATAAATATGAAAGGAGAAAGCCACTCTCTAAACTCTAAAGTCTAAAGAAAGAAATAAAGAAAATGAAAACCATAAAAATAGAAAATCAAATTGGTTCAAGAGTGATTCAGAATTTTAGATGTGTAACAATGGAGTCAAATCCCCAAAAAGAAAATGAAATTGGAACACTCACAGTAGCGAGAAGAAGAATTATACAGTGTATGTGGCTTGGATCGAACTCACAGTAGCGTCGACGGAAACCAACGACAACGAGATGAAGCAGCGACGGGAACCAACAGCGCAGGTACGGTGGCTTCTCTCTTCTCTCTTCTCAGGGGCATTAAAGTAGGAACCCGAGCCCGGAAACGCGGATCACCATCGATGAGATCTTGAAGGACCCGTGGTTCAGTAAAGGCTTGAACGCTTCTCGCCGAAGGATCAGACTATTCAAAAGTTGAAGGCTTGAACGCGGATCACCATCAAACTTGAACGGTTGAACGGTTGAACGCTTGATTTCCTTCTCGCCGGGTTTCGCTTGAACGCTTTCTTTTGCTTCTCTCTTCTCCCTCTTATTTTTGCTTCTGTAAGAGGCGCGCTAACCTTTCTTCTCCCACACTCTCTCTCTCTCTTTTTTTAATTCTTCTCTAATTTATTTTTTAATTTATATTAATTTTTCTTATTTATAAAAATAATAAAAAAACTTATACATGTGTTTTTAAAATTTATAATCACACTATCCTTTCTTTTATTTGTTTTCCTATATTTTAATTTTTTTGCTTATATTAATTATTCTAATTTATGAAAATAAAAAAAAAATTAGGTGGTAACTTTAAATATGATAATCACATTATCCCATTTTTTTAATTCTTTTCTACTTAATTGTTTTTTCTCTTTAATTTTTGAATTAGATTAATTTTAGTTATTTTTAAAAATAAAAATAAATAGTTTCGGTGGCGACCGTTTTAGGTAGCCACTGAATGTGACCCAATCATTTTTTTACGCGGGAACAAAATTTTTGGTGCGAATTTTTTTTTTTGCGGGAACAACATTTTCAGTGGCGACTGAATTGGGTTGCCACCGATCTGACCTACTCTTTTTTTAAATGGAGGAAACATGTGGGAAAAATTTTTTTGTGGGAACAAAATGTGCTGAATCGTTTAACTTTTCGTTGGCGACTTTTCAAGGTCGCTACTGAATGTCATGAAGGGCTACACGTTTCAGTGGCGACTTTTCTTAGTCGCCACTGAATGTGTTGAAGGGTTATGTTTCGGTGGCGACGTTTTAAGGTCGCCACCGAATATAATGAAGGGTTAGAGGGTTTCGTGGCGACTTTTCTTAGTCTCTACTGAATGTGTTGGAAGGGTAACGTTTCGGTGGTGACATTTCAAGGTCGCCACCGAATGTCATAGAAAGTTAGAGGTTTCAGTGGCGCCTAAGAAAGTCGCCACTGAATGTGTTAAAGAGTTAAACGTTTCGGTGGCGACTTTACAGGTCGCACTGAATGTGTTGAGGGGTAGTAGATGTTTCAGGGGCGACCTTCTGAGGGTCGCCACAGAATGTAATGAAGGTTAGATGTTTCGGTGGCAACATTTCAAGGTCGCCACCGGAATGTCATGAAAGGTTAGAGGTTTCAGTGGCGACTTTTCTTAGTCGCCACTGAATGTGTTAAAGGGTTTAACGTTTCGGTGGCGACTTTACAAGGTCGCCCACTGAATGTGTTGAAGGGTGTGGTTTCAGTGGCGACCTTCTGAGGTTGCCACCGAATGTAATGACAGCTTAGATGTTTCGGTGGTGACTTTTCAGGTCGCCACTCGAATGTCATGAAAGGTTAGAGGTTTCAGTGGCGACTTTTCTTAGTCGCCACTGAATGTGTTAAAGGGTTAAACGTTTCGGTGGCGACTTTACAAGGTCGCCACTGAATGTGTTGAAGGGGTAGATGTTTCAGTGGCGACCTTCTGAGGTCGCCACCGAATGTAATGAAAGCTTAGATGTTTCGGTGGCGACTTTTCAAGGTCGCCACCGAATATTGTACATTGGGTGGCGACTTCCTCTTGTCGCCACCAAAAAGTTATAAGAAAACATAATTAGTGGCGACGTTATTTTGTCGCCACTGAAACCTCTCTTTCAGTGACAAACTTTTTTGTCGCCACCTAAAGGTCGCCACCTACTGAACAGTTTTTTGTAGTGAATGGCATACTACTTTAAAAAAATAAAACCATGATTGTTTAGTTAATTATTATTTAAGCAAGTGGTCACACATATTCACTTCATTGCCCAATTTTTAAAAAAATATCTCATTTTTTCAGCCACTACTTAAATTTCTACAAATAACTAACCTATTTATTTTCTTAAAAAAATTGAAACTATTCCATTATTTTAGTCATTGCTTATTCTCTAAAAATAACCACCATCAAATTTGAGTTTAATATTTATCATTTATCATTTATCATTTATTGACCCATTATTTTTTTTAAAAAATACCCACCGTTTTCATAGGTAAAAAATCGTGAAAATGAAATGTCAATTGTTATCCCACTAAAATCTCTATTTCATTTTAGTATTGAAAAAAAGAATATTTACATTTAATATTTTTAAAATTTAAAATATAATTCTACCTTAATAACATGTTGTTTAAAAAAATTTTAAATTTAATAAAATATTATTTATCCACATGATTTAAGGGATATTTTGATTTATTGGAATTAATTGAAACAAATATTTGAATTCAAATATTAATTGAGATTTGTGGAATGCAAATTAGTTGCAGGATGAGTCATCAGCCAGCTCACGAATTATGTGGCATACAGTCTGCGCCATGTTGTCTTGGATGCATACATTAAAAAAGCTGATAGTGGCAGGTGGAGGCTTTGTGCCTCTTACTTTATATATTATATAGATTCATATAAGAAGTCGTTATATATGTATAAATTTATTATTTTGTGAATGAATACATTAATTATAAAATGTAAATATATATATATATATATAAAGGAATACTCCTAACTCCATTACTTGACACATCATTCTAATTGTTGTCTTTGCTCTATTGACACCTAAGCAACTTTTAAATAAATCACTCCTAACTAATCCATGTGTCACCATCATTATTCCAATTAAAATATCCCCAATGCCACATATTTTAATGATGAGTGACGTGGCAATCTCTAACATTTTCAGCAATTCATGACTTAGAGAATGAAGGAATTAATTATAACAAATTAACACCGATTATGCCACATCTGATTCTTCCATACTGATGTGGCCATATACCTGGACCGTTTTATAACATCAATCAATTGCATGAATCATGCATAAAAATTAAAGGAGCATTTTAATGGTCATTAATTGCTAGATAAATGCAATTGACCTTGGCACACTTAATGAATTGCATGAATCATGGGACAATTTAATCACCCTGATAGGATTCCAATAAATGATTTAAATTTTTTGTCTTGATTCGAATCTCCAACTCAATGGCACACATAAGTATAAAAGCACACCATCATACAATTGTTCCACCACTTCATACATACTTCGTAGAGGTGCACCTCCCACTAATTGGTAAGTCGATGGAACGTTTTCAATTTTTCATATGCATTGTTTTCCTATTTCTTATGTTTCTGATTCATTTCATTCATTTTTTGCATAGTATACGAGTTTTCTGTTGCATTACACTACAAGGCGCATAACATGTGCATAATGATTGGCGTAGATCGCTTGGCATTGTTGAATCCAGTTCATCCTCTCATGGCGCAGATGTTTGACGTTGTTATGCTCATTTAATCGAGCATTGTCACGACCCCCTATCGGACGTCCGTGACCGGCACGGGAGGTAGGATTTCTCCTATCCCGTAAGCCTCTATTCCTGATTGACATTCTTATATATGCATAACTACCCATTTCTATTACAAACAATATATAGTATATATGGTCATCCCTATCTGGTGACCTAGGTAGCACGCAATCCACGGCTCGCTCAACGCCGCTTTAGTCTATACATATACACATAATCATCACACGTACATATAATATACATAGTGATCACGCGCTTAGGGCGGGTGATCTATCCTATTCACATGCAGAATCCCTGTGTACAGTCAAACATATATATTCAATCACACACCTGCATAAAATATACATATTGATCACACGCCTCAATGCGTGTGACCTATCCTATTCACATGCGGAAAGCCGTATTTTCACACAATCAAGTATTCAGTCACACATATATATAAGTTTACATATTGACCACGCGCTCAGGCGTGTGATCTATCCTATTCACATGCAGAAGTCACATTCATATATATAGTATATACACATGATATTCATCATATCATAACCTACGATCCCAACAACCAGACCAATCTTTAACCTGTATGAAGCCGACAGTTCTAGAGTGTGACATATACATATATGCATATAGCAACTGTACAAAACAATGCTATACCAAAAGAATCATATACATATACATCCTGTCAAAATACATATAGCAGTACTACCCACGCGAACAATGCGTGCGGTCTTTAAGTCTGTCCGCCTCCCTGAGATGAAGTGGAAGCGCTCCCCGATGCCTATACCACCTGTGTCTGTAACATGTAACATTGGGGTGAGTCAAACAGACTCAGTGAGAGGCTTTCCCATCCCTGGTGTAGTAGCGGGTACCACTACAACTGGGGAAGAGGAGCCAATCACAAACACATACGCATATAACGGATTAAATTTCCATATATTAAATGGTCAGGCAATTAGCTTATATCATATTCACAATAAAGAATTTAAAGCATGGATTTACATACATTTGAACTCACACATACATCATATCATGATTTAACATATAATTCCATGTGGTCCTCTGTATTCAAGTAATCATAATCATAAACTGGCCCAAAGGCAATATCTCCGTTAGGAGAGAATTTGGCCCGAAGGCAATATCTCAGGTGAGCAATATGGGAACCTAGTTGATCATTCTAGGAACCCTGGTCCCAAGACTATACTTGGAACAATAATCTGACCCCAAGACTTCACTTGGAGCATAGCCGGCGACTCAACTGACCTCGGTTTACCCAAGGAAATAGCCACAATGTGGTGTACTCATATACTCTGTATTTCTGTGGGTTGACTCAAGACAAGAGACTCAATCTACCCGGACCACCCGTGATAGACTCGGTTCCCGCATTGTACAATAAATGACCCCTATGGACCACTACTTATTCATTTTACTTCTGATTAGGCAACCTAGACTTCCAAGTGGTTTCTAATTCGGACTCTTGATTCAAAACAAGTCACCTATGATGATTTCCTTTAAGGATTTACATACAAACCACACTTTTCAGGTAATGATCGATGAGGTTTGTTTCTAGTACCACAAGACCCTCACAAATAAAATTGACTCGATCCTACCCCCGATATCATCTAGGTCCCGAGGACCTTCTTTCCATATAAGGCTCCTTGAGCCACCATTGCTTTTACAATTCACATACACACATATAGCACGTTTTCACATATACTGTAATTTAGGAACAACAATAGCATGTTATCTAACATGTAATTCCTACAAATAGGCAAGAAGGCAAACCATATATCCATATCCGCAGTCAACCCTATAGGGCAAGGATAGGAAAGCCCCTCACCTGGCTGGCCCCTCGTATCAGCTCTCGGTGTGCCCGAAGGTCCGCTTACTGTATGGTGCCCTATACACATTTACTTGAGAGATTCAGGACTTGCAATTTCAACCACTATAGTGTACAAGTAACGCTAACGCTCTTGTTCTTTCTAATTAATTCCATAGACTAGTTGTTGGCTTGGAATGCCGTCAACTAGTTTTCGGAACACCTAACATGCTTCTAATCGTGTCTAACCCTTGTTAAATCACATTATTTGGAAGCCTTGAGTTGGGAATGCAAGGTTACCCAATTTCATCTCTATGTGTCCATATGAAATTCCCAATACCCAAGTCTTGAATTTATGACTCAAGAGAGTCATAAATTCTACTTGTCTAAAATTTCCATTTACCGAAGTAACTTTCAATACTTTACCTACACACGAATACACATATCCGGATACGCGTAAAATTAGGAAAGTGTCTCTTTTTCCCCGAACTGGGTTCCGGGTGAGACGGGAATTACTTGGGTTTTAATCCCTCGTACATTCCAATAATTTTTAATAATTATATAATTATCATTCAACCTTTCGATGCACCCCAAATCCTTCCACAACACCCTTAAACCTTAACCATCAACATTTTCCTACACTTTTTCCAACCCGGATAAATTCCATCAATTTGGTTCCGGTTACTAAGCTTCCGACTCACTTCCTAACATGCATATACTTCAATTTAGGACCCAGAACACTCAGATTGAATCAATTGGGGTCTTTCCAAAAATCCCTAAAATTGATAAAATTGGGGTTTGAGAGTTTCAGGACTTCTCACCTCGATTCAACCGGTTAGAAGGACGATATGGAGTAGAGGAGACTCCCCGCTACCTTCCCCCGATGAAGAGACGGCGTTTTCCAGCGAGTTTTCCGGCGAGAAGCTCTCTTCCTCTTGTTTCTCTCTCTAACCCGAGCTCTCTCTCTCTTCCAGCCACAAGACGACGACGGCGATGAACTCCGGCCACCACTCGTGCTCAGCCCGTCAACGCCTGCTCCGCCTCCCCTCCGTGCGTTTCCGTTCGCTTCCCGTGCTCTCTCTCCGTGTTGCTCCCGTGAACGTGCCTTCCCCCTCTCTCACGCGTTTTTTTTTCGTGTTTCTCTTCCCCCTCACTATCTGCTTCTTTCTTTCTTTATTCTTTCTTATCTAATAAAAAATATATAAATGTATAATACACTAATATACATACCCATCATAAAAGAAACCAATCTGATATATATAATAATAAAAAAGAAAAATAAATATATATAAAAAATATATATAATTAGGATTTACTTTAATTTATATATTTTTCTTTTAAAAAAATATATAGGTAGTAGGATAGTGGGTATTTTTATCTCATTTTTTCCACTTTTATTTTAATAAATGATGCAGTTAAAATATCCTCGGGTATTACAATCTTCCCCCCTTAAGAAATTCGGTCCCTGAATTTCAAACAATACACTAACCTTAGTCTCGAAATAGATGAGGATATGTCCTGCGCATTTCACCCTCGACCTCCCATGTAGCTTCTTCGGCCAAGTGGTTCCTCCACAGAACTTTAACCAATGGAATCTCTTTCGTTCTGAGTTTCTTCAACTGCCGATCTAAGATTTCCACTGGCTCCTCTTCATACGTCATATTTTCGGTTAGTTGCACGTCTTGCGATTGGATCACGTGCGAGGGATCGGGAAGATAATTCCGAAGCATCGATACATGAAAGACAGGGTGTACCCCTTCTAATTCTGTAGGCAATTCCAACCGATAGGCTACATTCCCAACCCGTTCTAAGATTTCAAACGGTCCGATATACCGAGGACTCAACTTCCCTTTCTTACCGAACCGCATTACGCCTCTCATCGGTGATATTCTCAAGAACACCTGATCACCAACGGCAAACTCCAGTTCTCTCCTTCGATTGTCAGCATAAGACTTTTGCCTACTCTGAGCCGTCAGCAATCTCTCCCTTATACACTTTACTTTCTGCAAGGCATCTTGCAGCTATTCCGGGTCGACTAGGCTAGCTTTTTCGACCTCGAACCACCTAATCGGGGACCTGCATCTGCGACCGTACAGAGCCTCAAAAGGTGCCATTTGAATACTTGCTTGATAACTGTTATTGTACGCAAACTCAGCCAAAGGCAAATACCTTTCCCAACTTCCGCCAAAGTCCATAATACACGCCCGAAGCATGTCCTCAAGAATCTGAATGGTTCTTTCTGATTGCCCGTCGGTCTGTGGGTGGAACGCAGTGCTCAGATCAACTCTAGTTCCCAACACTTCCTGCAATGACTTCCAAAACCTGGAAGTGAACTGTGGACCCCTATCAGATATTATGGACACTGGCACACCGTGCAATCTAACGATTTCCGATAGGTAAGTCTGTGCATATTGACTCACTCCGTAAGTGGTCTTAACTGGCAGAAAGTGTGCGGACTTAGTCATGCGATCCACTATTACCCAAATCGAATCAAACCCCCGTTGTGATCTTGGCAACCCTGTTAAGAAATCCATCGTTATCCTCTCCCATTTCCACTCAGGTATTTCTATCTGTTGTAATGTTCCGGCGGGCTTCTGGTGTTCAGCCTTGACTTGCTGGCACACTAAACACCTGGCTACATAGTTTGCGACATCCTTCTTCATGCCATTCCACCAATACAACTGTCTCAGGTCATGATACATTTTATTAGCTCCCGAATGGATTGTATACGCTGTCTGGTGCGCTTCTTCAAGAATTCTTTCTTCCAAGTTATCAACCATAGGGACACACAACCGTCCCTCCAACCGAAGTATCCCAAAATCATCTATAAAGAATCGGACGTCGTCCCCTTTCCCTTTAGTTACGGTATCCCTTATTTGCTTGAGGTCGGTATCCTCATCTTGCCTAGCCTTCACCTCTTCTACCAAACAGGACTTAGCTTGCAAATGGGCTAAAAGTGAGTTAGAACTTCCAATCTCAAACTGATTTCCCGTTTGCTCTAGCTCGTGCAGTTCTCTAATTAACGGTCTCCTTTCTTCACTTATATGAGCAAGACTGCCCATGGACTTCCGACTCAGAGCATCGGCTACCACATTAGCCTTTCCTGGATGATACAAGATCGTGCAGTCGTAGTCTTTCAACAACTCCAACCATCGACGTTGTCTCAAGTTCAAGTCTTTTGCTCGAAGATGTATTTGAGGCTTTTGTGGTCTGTATAAATTTCACAAGTCTCACCATATAAGTAGTGCATCCATATTTTCAAAGCAAATACTACAGCCACCATTTCGAGGTCATGAGTCGGGTAGTTCCTCTCATACTTCCTCAGTTGTCGTGATGCATACGCAATCACCTTGCCATGTTGCATCAAGACACACCCTAACCCGATCCTCGACGCATCACAGTATACTACATACCCTTTTGTGCCTTCAGGTAATGCCAGCACCGGAGCGGTGGTGAGACTGTCTTTCAGCTTCTGAAAACTCTGCTCACACTTGTCATCCCATACAAACTTTACTCCCTTCTGAGTCAGTCTAGTCATAGGTGCAGCAACCTTAGAGAAGTCCTGCACAAATCTTCTAAAATATCCAGCCAAACCCAAGAAACTACGAATTTCGGTGACAGAGGTAGGCTGGGACCAATTCTTCGCTGCCTCTACCTTACTTGGATCAACGTGGATTCCCTCTGATGATACCACGGTGACCCAAAAAGGCAACTCTGTCAAGCCAGAATTCACACTTAGAGAACTTGGCATACAGTTTTTCCTCTCTCAACCTCTGTAATGCTAGTCTCAAGTGTTCAGCATGTTCCTCAGAATTCTTTGAATAAACCAATATGTCGTCAATGAAGACAATGACAAATCAGTCCAGAAATGGTTTAAAGACCCTGTTCATCATGTCCATAAACGCTGCAGGAGCATTAGTTAATCCGAAGGACATCACCAAGAACTCGTAACGCCCATATCGGGTCTGGAATGCGGTCTTAGGTATGTCTGATTCTCGAATCTTTAATTGATGATACCCAGATCACAAATCAATCTTGGAGAACCACTTCGCACCCTGCAACTGATCAAACAGGTCATCTATCCTCGGCAGTGGATACTGAATTGCGAATCGTCACCTTCTTTAACTTTCGATAATCGATACACAACCGCAAAGATCCGTCCTTCTTCTTTACAAAAAGGACTGGTGCACCCCAAGGAGAGAAACTGGATCTTATAAAACCCTTGTCAAACAACTCTTGCAATTGTGTATGTAGCTCCTTCAGCTCTTTTGGAGCCATACGGTAAGGTGGTGTGGAGATAGGCTGGGTGCCAGGTTGCAGCTCGATTTCAAATTCAATCTCACGATTCGGCGGCAACCCCGGCAATTCTTCTTGAAATATATCCAAGAGCTCTCGCACTACCGGTACTTGAGTCGGTGAAAGTACTTCTTTCGTAGTATCTTGGACGAATGCCAAATACCCTACACACCCCTTCGCAAGTAACTTGGATGCCTTCAAAGCTGAGATCAAGCTTGGATACGGTGCAGCTCCATCACCCCGTATCACAAAAGGCTCCTCGTTTGGCATATTGAATTTCAAGCATTTAGCCTTGCAGTCAACAACCGCATTGGCAAGACGACAACCAATCCATTCCGAGGATCACATCAAGATCAACCATACACAACAACCGAAGGTCTACCACAGTCTCATGACCATCGACCTCCACAATGCAAGACTTGTGCACATACTCTACTTGTACTGATTCTCCCATTGGTGTAGAGACCAGTACTGTTTCTTCCATTTTAGATGGACTTTTGTTGAATTTAGAGGCAAATGCATGCGACACATAGGAATGAGTGGAGCTGGAATCAAATAAGACTCGTGCTTTAAGAGAGCAGACACTAAGAGTACCTGTCACAACTGCATTTGATGCATGAGTATCCTGCTGGGAGAGTGCAAATACCCGCGCCTATCCTCCACCTACCGCCCCTGGCCCTCGGCCACTAGACCCTGCACCACGGCCTCTAGCTGCACCTGTACTTGCTACCTATGGTGGCACGGTTCTCACTGGTGGAGCTGGAATAGGTGTACTCCTCGGCGTCGAATTACTTCTCACACTTGTACCCTCTTTCTTCTTTGGACACTCTCTAGCCATATGGTCATCTGGCCGCAATGGTAGCATCCACCTGTCAGTATCCGACATATACCAGAATGAAATCTGCCGCAAGTCACACACTGGGGCTTTGTCTTCCCGGCATTTCCACCCCCTTGTTCCCTCTGTCCCCCTTGAACATTACCTCTTGTACCTATTTCATAGGTGGTAGTTGAGGATTGTCCCCCTGCGGACCCTGAATATCCTGCACCTCCACCTGTTGTCTTCCTTTTCTTACTTCCACCTCCTTGGTTGTCACTGCCCGTAATTAACTTCACTTTGGGATCAACAGATGTCCCATACCTCTTCCTGGTTTCAATCATTCTAGCACAGTCGGCTGCTTGAGCTAGAGTCTAAAACTCTCTCCTCTGAGGTAGCAAAGCAGTAAACAACGGCTCCGTGAGTCGGTGTATGAATCTCTTGATCCTCGGCTCTTCATCAGGAACCAACTCGGGTGAGAATTGTGCTAGTTCTGTGAAAAGTAACTCATACTCCGTCACGATCATGTTAGGCATCAGTCCACAATTCCTTGAATTGCTGACACGCTTTGCATCCTTGGTACCTTCAGGTAGAAACCGACCCAAGAATTCCCTCTGAAAATCTTCCCAGGTCATTGGTGCCACTCTAGGTGAGTACCTCGTCTGTACGGACTCTATCCATACTCTAGCCGCTCCCCTCAGCTGGAATGAAGCTAATTCCACTAATTCATGGCCTGAGCACCTCAGCATGCGCCCAATTCTGACCACATCTCTGATAAAGTACTGCAGATCCTCTTTCTCACTAGTTCCGTAGAAAGTGGATGGATGAAGCTTCAGAAATTTTGAAATTGGCAGCTCTCTGGGTGCTGCCCGCGGTTCACGAGGCATCTCCTGTGGTTGTTGCCATTCCCTATCCTCTTCCTCAACAACCTCCATCTCTTGATTACTAGGAACCCTCTCTTGTTCTTCCTCGCCGACTATCAACCGGCGTACTTCCGTTTGTATTTGTCTTGTCATTTCCTCTCTTAGTTCCTGAAATCCTGCCGTGAGCATTTCCGCCACGGAAGGTGCACCTGTCTCTACTTGAGGTTGAGGTTCCGGTGACTGTCTCCTCTCTTCCCCTCTCACTGGTGCTCTACCTCGACCTCGAGCACGACCTCTACCTCGGCCTTGGGTACGGCCTCTACCTCGGCCTCGGGTGGGCATTCCCTCCTCCGAACTGCCTCTTAATCAATTTCAGCAGGAGTTCTCCCTCCACCCCTATTCCGTCTCGTAATAGGTGGCATCCCTATACTGCAAAAGGACCACACCTAATAAATACACGTATATTAATGACATCTCGTATAATAGAGAGTAGAAAGAGAGGCTGACACAATTTCCTGGGTACTTCTACAAGTGCCTTTTTACTCCCACGTTGTGCTCGGGTACACAAAGAGGGGTAAACCGACACCCGGTCATACCTATGGCTTCATACAGTTTAAAGTAACCTGCCTCTGATACCAAGTTTGTCACGACCCCCTATCGGACGTCCGTGACCGGCACGGGAGGTAGGATTTCTCCTATCCCGTAAGCCTCTAATTCCTGATTGACATTCTTATATATGCATAACTACCCATTTCTATTACAAACAATATATAGTATATATGGTCATCCCTATCCGGTGACCTAAGTAGCACGCAATCCACGGCTCGCTCAACGCCGCTTTAGTCTATACATATACACATAATCAATCACACATACATATAATATACATATTGATCACGCGCTTAAGGGCGGGTGATCTATCCTATTCACATGTCGAATCCCTGTGTACAGTCAAACATATATATTCAATGACACACCTGCATAAAATATACATATTGATCACACGCCTCAATGCGTGTGACCTATCCTATTCACATGCGGAAGCCGTATTTTCACACAATCAAGTATTCAGTCACACATATATATAAGTTTACATATTGACCACACGCTCAGTGCGTGTGATCTATCCTATTCACATGCGGAAGTCACATTCATATATATATATACACATGATATTCATCATATCATAACCTATGATCCCAACAACCAGACCAATCTTTAACTTGTATGAAGCTGACAGTTCAAGAGTGAGACATATACATATTTGCATATAGCAACTGTACAAAACAATGCTATACCAAAAGAATCATATACATATACATCCTGTCAAAATACATATAGCAGTACTACCCACGCGAACAATGCGTGCGGTCTTTAAGTCTATCCACCTCCCTGAGATGAAGTGGAAGCGCTCACGATTCCTATACCACCTGTGTCTGTAACATGTAACATTGGGGTGAGTCAAACAGACTCAGTGAGAGGCTTTCCCATCCCTGGTGTAGTAGCGGGTACCACTACAACTGGGGAAGAGGAGCCAACCACAAACACATACGCATATAACGGATTAAATTTCCATATATTAAGTGGTCAGGCAATTAGCTTATAGCATATTCACAATAAAGAAATTAAAGCATGGATTTACATACATTTGAACTCACACATACATCATATCATGATTTAACATATAATTCCATGTGGTCCTCTGTATTCAAGTAATCATAATCATAAACTAGCCCAAAGGCAATATCTCCGTTAGGAGAGAATCTGGCCCGAAGGCAATATCTCACGTGAGCAATATGGGAACCTAGTTGATCATTCTAGGAACCCCTGGTCCCAAGACTATACTTGGAACAATAATCTGACCCCAAGACTTCACTTGGAGCATAGCCGGCGACTCAACTGACCTCGGTTTACCCAAGGCAATAGCCACAATGTGGTGTACTCATATACTCTGTATTTCTGTGGGTTGACTCAAGACAAGAGACTCAATCTACCCGGACCACCCGTGATAGACTCGGTTCCCGTGTTGTACAATAAATGACCCCTATGGACCACTACTTATTCATTCTACTTCTGATTAGGCAACCTAGACTTCCAAGTGGTTTCTAATTCGGACTCTTGATTCAAAACAAGTCACCTATGATGATTTCCTTTAAGGATTTACATACAAACCACACTTTTCAGGTAATGATCGATGAGGTTTGTTTCTAGTCTAGTACCACAAGACCCTCACAAATAAAATTGACTCGATCCTACCCCCGATATCATCTAGGTCCCGAGGACCTTCTTTCCATATAAGGCTCCTTGAGCCACCATTGCTTTTACAATTCACATACACACATATAGCACGTTTTCACATATACTGTAATTTAGGAACAACAATAGCATGTTATCTAACATGTAATTCCTACAAATAGGCAAGAAGGCAAACCATATATCCATATCTGCAGTCAACCCTATAGGGCAAGGATAGGAAAGCCCCTCATCTGGCTGGCCCCTCATATCGGCTCTCGGTGTGCCCGAAGGTCCGCTTACTGTATGGTGCCCTATACACATTTACTTGAGAGATTCAGGACTTGCAATTTCAACCACTATAGTGTACATGTAACGCTAACGCTCATGTTCTTTCTAATTAATTCCATAGACTAGTTGTTGGCTTGGAATGCCTTCAACTAGTTTTCGGAACACCTAGCATGCTTCTAATCGTGTCTAACCCTTGTTCAATCACACTATTTGGAAGCCTTGAGTTGGGAATGCAAGGTTACCCAATTTCATCTCTATGTGTCCATATGAAATTCCCATTACCCAAGTCTTGAATTTATGACTCAAGAGAGTCATAAATTCTACTTGTCTAAAATTTCTATTTACCGAATTAACTTTCAATACTTTACCTACACACGAATACACATATCCGGATACGCATAAAATTAGGAAAGTGTCTCTTTTTCCCCGAACCGGGTTCCGGGTGAGACAGGAATTACTCGGGTTTGAATCCCTCGTACATTCCAATAATTTTTAATAATTATATAATTATCATTCAACCTTTCGATGCACCCCAAATCATTCCCAACACCCTTAAACCTTAACAATCAACATTTTCCTACACTTTTTCCAACCCGGATAAATTCCATCAATTTGGTTCCGGTTCCTAAGCTTCCGACTCACTTCCTAACATGCATATACTTCAATTTAGGACCCAGAACACTCAGATTGAACCAATTGGGGTCTTTCCAAAAATCCCTAAAATTGATAAAATTGGGGTTTGAGAGTTTCAGGACTTCTCACCTCGATTCAACCGGTTAGAAGGACGATATGGAATAGAGGAGACTCCCCGCTACCTTCCCCGGTGAAGAGACGACGTTTTTCGGCGAGAAGCTCTCTTCCTCTTATTTCTCTCTCTAACCCAAGCTCTCTCTCTGTTCCAGCCACAAGTCGACGACGGCGATGAACTCCGGCCACCACTCGTGCTCAGCCCGTCAACGCCTTGCTCCGCCTCCCCTCCGTGCGTTTCCGTTCGCTTCCCGTGCTCTCTCTCCGTGTTGCTCCCGTGAACGTGCCTTGCCCCTCTCTCACGCGTTTTTTTTTTTCGTGTTTCTCTTCCCCCTCACTATCTGCTTCTTTCTTTCTTTATTCTTTCTTATCTAATAAAAAATATATAAATATATAATACACTAATATACATACCCATCATAAAAGAAACCAATCTGATATATATAATAATAAAAAGAAAAATAAATATATATATATATATAAAATATATAATTAGGATTTACTTTAATTTATATATTTTTCTTTAAAAAAAAATATATAGGTAGTAGGATAGTGGGTATTTTTATCTCATTTTTTCCACTTTTATTTTAATAAATTTAATTTTATAAATGATGCCAGTTAAAATATCCTCGGGTATTACAAGCATGCTCAATTTAATCTCTTTTGTTCACATCCAAATTTCAATTTTCATTTATTAAATTCAAATCACACCTATGAGTTTCAAATTTTAAATTGTGCCAAACCAATACACACACGTTACAATCATGATGGTGTCAACTTGATGGAAGGAGTAAATATATGAAGGTTTTGATCATCAGGTTTGCCTTTGCACCCCTTCTTGATATGAATTCAATCCTAATTTATTGCTCATCTAATGAGTGATATATAGTTTTAATATATTTTCACACGGTTTTTATAATCCATCTTTGATCCTTGCCTCATTTTAATGATTGACGTCAAGCAAGATCAAAATCTGCGGATGTTTAAAAACAATTTTAATGTCCCAATCATTAATTTCTCTATGTTAGCTCCCAATTTTGATTTTTTTAACGTGTATGAGGCCTATAAAAAAGAGCTTCTTCAACATTGATCTTGCCATTACTGCATAAATATTCATTGCAGTTGTATTTGTTGGGAAATGCCCAGATCCACATGACCCGACCCGACCTAGGGACCTAAACGAAAAAAAATAAATAAATCCAGGCAAAAATAAATATTGCGGAAGCTACTAACCTGGACACCATCGCTAAAACCTCGGATCTTACCAGTGCCTCTGCTCCACCAGGGCTGACCTCCAATCGATGAGCTCCGAAAAGGGCCGCACCAAACGGAGGACTCTACCTACGAGAGGTAGAGCCACATGTCCACGACTGATGCGCTGAAAAAGGACTCAAGAGAAAGAGAAAATTTATACTGAGTGGGGTTTCCCAAATAGGACCCCCCTTTCCAACACATGGAATGAGCAACTAGAAAGGTATGGAGTCACTCCTATTTATAGCAGGATGAGAGAGTTATCATTATTGACGCAAGCAATGTGGGACTTGGAATATGAACAAAATATCATGCTTCCATCATGATCACCTAGCCCACTTTGGGCCACGAGTGCGGGCTCGTGTGACCTCCGATGAGTGTCATCTTGGTGTCGTTTTGTTCTTCTCTCAGCGAGCTTTCCAACGGATCCTTACTCGACCCGATCGGACTCCCACATGGGCGGATATTTAGTCCCGAAGACCCCAATATATCCAACAGTATTTTTTGCATATTTGCATTAGTTCCATTTTCCAGAAGATAAAATAAAATATGTGCATTTGGCATGCGGTTAATTCCATTGGTTTGAGAAAAAAAAAATACCTGAATGTCTTCTCAATTTAGCCCTCTTAAAATATATATATATATATATATATATATATATATTATATAAAAAGAAGAGGCGCTAAACCAAAAGCTGACACATCAGTATTTTTAATATATGCTTTCATGCCATGTGTGTCCTACTAGGCCCCACCTCATGTCTAATCTGGCTAATGACATGGGGAACCGCTGACTCACCCAAAACTGAATCTCCCATGATTTCCGCCATCTTTTAAACATCATTTGAATGTTTTTGCAATCCCTAAAATTTTGTATATCTAATCAAATAATTCTACAGTTAACTATAATCAATTAGTATCACCATAAATTCAAATTATTTCAATTCAAATTTTTATACTGGATCGCAACTTTCATGCTTCACACCATCAAAATTTTTTGAACCCCCTGTAGTATAAATTTCGACGAACTTTCCTTGTCAATTATCAAAATATTTCAAACGATACCTTAAAAAATTTCGACTCATGCACTGTTTTATTGTGATTTCTTGTGATTTCTTTTCTAGCATTCGTTTAACGTTATCTTTTGTGGTGCTTCCTGGTATACAAATTTACGTCTTCGCCTTGCCTTTCACACATTGTAGAGACTGTTGCTAATTCTATTGTTTAAAGATTATCATTCTTCCATGGCGCCCAAGAATGATTGTCTTTTGTGGCTGCTGCAATTCCAAGAGCTTAATCTGGTGATTACACGACTATCTCATAAAGCTCCTCCTGATTGGAGATAGCCGTACGATTTTTTGTTAAATTATTATTTGTTTTAAAAAAGTTGAATTAGTGGCACACGACTATCTATAGGTTTTATTAGCATAATTAGCTTCTTCATGTTTAATTTGTTATGGGTGCATCTTTGTTAGTGATTTTCATTGGATTGATATTTTCAGTGCAGGGATGGACTTCGTGAAATTATGATGGTACCTATCACTCTTTAAATTCACTACATCATAATGTAATACTTTATCCTTTAATTATCATGCTAGGTTCATAAAATCTGTATATGGTGAATGGAGGTAAAATTTGATTGACAGTGAAATTGCATATAGTTGCCTATTACTCTTTTTCCTAATTTGGAGGTTAAACAGTGATGGTGTCCTTTCGCTGTTTAATTTTTCAACTAGGGGAACATAAACTTTTGCTGTGGATTTGTCTTTTGAAGAGGTTGCTTTGTTCATATTGACACGTGTCTCATAAAGTGTTATGAGAATTCACAGTCCCTAATTCCTATTGGAAGGTATGTACTTTTAATTTATGTATGATATATCAATGATTGATGTTATTCGATGTTTAGAATTGAAGTTATCATATATGCTTATTAGAGTCGATGGAAAGACACAATAATCACTTGTGGTTAAAAGAAAAAAGAATTGAAAGTGTTTGTTGTGGGTGTAGGGATTGTCTTTTGTGATATTATTATTGTTCAACTCTAACCCTGTTTTATGATGGACTCATGTATAGACACTTTACTATTGACCAGCACTGCACAATCATTAAGGATAAGATCTAAAGTCATTATTGTCATCAAGCATGAAGTTTCCTTATAACTTTCAAATACCAATTATTTCTTGGTCTTTCTTTAGCTTCACTAATTTGGATCAAATTGCATAATTAATAATTTTGCACTTCTGTTGTCATAAGGAAAGTTATGGTTTCTTTGGTTATATATATATATATATGATGTCTTGAAACTTAAATTCATTCATATGGATAAGAATTTTTATACATAAGAAAATTATTGCATTTATATGATGTCTAGAATCTTGATTTCAATCATATAGATAAGAATTTTTGTGTGTCTATGATTGTGTGTTCGTTTTTTCTCTCAACCTACTTTTGGCTCGGTTGCAAAAAAAACAGGTTTCATCAAATCACTAGCTCCATTTTTTATCCATTTTCTCTTTTATATATATATATATATATATATATATAAATATTCTTGCTTTTTACCAAGTCTTTGGGAAAGTTTTTAGACGACGGTGAAACTACTATTTAAAAAAAACAAAAGATGGGAAAAAGATAAATTATTTTGGACTCAAACTCTACATCAAGAACCTCTCTTTCCGCATCTCATAACTTTCAGTCTCTTAGGTTATATATATATATATATATATATATATATATATATGTAGGGAAAGGCCCGGATCCACATGACCCGGTCCGACTCAGGGGCCTAAAAGAAAAACTGAAAATAAATCCAGACAAAAATAAATATGCGGAAGCTACTAACCTGGATGTCATCGCTAAAACATCGGATCTTGCCAATGCCTCTGCTCCACCAGGGCAGACCTCCAAACGATGCACTCCGAAAAGGGTCGCACCAAACGGAGGACTCTACCTACGAGAGGTAGAGCCACATGTCCACGACTGATGCGCGGAAGAGGACTCAAGAGAAAGATAAAATTATACTGAGTGGGGTTTCCCAAACGGGACCCCCCATTCCAACACATGGAATGAGCAACTGGAAAGGTGTGGAGTCACTCCTATTTATAGGAGGATGAGAGAGCTCCCATCATTGACGCAAGCAATGTGGGACTTGGAATATGAACAAATATCATGCTCCATCATGATCACCTAGCCGACTTTGGGCCACGAGTGCGGGCTCGTGTGACCTCCGATAAGTGTCATCTTGGTGTCGTTTTGTTCGTCTCTCAGCGAGCTTTCCAACGGATCCTCACTCGACCCGATCGGACTCCCACATGGGCGGATATTTAGTCCCGGAGACCCCAATATATCCAACATACTCGCACTCGCACATGGTGGAAGGCCCATTAATATCCTTATCACAAAGGAATTCTCTATTTCTCTTTCTCTCGTCGTCTTCTTTCATACTTCGTGTTAGTCGTGACCGCTTGGCACGATATGTGGGAGCCTTATACTAGAAGCCTGTTAGGGCCCAGCTATAAGTGATGCTACAACCCAAGTGTCTGATGATGTGACCACATCTCTCACCGAAAAATAGTGCCATGGGTTCCCTAGACATGTTCATATACATGGCTAGTCCAATCCCTCTAAGTCTACAATAAGACTAGACTTCAGCCACACTCAGTTGTGATAGGTATCCAAATCCATGAGAACCTCAAAGGGATCACATAATGGGTCGACCTCAGATACTATCACGCATGTATATGTCAACACAATCTTCCTTTCGACTCTTATCAGTTCAATTAAAGATAGCTGCTTTCCTGACAGTCTTCCATCGGGCCGTATTTTTCCATAGCCTCTTAGAAAGATATCAAAGTAGCAAGCACTGCCTTTTCTCTTCATGAAAAGTCAAAGTGCATAAGGGTACCATTTGAAAGGATTGATGCATCCTTTTAGGGACTCACACAGCATTGAAGCAGGGATTCTTTCACATGCTTCCCTTGTGGTTCTTAAAGCACATGCGGTATGAAACGCACGTTGTGGTGTTTTCGAGCAGTATGTCGATTTTGATCCTCAATCACTTACACCACACAGACCTTAGTCCAGACTCACTTAGAATTTGACCTGAGTTTGCTACCACACTTCGCTCGCTTCACATAGCGCCAAGTGGAGCACTCACGTCTGGCTACAGGCATTATGAATAGCGGGAATTCATAATTCGATCATAAGATCTCAACATCTTAGTGGATCTCATCCTAGTACACTTACTAGGGCGACTTATCAATTCTCAGTGGCGTTTTCCTGTCCAACACTCGGCGCTTTTCAGCTGGCTCTGGATATTCACAGTATAACCCATTTTGGTGTTCAAGGAAAAAGCACCAAAGTCTCATCTTGGCCCACACCACTTGCGTGTCCAAGGCGGTTGCTCGTGTGAGAGAGCTAACCTCCCAAGCCTGTACGACATACTTTATATATTGTGTAATAAGTACTTCTATTTCTTGATCCACACAAAATAAAGGTATGCCTAGGCATCACACTTTACTTACGATCAAGAAACAGAGCTCACACAAAGCTTGTCCTCATAACGTAAACTATGTTAAATCACCCTGATTCTAAGACATCCTGTGTACCTAAAACACTTGTTTTATGGCTTGTATCTCTATACAGCCAACCCACCAATGCGGGTCCGTGAGGGTATAGAGCCAATGCTCTATCATAGGTCATACTGTGAGGACCCTCTCTCCGGTCACTTGATGCTTAGACTGACACAACAGGGTAGTTAACTACTGTGTAATGATGTCTCATACAAAGTTATGTTGCGTTCTCTTGTGGTACTTAGGCTTTCTTTGGTGTAACCATAGCTGTTTGACTTGATAAGATCAATGTCACTAGGTCAACAGCTCTTTCTGCGATCTGTAAGTGACTTTAGATCTTCCAATCCAAACTGCCATGTACTGCTGATGATCATGCAATGAACTCCATGTCCCTAGTGGATAGAGAAATGCATAATCCTTTCTTGCTTCTCTGCAAGATGGTTCCAGTGCTTAGCAAAGCACACCAAGACGTGGATGTCCTCTCATCCAAGTCTCTTACCCAATCGACATCAATGTTTGGCCCGCCGTTTGCGGGTCACTAATATGATGAAAACAACAGATTGTCAACAGCGCCCTACAAGTACCTCAGAACACTCTAAATAGTGTGTCTGACCCAGGTTTGACTGATAACAGCTCATAAAGCCGACGACAAAAAGCACGTTAGAGTGAGTACATTCCTCGTTGTACTTCAAGCTACCAACTACATGTATGAAAATACTATCCAATGACTCTATCTCCGACTTTAGTCTAAAGACTTGTAACAAGACTCAAACTCTTGCCTCTTGCTACTAGCACATCATTCGGGTTCAGGTTCCCTCAAATGGAAACCACCAAGAATCTCTTCTTCTTAGGATTCTTGTGACAAAGTGAGTCGATTCTTGGATCATTCTCCATGAATCTTGACTCCCACTGCCTAACCCAATTCCTTTATCTTAAAGATGAAAGGATAGCCATCCTTAATTGGCTAAAGCAGCCTCTGTGTTATTTCTAGCTGGCCATATGTCTTCTACATATAGCGTTAGGTAATGAAATACTCTCAGCTTTCTTGAAATGGACTAAGTGATCAATTACCACGAGTCTAGATGAATATGTTAGATCTTGACAGATCCTTGGAGTCGGCATACTCTGCGCTCCTGGCCTTTTGCCATAAGACCTATGTGCTTTTGCACATAGATCCCTTCACCTAGTTTGCCATACAAGAAAGCGGTCTTGACATCCTAATTGATGTACCCCCAGACTTAAACTGGTGACCAAAGCTAGAATCAGACTCTTGATCACACAGCAGACGAGAAGGCTTCGTCACAGTCGATACCTTGTTACTGTGTGAGCATCTTCACTGCTTAATGTGCTTAGTATTGGTCGATTGACCCTTCTGCCTCCCTTAAATTTTTGAAAGCACACTTGTTCTCAAAATCCCTTGTGACGCGGGGCAGATCCACCAACTCTTATACTTGGTATGTCCTTATAAACTTGGTCTTTTCTTCTTCCATCGTTTTAGTCCACTTTTTACTAGTAGGGCCGGAGAGAGCCTTTTGAATTATCAAAGGCTCTACTTGATAATTTAGTACTCCTCTTGGATTATGCATCGTGGAAGATATGCTCCTCGTAAGCATTACTCCCACTGGACTCAGCAATTGGAGATGCGTCTATACGCTCCTCTCAACGTGTTGTAGGTCCGCCTCCTTTCAATGAAGATGCACATCCAAAAATGCATCTCCCTTGCTCTAGAAGAGTTTGTCTTAAGGACCATTACATCCTTAGACTTAAATTATGTGACCAGAGTGTCTTCATTCTCGCTAATGAAGACGTATCCTTTTGAGTAACCAAGCTATCTTACCAAGACACGCTACTTACCTCTAGGGTCAAGCTTCTCATACTCATAGGAAGGATCAAGTATGTTGTATACCCTCATGGTCTCAGCCTACTCTAATCAAGTCTTTTACCTAACTAGAACTCATAAGGAGTCACTCACATAATTTGAAAGGGCATATGGTTAAGTACGAAAGTGACTGTTGGCAAAATATCTCCCCTATGGGAACGTTCACCTGAGTCATTATAAACTTAACCAACTCCAGGAGCAACTCATTTTGATGTGGAGTGTGTGGAATATTTAGTTGTCTAACTATCCTAATTTCATCACGTAACTGTGAGAAAATACTAGGCCACTTGCCTTGCCCCCACGCTTATCGGACCCTTATGTCAGAGTGGACTAATTTGATGAAAGCAGCTTTTTCTGATTTCATTACCGAATGGTTTTCAGGTTGCTTTGTCTGTAAGGCAACGTTTACAAACTAGCATTGGGAATTTGTCCTCACAAATTCTCCTTTGTTAATACATAATTGCGTCCCACACGCATTTTCCAAAAAAGGTGTATCAACCATAGAGGAAGACACAACAAAGCAACTAGTTGAATTACGGGAATGTAATTCAAAATGTATCACAACACAACCATTGTTATAAAATAAAAAACTAACACTAAGGAGTCATGATAAATATGTGAATCACATTATATCCTAAGTTCTCTCACGGAAAAAATAGCTCATAATCAGTTCCGTTCAGTATCTTGAACACATAACATATATAAAGATAAAGAGTAGTGACTACCCAACTTTGTTTTGTAGCTGCCCAACCTCTTAACTTTATTAATGCTTTGTTCCCACAAGGATACTTTTGCTCCCATTGGGCAGAGAACGGAACTCCATGAACCAATGTTCATGGGTGAGAGGAAAAATGATTGCTACAAACAATTTTTGTGCATAGTGCCTTACGGATTGGCACAAGCAACATTTGACCTTGGCCAAAATATCTTTTCCTCCCTTGTTTTTCCTTTGAACTGAGGATACTTACCTTACACTCAGCCTTTCTCTTCCTAGCACCATGTCTCTTGGATCCTTTGTCCTTGTTCTCAGAGCCTAGAGCTCTAAGTAACTTTAACCACTTAGGCTACATGCTCGGTGGATATCGCAGCCTTATGCCAACAATCCTTGAGAACTAGGTGATGTTTAATATCATCAGAAAACTTGATGATATTAGCAAAGGTCGGAATGACCTATATGTACTTCTAATAGGAGGGAAGAGATCTGGTCAACAGTTTGAACTCACTGTTTACCAGTGGGGAGTTTTCAGGCTTTCTCATACTCCCAAATCATGCTTTGATTTCTCCCTTAAATGAGTCTTCACTATCAAAGCGCATCTTGGAGTCATCAAACTTGATTGTAAGTTACCTCAATTTGGTGGTCATAGTGTCACCAAATCGGTATCGATAATGTGATCCACATTTACAAGTTTTGCAGTTACACTATCAGTTAATCCTAAACGCTAACACTAATTACACAGCTCCTTATTACACAACACACAACTCTTGAAAATTGTAATCAACGCAAGACGAGTGTAGATATAGTCAGTCTCTGTATTCGAGAAGTAGGGTCAACCACCCTCATCACACAGGGAGCCTATATATGTACACTTTTCTCTGCTTGACTCAACAATTTTCATAGAATAGTCACATACTATTGAAAATCCCTTTTGGATTCCCACTATATAAGCGATCAAGAAGGACATCGAGTCGCCACAGGCACGACCTCGAACTTCCACTTGATTACAACGCTTACGATTATTTAAATAGTCACTTACTATTTAAATTTCCACGTGGATAAGCATTTACATCGAGTTATGGGTTTGCCACATGCTACCCCTAGCTCCCACTCGAGCAAAACGCTTAAGATAATTTAAACTATCACAAACCGCTTAAATCTCCTCTCTCGTTGTGTATGTGAATGAGTCAAGAGATGGTCATATCCGCTCTTTAGACTCCAATTCACCATAATTTCTCCCCATATTTGGATTCGTCTCGCGAAAACAAGAATCACGACTAAAAAATTGTCGAAAACAGAGAAATTATGCGCGACAAAAAAAAACTTCGTGACGCTGGTCAACGAAAAGCGTTAACCACTCAACGGTCAACCGTTGACCTCCGTAAGTCAACAGCCGCGCCGGTCAACTACCGGTGTACCACCGGCCTCCGTTGCCGGCAACACGTGGCGACGACGGTGTCAGAGAACCTCCGGTCGGCCGCCGACACCGGCGACGTAGGTCACTGGTCCTCTGCCGGCACCGACGCAGGTCGCCGGAGAACCTCCTGCCGTGACCCGCAGCGGCAGAGGTCACCGGACCTCCATCGGCGGCCGTGCGTTCGCCGGTGAACCACCGTCGGCGGCTGCCGAACCTCCGCCGGTCGGTTACCGTCGACGGCCTGCTTTGCCGGTCGACCTCTTCATTCAATGTTCCCCATTCCCAAAGCAGTAGCGTACATCCACATGTATATACATCCATGCCAATTAGGGTCTTTAATATTGAAAGGGGAACCTAAACATGTTTCTAGGTTTTTTAGGGAATGGGTTACCAATCAATATTGAATTAAAAAATTAACACATAATTTAAATTCAAAAATCATAGGACCCTACCCTACAATATATGATTATCACATGTTTTAAATCAATAATTAAAACATATAATTAAAATTGGAAACCTATTCATGTTCCTAAGTTTTAAATAAAATAAAATCATATTAAACCCTAAACATTTTTCTAACCCTTTTCGGTTCATCAATCCTGGAGAACAGAGCTCTAGCAAAAACCTGCCTCTGATACCAATGTAGGGAAAGGCCCGGATCCACATGACCCAGCCCGACCCAGGGACCTAAAAGAAAAATAGAAAATGAATCCAGGCAAAAATAAATATGCGGAAGCTACTAACCTGGACGCCATTGCTAAAACCATAGATCTTGCCAGTGCCTCTACTCCACCAATGCTGACCTCCAATCAATGCACTCCGAAAAGGGCCGCACCAAATGGAGGACTCTACTTACGAGAGGTAGAGCCACATGTCCACGACTGATGCGTGGAACAGGACTCAAGAGAAAGAGAAAATTATACTGAGTGGGGTTTCCCAAATGGGACCCCTTTTCCAACACATGGAATGAGCAACTGAAAAGGTGTAGAGTCACTCCTATTTATAGGAGGATGAGAGAGCTCCCATCATTGACGCAAGCAATGTGGGACTTGGAATATGAACAACATATCATCCTTCCATCAAGATCACCTAGCCCACTTTGGGCCACGAGTGCAGGCTCGTGTGGCCTCCGATGAGTGTCATCTTGGTGTCGTTTTGTTCGTCTCTCAGCGAGCTTTCCAACGAATCCTCACTCGACCCGATCGGACTCCCACATGGGCGGATATTTAGTCCCAAAGACCCCAATATATCCAACAATATATCTATCATTTAATTGGTCTTAGAATTTTACATGATGGAAGACAGAAAGTCATGAGAAAGTAGGTATATTTTTTTATTTCATTCTGCTTACATTCCTTTTTTCTATATTTTAATTTCCAAATGAATCCTCACTCTGCCTTGCCTTTATTTGTATTGTATGGTAGAAACTGTATGAGGAAGGGGCTAGGCATTTATGGATACACAACACAGCTCCTTTGAGATGCTTGGCTCAGAATATTGCCAAATGTATGAGGATGGGGCTATGTCATTTGTGAAATGCTTTGAAGGATGTTGATCTTTTTACTCTGTGGGCTGAGGAGACTTTAATTGAAGGTAGCTTGGTTCTTTACATCCTCTTTTACCTTTCTTAGTTGGTTATTGTCAGGGATTTTTATTTAACCACTGTTAGCCTTATACTTGGAGCATTTCCTTGGTATGGTTATGGTGGCATTACTTCTTGGGAACTGTGGGATTTAAGTCAACTTCTGACTTCCTTGTGTAATGCCTTTAGTCATATATATCAGGAATGGATTAGTCATAATTTGCAATGGTTTTGTTGCTTAATATATATATGTGCTGTCAAGTGCTGCAAAATATGTTTATTATATTGTGCAATTCCACGCCAATCACCTTTCCCAAGCTTCTGCAGTCAGATGTTTGATTATCTTTACAAATGGTTAGTTATGATTTATGAAGCATAGTAACCTTTTAGTCTTTATTATAAATTATTTCATGGTTTGATTTTAAGAGATTGAATTAGTTAGAATAAAGAACAAACATATATGTCATTAAATACTTTTTAGTTCAATTTTCTATGAAATAATGTTAAAGAGTTGTTGTAGAAGCTAAATAAAGCATTGGGGCTCGACTTTCATGGGACGCAATCTAGCAAATAAACAGGGAATATTAATCGTCTAAAAACTCTCATGCATACCCACATTAATTCCCATTGTCATTTTATTAGGCCTATTAAGACTTCAACTAGGAATACTATATATTCGTTCACCTAGAAATACCATATGCGCTTTGCTTTGTAAAAGTGCTCATGTCAACTATTTAGTCCCTGAATTTGACAAACATACTATTTAGTCATCGAATTTGTAACTCTGTCAATTATTTAGTTCCTGAACATGGCAAAAATATTATTTTGTCCCCAAATTTACAACTTTGTCAACTATTTAGTCTCCTGACTAATACCTGTTAGAAAACCAGCTTATGTGGCATGTGAGGTGACATGTGCCCAGGCACTTAACGGTGCCACATAAACATTTAACGGCCACATCAGCTGGTGCCTGGTTATCTAACTGGTAATGGTCAGAAGACTAAATAGTTGACAGAGTTGCAAATTTGGGGACTAAATAGTATATTTATCAAATTTGTGGACTAAATAGTTGATAGAGTTACAAATTCATGGATTAAATAGTATTTTTTGCCAAATTTGAGGGCTAAATAGTAATTTAACCAACAATTCAAAGACTAAATAATATTTTACCTCTTAAGATTTGGTATTCATAATATCTATATAAATACAAAACCATGCAGAAAGATTTGTAAATAGCTGGTAAATAATTGTTGCTATTGCTAATTTTGTAGTAGTGATAAAAGTGTGTAAACATATTACTCCTATTCAAAAACATTAAGGAAAATATCACAAAATTTTTCTAACAAAATGGATTTTTTAGATGCAAATAAAAAATTAGAAAATAAAGTAAAACAAAAAAAATTCAGATAAACCTTCTTTTAATCTTAAAAATATATTAAATAATTAAGCAATAATAAAAAAAATGATTTTAACCCATACAAAACAAAAAAAAAAATTTATATTAAAAATTTTTTATTTATGTTTTGATTCTTTCGAATATTTTCTATGATTTTTTTGATTCACAAATTGTAAAAAGAATATCATAAAATATCTCTAATAATCTCCAAAATAATAATACTAGCACTTATTAAAATAAACTTTATATTTGATTGAAACTTAGCTTTTATTATAGTTATTTTATATGATCATTGGTCTCACAATAATATATCTATTTAATAATGAATAAAATTTAAAATAAAATATATGATTGCATAAGAGGTGAGAAAAAATAGAAACAATAGGTAGTAATGACAATTAACAAGAGCTAGGGCCGGACATTATTTAATGTTGGTATATATCTGCCCCAACCTGTCTTCAATCATGGCCAACTACATGTGGCTATCTTACGTGTTCGGAGACTCTCTGGTTTGAAGATTCTGGTGTTCGAGGCTGATCGTCGTCAGTTGAAAACTACTACAAATGATGTCATCAAAGAAGTGTTCTAGAATGTTAACTAGAGTTATTATTAGTAACATGTCACGACCCACATTTAGAGGACCGTGACCGGCACAGACACAGGGAATATCCCTATGCCTGTAAGCCTTATCACCTAATGACAGAATATCTATTATTGAAAATACATTCACATACATTATAATACCATGGCTACACCGAAATGGTGGCCTATCCTCGGCAAGCAAAACCACGGCTAGTGCCGCTTCAGGATATAAATATAGGAAAATACACATAATATATAACCTGTGTACTGGCTACACATCCGAAGATGCTGCCTATCCTATTCACATGCAACATATATATATGTATTTTGAAAACAAGTTTTCCCTGTATCGCAATATAACTAATCCTGATCTTTAAGGTGTGTGAAGCTCACAGTTCTAGATTTAGTAATACAATCTAATTGGGTACGTCTACCCTTTACTTTATGATACAATGATAAAGTAAATTAAATTACAATTATAATTTATTCACCCACATGAACAAGTTGTGGGTCTTGGAAATTTTGCTTGTCCCTCGTTCCACCGAGACTTCTTCCACCTGTACTTAACATGTCTCTGTGTAGTAAAATAAGGTGTGAGTGTTAACCACGCGACTCAGTGAGGACTCTCCCATCCCTGGTGCAAGGTGGGTACCGTAGCGCTGGGTTTGGGAGTCATACACAACCACATGCAAAAACAACTAGTTACTGTTCATTAGCATACATTCTTGGTGATCACACAACGACAGAAATTTCACCCAAACACTCACATGCATTTAACAGATATAAGCATATAGCAGTTTGTTCCACTCATCAATCATCAAGTAATAATATAACATATAGTGCCGGCTTTTACTTCCGGTCTTCTCACGTTCAGCATGTTTGAATCAAACAAGACGTTGTGGTGAGGTAATCCTGTACGTCACCACTACACTGCACAATCAGCAATTATATGCAACCACAAACAATTTGTATATACACACAGATATTATAACATACATCTACTTAATCTCCTCCACTCTAGGATATCTACTAGCCACTATGTGACTTTTCTACTTCGGACCCATGCACTCGGGTTACTGGCCACCACGTGGCAAAGCATGCTTAACCCATTCACTTGGGTACTGGTCACCTCGTGACAATTCTATTAATCAAATAATACTTAACCCATTCACTTGGGTACTAGTCACCTCGTGAAAATTCTAATAATCAAACATAATCAACTTCTATCTATCAAACAACTGATATGTAGCCACCACGTGGCACGTCTTGACCCCTTGCTGCGGGGCAATAGCTTGAGCCCACTCGTCCATTACCCAACCAGGCCACATGGCGGGCACGGCACGACATCTCGAAACATGGCCACTGACACACCCTGGACCGTCTCAACAAGATGATTTCTCTTCTGCAAGTTCAGGCTCACGGTTCACCCGTATGTTTCTCCTATGTTTCCTTATCTTGGTTTCACATATTAATAGGATTCTTTGTATCTTTCCTGAAGGATCAACAATTCCTTTCCTTATTAATATGTACAACTATCTTCATCAGGATATAACTCATATACCCGTCCAGATGCACTCTCTAAGCCTCAAGCTATCGTTATAGCAATATAAAACCTTTCCAACCCTATTGCCAGGATAGGACAATGACCATCGTCATTGTGATTATAAAACTGAGGTCTCAAGGGCCATCTGACGTTGTTCTAGTCGATGTCTCACATATTAATAGGATTCTTTGTATCTTTCTGGAAGGATCAACAATTCTTCTCCTTATTAATATGGACGAGTATCCTTAACAGGATATAACTCATATACCCGTCTAGATGCACTCTCTGAGCCTCAAGCTATCGTCATAGCAATATAAAACCTTTCTGGTCCTATTGCCAGGATAGGGCAATGACCATCGTCATGGTGATAAAAAAACCAAGGTCTCAAGTGCCATCTGATGTTGTTCTAGTCGATGTCTCACATCGCTAGCATAACCAAATCCGAAACCCACCAATAACTCCCTTTGCATGATTATAATTTAAGTCACCGTCGTGACAAGTTTTCAAAATAAAAGCTTAGTCCTTCTGTACAAGGACTCTTGACACCGTCGTGGGAAAAGATTTAATAAAACACTCATCATGCATCCGGAGTGTATGAGTTGGATTTGTAACACACCAATCATAGCAAACAATTAATCTCTACTACTATGTCTTCCTATCTAAGCTACTTTCCACAACCTATTTTCTAGTTCCTTTATTCTTGTAACATTCTATACCTCTAGGTAACACATACCAGACAAGCAGAGAATGTACATACTCATGTAATCCACATAAGCATACAACCCTAGGAGCAGAGATGGAAGAACTCTCACCTTGGCCAACCTTCCATGCAATCCTCTCCTGTAACTTTAGTCTCCTCGGAGTTCCTGTTGCACTCTATTGCGTGCCGTTGTTCCTATAAGAACAAAATTTACATCATTAAGGTTATTACTTAGCTTAACTTGTTATTTATCTTTCCATTACTCTCACGTGTAGTCCATGATTACCACAGAGTCAAGCTCTTGGTCTTATTGGACTTCTCTATCCCGACTTATGCGTATCCTTCCTCGGAGACTTGACTTACTCGCATATAACACTCTACTTGAGTGTTTCACATACTTGGATTTGAGTATTAAACCTCTATCCAACTTGTGTTCACTTCTTAGGAAGCTTATCTAACTTGATTGGAAGGAATCCTAATTTTAGGAAGGTCTAAGCATTTGATTCAACTTTTGTTCCTACTTGGGTTCTAAGAAATCTAGTTTCTAAACCTAAATACACCTCTAATTCATCCTACTTAAGGCTTCCTAATAATTATGAGGAATAAAATTACCATTTTAGAATTTGGACTTCATTGTTTCTGCAAGTTTCCATCCTTGAGAAACAAGAAGGTACTTAAAATAATCCTTGATTCTTGATAGCATACTTAGAATTATTCTAGGGCGTTTAAGATTGAAAAGAGGAAATTTAAAACTCCCAACATCACCCTTAAAGCATATTTGGGCAAACCGAGCAGGGACCCGGCATGTTAATGCCAAGGTCCGACCTTAGTAACCTCGGGCTAGCTCTTCACAAGTCTTGTTCAGCTAATATTTCAACCATATAATTTTAATAATACCAATCCAAGCATATTTACTCAAATCCAAGCTCAATCCTAATTATCAACAATTTTCCCCAATTTATGAATAACTAGAATTTTAACCCCAAACCCTTCCAAATTCGAATTTGGGCAAATCCGGAAATATAATCTTGATTCCTACCCCAACTAAGTGTTCAAGAACACTTTCTAGGTCTCAATCTACCCTCGAAACAACTCAATCGAAGGTCAATCGAAGAAATCTCTAAAAATGGAAAAATTGAGGGTTTCAAATGAAATTGGGGTTACCAACCTTGATTCGATTGGTGGGAGGTGTGGAAGATGTTGGAGTCGAGCTCTGGTGGTCGTGGCCGGCGTCGAACCGCTCTTCTCCGACCTGTTTCCGGCGAACCGCCCTCCTCCCCTTCTTCTTCTCCGTGCACTCCTCCCTCTCTCTCTCTATCTTTTCATTTTTTCCTACTCTCTCTCTTCTTCCTCTCTTTCTTTCCTTTCGTTTTCTTTTCTTCTTCCCGTATCTGCACTGTCTCTCTTTTTCTTTTATTTATTTCTTTTATTTAATTAATATATATATTTAATTAATAAATAAATAAATAAAAACCAAAAAAATTGAAATAAAATAAGCTAATTAAAGATTAAAATAAATAAATAAATGTAATTAAAAATAAATTAATTAATAATTAAATAAATAATAACTAATATGTATTTTTAATTTACTCTATTTCCCTATTTAATTCAGGTTTCTAATTTCTTAGGTCCCGAATTAAATCCCAAAATTATTTTCTACTTCTTTTCTTTCACTTTCTACTTTCTTAAAAACTCCCCTTTTAAATATTTAAAATAATCATAATAAAAATAAACTAATTAATAATTAAACAAATAATAACTAATAATATTTTGATTTAGTTCCCATTCCTATTTATTTTGGGTTTCTAATTTCGTAGGTCCTGAAGAATTTCGCGGTTCCTTTCTTGTTTCCCATAACCTTCATAGTTTTCCTATATTCTTTTTAAGGTTTTAATTCCTAGCCCCGGAATAAATCATTCTTAAATCCTCTAAATTTTAAATAAATCATTCTTTAATCCTCGAAATTTTTCCGGGGTATTACACTCTTCCCCCCTTAAGAAATTCGGTCCCCGAATTTCATCTCCTTCATGGGATTGTTGGCTTGTTGTCATCCCTTGGCTCAATTTCATCTATGGTTTCCCTCAATGTGGAAGTTTTACCATTTTACCCTACGGTTCATCTTTCTTTCCTAGAGGCTCAAGGTCTCTATCTGGTCTCTACATCTTCTTTCTGTGATCGTTTGTATTCCTAGTTTCGTAGTTAACAACCCCTCCACGAGGTGTTAACCGACAGGCTCCATCTGTCGTCGCATCCTTCCCCGAGGATACCTAACTTTCCTAATTTCAATTCCTTTGCGCTACTAATTTTGCAATGGAGTGTCTGGCACGCACCACATGCCATGCTCTATTTTAGTTCTCCGAGGAGTTAACTATTGCCTTCTCTAGTGAGGCTTACCTTGACTCAATCTGCTTGTCCAACTAACTACCTTCGTAGTGACTTCTTATATCTGTCTTGGAACACACCAAGACACTAGCTATTTGCATAGCACACTAGGTTCTATTTCTATAAAGTACTCCCCTACCTCGGAGTCCCCGTACCTACGTATCCTCTACTACCAAGAAGCTACCCTTCTGCCGGTATTCTCTCGATATATTCTTTGTAAACGACTTCTCCAAAAAAGTCCGTTTACATCTTACTACACCCTCTACTCTACATTTAGACTTACCGCTTACACGACATATACCCTACGTTGGTGTTTATACCTTGTGCCATCAGTGTACCCAACCCTTCCGAGGTTGTTACACTCACTACCAACTCGGTTTACCCTACTCGTGTCCTAACGAAGCTAAATGCCATGACACCAACACGACTATGTATTACACTTACCGTTTCTCCACCAAACGGTAAAGGATCTTACAGTTATGACTCGTGTTTCCCTTTCTTTTCCAGACTTCTACACTTACCCTTAATGGTTCCCATAACCACTTCAGGTTACTCCTTGACGACATCCCATGTCTGACTGACTTAGACTCTTCTCTGACTACTACTTGTAGTCATTTCTGTTTACAATGGAAACTCACCAGTCTCATCTTTACCATCATATTCATTACTCTGCCTCAGGCTTAGTTCGGTCTTCACATCCGAAGACCTCGCTTAACATGACTATGACTGTGGATCTATACCACCCTCAAGTTAGTCCACTTAGAGTTGCACCTCCTATGCTAACTCTACTCGTTGGGTTTCCGTTGGCTTTTATCCTAACTTGGCCCACTCGGACTCCTCAACTCACTTAGATCCTGTATTCCTACTTGGAATACTTGATCCGTCAACTCCAGCATGAACCTTTCCGGACATGCTCTACTCCCCTTGACCAAACGGGATACACTTCCATGGTTTGACTCTTTCCTTTCTTACGGTGTGGCATATGCTCACGAACATTTACCTCCTCTTACAAGTGTGTTACCCGTTGGGTTCCAATCGCCCCCAACGGTAGCATACCTGTTTTATCGTTTTGGCTCGCATCCCCATATGCTTAGCCGACTCCGTTCCCACATTCACTCTCTTCCTTTCCATTTCGTACCTACATGGTACTCTTTCTTCGAGTATTTCTCAATACTCGTTACTCACTAAACTCTCCTTCTCGATTAACCGTCCTTACGGTAAATTTTCCCATTATGGTACCCACATGGCCATTTATACGTTTGGTTTGTCCACTCAGTCTCCACCCATACACGGCTTCAGACTAACGGATTTACGGTTCACCAACCTGTGGAACTAGCGTACCTAGCTATGTCCACTACAATCTGTGTACTATACATACACTTACGATAGTAGTTGGTTCTCCACTTCCTACTTACCTTTTATCCTATGGAGTCCTATAGGCTTCCGCTCTTTCCCCCTTATGGGACTACTTATCCCTGTCTACTTTCCCTTCCCTCGAGCCTCCACGAGTCCCTTTGGGGTTTATCTCTTACGTTATCTTGTTCGAGAGCTATCTACCGCAGTAGCACTCATTTTCTTATCTCTGGACGGTACCCGAAGGTCTATGCCCATTTCCACTTCTAGGCCTGCTCCAGTCTAATACTTTCGGGTCCATAATCACCCTATGGGCCCCTTAATCGGTAACCCTACCTTAGGTTTACCTGTATACTCCCTTGGCACTTTAGCACTCTCTAGTGCTTTTCGATGTCTACTTAATTTTAATCACTCCAAGCAAGTGATTTATCAACTACATCTACCATCCTTATATAGCTTACCTGTAAAAGGGACTATTGTTTGGTAGGGTATTGGTCACATGAGATATTTTTCTTAGGCATCCTGCGGGTTTTAAATATTAATTCAAGTTTATTTCTTAGAAAATGACGCCTAAGGTTTTCGTAAATGGTTTGGGTTTAACCAATTGGAATGAGACAAATTGAGAAAGAGCTTTCATAAAAATTGGCCTTCCAATGGTTATCCCTAGTATCTTTAAGAAAATTTTTAGAGTCTTTCAGAATCTCTCATCCGGAAAGACCAAAAAGATTTTTTTTTTTACAAAAAATTTCTCATGTGATCAATATCCTATTTTTTTATGCTCTTTCTTAAGCAACCCAAGAGAGTTTGGTTGGGCTTGATCGCTTCTTTTCCCCCTTGTTTGATTAAGGAACTAGCAGTTCATGGACCGAGCGCAGGGTTGGACTAGGCTTCTTCTCTGCGCCTTACCACTTACTCTGTTACCTACTCGGCATATGGTCACGCTCTACACATTTACATATGCCTCTACTTCTTAACATCTATCTCTATGGCATATGGTTCGGCCACTTTGCCCTTCCATATACCTATCCTGATTTTCTAGTCCGTAGACTTCCACTTCTATAATGTGGCATACACCACCTCTTTTTGTTTACTTTCTAGGAAGGACCACTCACTTCCTTCAGCCATAGCATACCGCACAGTCGTGACCCATTCTCGTGGTCATCTTCCTGTCGGTCTCATGCCCCCTGGCCCTGTTTATTCTTGTCTGTACACTTTCCATTTCAATCGCCCCATGGGCTTACTTTCTTTTCTACACGCCAAGCGTGTCTTTTCTTTCACTTTACAAACCATTCGTAGCCTGAACTACCATTCACTGCATATTTCTATTCTACTTGCATTCCATACTATAATCAAACAACTTGTGCCTATACCATAGCACACAACGCGCCGCTAACAGAGCAGACGCATTGTCTCATTTGACACCTGCAACAATCACACATTGTAGCGCATTCCTGCCTATAATTCAACCAAATATGTCTATGTTTAGGTAGCATCCTCCATGGATCTCTCCTTTCCCTATTATGGCGTCCGAAGGTTTCCCGGGGTCTCTACCACCCCACCTTACGCCTTAGTGCTCATCAGCACTTGTGTACTATACAGGTTGTATGCTTTGCATAGAATTTCACCTACAAATTCTATGTCTGAAGCGATGACCCGAAAGAATTTATGACTCAACATCCTGAGCAACCTCACAAGTGCCCGTCAAAACCACCGTTACGTCCGGATTCGTAATGGATAGCCAGACTGACACCCAAGACTACTAGTTAGCTTCACACCCTTAAAGAATAACCTGCCTCTGATACCAAGTTTGAATAATTTCCAAAAAAAATATTTTACTCATTTCTTTCATCTTTTATTTTACTTGAAATTTCGAAGAATTTTGCGGTTCCTTTCTGGTTTCCCTTAACCTTCATAGTTTTCCTATATTCTTTTTAAGGTTTTAATTCCTAGCCCCGGAATAAATCATTTTTAAATCCTCGAAATTTTAAATAAATCATTCTTTAATCCTCGAAATTTTTCCGGGGTATTACATAACACACATTACATCATTTTCTTTAGATGTTTTTTAATACCACAAAATCTTCACTTTCTAAATTCTTAGCAACGCTTGCCATAAAATTTACCTTATTCATACTGTTTACAGAATTTGAACTGGTGCGTTTAATTTTAAGGCTTTCATTACTGTGCAACCTTAATTTTTGATATCGGGAGAATCACAGCAGATGTCGTTAATGTTAATTTTACTACCCATAATTCATATCATCTCTTTCTCAAGGCACTGTATATCATCTTGCCTTTAAAATTTCTACATAGTCAGAATTGTCTTTTATATCATTCTTTTGATATTCATTTGCCAGCAAAACTGATGATGCTTCCGTATTTTGGCAATGCTATCTCTGCATACTTACTTTTATGAGTAATAAGTGTGGTCAAGAAGTTGTATAAATATTTAGTAAAATAATTAGGTTAGTTGATATGTTGTGCAAATTATATATCCGTCATTGTTCATTATGAGCACTTTTAGGCAGTGGAAATTTGTAACCCGAACATTTGCATTGCACAACAAAATTATTGATGATATATTTTACTATAGTCAATGGTATTATATCGTTTTGAAGGTACAAGTGAAACTTTCGTATAACAATATCACACCAACGTAATATATGGACTTTTAAACATATATTGTACAAAAAATTATGTAAATACTTGTAGTCATAACCCGCGCAGGACACGGGTATAAGGACTAGTATATATATATATAAAAGCACACTGAGGCTTTTACTGAATCAGCATATAAGCATTTAATGTAACGATGTAAACGAAGGGATTGTAAATAATCTCCAATATGCAAGTGTCAACATTTTTATTCCTATTAATGTTTGAATAATATATTATATCAATGAGGGCATTTTATTTATCATTTTTTCAATTTATTTAAAAAAATAAAAAAATATTTACTATGTAGGAAGTTAATAATTTTAAGCCATAGAAAAAAAAATAATTTTTAGATGCAAATAAAAAATTAAAAATAAATTAAAAATAAAAAAATTGAGATATACTTCTTATCAAAAAAATTGAGATATACTTATTTTTTAATTTTAAAAATATATTACCTAATTAAGAAATAACAAAAAAAATCATTTTAACCCATAAAAAATTAATTTTAACGAAAACAAAATCCTTCAGTCTTGATAGTCATCTAATAAAATATAATTCACATTGTCGGATTGTATCTCTGTTATAAATGAAACGTGATTACATGAATTGTAAAATGATCATACAATCAAGAGAGTGTGACCTGGGTATTGATTCTAATGGAGATAGGATCCTCTAGAGTAATTCTCTACATTTATTGGTAGAGTTATGAGAGAGATAGAGATAACAAAAATGTTTGTTTTCTTATTTTTCTCTCTCTTTATTTTTCTTTTCTCTATCTCTCATAACTATATCAAAAAATGTAGAGAATTACTCTAGAGAATCCTATCTCATTCTAATGTGTTTGAGTTCTTTGATAATCAATAAACAATTTTAATAATTTTAGGTATGGTTACCAATAAATAATGGTTTAATGAATATTATCAATAAACAAATTAAGGTCATTAATATACGGATAAAAGTTCAATGGTACCGTACCACTGAAGTTCAATACATCCCTCCAATAATGTAGAGCCATTTGTTAATATTAATATAAATATAAATTCACATTAATGAGGATCCACCTTAAACGGTTTAGGAATCAACTGATTCGAGGAATGTACTGAAGTTCAGTACTACCTGAACATCTACCCTTAATATATATTGGTAACTAATAATTTTAGATAATCATAATTTAATTTTAAAATAAATAATTGATCATTAATATTCACATTGATAATTAATAATTTTATCAATTGTGAAATGTTATTCAATGTAATTTTTAATTAAAATTGATTTTCATAGTATTAATTATTTTGGTATTCAAATAAAAAAAATCTATATCTCTCGAAATAACTAATAATTCCCAGGATTAACTTTTTAAAACGTTGAGGATCAACATTAAACTTCGTGCAAACGTTGAGGACCAAAAGAGTAATTTGGTCTTTTTTTTATTTCTATCAATGCTTTCCTTTTTTTTTTCTTTTCTGGTAGGTTTTTCTTTATTTCTATTAATTGCTTATCTTTTTCTCTTTTGTTTTTTTTTTGATAAATTCTCTTTTGTTTTTAGTTTATTCTTTTTTACATGCTTTCATAGAGGTTTCGATGCACTAAGGTGCATAATATTTTTTTAGTTTTTAAACGTTAACATAAAAATATTATTATTATATTTTAAAATGATAAATAATTTAATAACTAATTATTTTAACTTTTTCTCTTATCATTATTCAACCTACCTTGCCAATTATCTCTTTTTCTCTCAAATCTTCTTTGATCATATTTTATTTTATATTTTTTAATTATAAAATATAACTATGTTGTAAGTCCAGTAGCCAAAAGACTCACCCAAAATAGCCATATAATATTGTAGGGAAGGGCCCCGGATCCACATGATCCAAGCCGACCCAGGGACCTAAAAGAAAAACCGAAAAATAAACCAGGCATAAATATAAATATTGCGGAAGCTACTAACCTGGACGCCAATGCTAAGACCTTGGATCTTGCCAGTGCCTCTGCTCCACCAGGGCTGACCTCCAATCGATGACCTCCGAAAAGGGCCGCACCAAACGGAGGACTCTACCTACGAGAGGTAGAGCCACATGTCCACGACTGATGCGCGGAAGAGGACTCAAGAGAAAGAGAAAACTTATACTGAGTGGGGTTCCCAAACGGGACCCCCTTTTCCAACACATGGAATGAGCAACTAGAAAGGGGTGGAGTCACTCCTATTTATAGGAGGATGAGAGAGCTCCCATCATTGACGCAAGCAATGTGGGACTTGGAAAGTGAACAAAATATTCACTTCCATCATGATCACCTAGCCCACTTTGTGCCACGAGTACGGGCTCGTGTGACCTCCGATGAGAGTCATTTTCGTTTCGTTCTCTTCGTCTCTCTGCAAGCTTTCCAACGGATCCTCACTTGACCCGATCGGACTCCAACATGGGCGGATATTTAGTCCCGAAGACCCCAATATATCCAACATACTCCCACTCGCACATGGTGGGAGGCCCATGACTATCCTTATCACAAAGGACTTCTCTATTTCTCTTTCTCTCGTTGTCTTCTTTCATACTCCGTGTCAGTCGTGACCGCTTGGCACGATATGTGGGAGCCTTATACTAGAAGCCTGTTAGGGCCTAGCTATAAGTGATGCTACAACCCAAGTGTCTGATGATGTGACCACATGTCTCACCGAAAAATAGTGCCATGGGTTCCCTAGACGTGTTCATATACATGGCTAGTCCAATCCCTCTAAGTCTACAATAAGACTAGGACTTCAGCCACACTCAGTTGCGATAGGTATCCACATCCATGAGAACCTCAAAGGGATCACATAATGGGTCGACCTCAGGATACTATCACACATGCATATGTCAACACAATCTTCCTTTCGACCTCTTATCAGTTCAATCAAAGATAGCTGCTTTCCTGACAGTCTTCCATCGGGCCGTATTTTTCCATAGCCTCTTGGAAAGGTATCAAAGTAGCATGCACTACCTCATCTCTTCATGACAGAGTCAAAGTGCATAAGGGTACCCTTTGAAAGGGTTGATGCATCCTTTCAGGGACTCACACAGCATTGAAGCAGGGATTCTTTCACATGCTTCCCTTGCGGTTCTTAAAGCACATGCGGTATGAAACGCACGTTGTGGTGTTCTCGAGCGTATATCGTTTTTGATCCTCAATCACTTACACCACACAGACCTTAGTCCAGACTCACTTAGAATCTGACCTGAGTTTGCTACCACACTTCGCTCGCTTCACATAGCGCCAAGTGGAGCACTCACGTCTGGCTACAGGCATTATGAATAGCGGGAATTCATAATTCGATCATAAGACCTCATCATCTTAGCGGATCTCATCCTAGTACACTTACTAGGGCGACTTATCAATTCTCAGTGGCATTTTTCTGTCCAACACTCGGCGCTTTTCAGCTGCCTCTGGATATTCACACTATATCCCATTTTGGTGTTCAAGGAAAAAGCACCCAAGTCTCATCTTGGCCCACACCACTTGCGTGTCCAAGGCGGTTGCTCGTGTAAGAGAGCCAACCTGCCAAGCCTGTACGACATACTTTATATGTTGTGTAATAAGTACTTCTATTTCTTGATCCACACAAAATAAAGGTAAGCCTAAGCATCACACTTTACTTATGATCAAATAATAGAGCTCTCACAAATTTTGTCCTCATGACATAAATTATGTTAAATCACCCTGGTTCTAAGCAATCCAGTGTATCTAAAACACTTGTCTTATGGCTTGTATCTCTATACAGCCAACCCACCAATGCGGGTCCGTGAGGGTATAGAGCCAATGCTCTATCACATGTCATACTGTGAGGACCCTCTCTCCGGTCACTTGATGCTTAGACTGACATAACAGGGTAGTTAACTACTGTGTAACGATGTCTCATACAAAGTTATGTTGCGTTCTGTTGTGGTACTTAGGATTTCTTTGGTGTAAACCATAGCTGTTTGACTTGATGAGATCAATATCACTAGGTCAACAGCTCTTTCTGCTATCTATAAGTGACTTTAGATCTTCTAATCCAAACTGCCCTGTACTGCTGATGATAATGCAATGAACTCTATGTCCCTAGTGGACAGAGGAATGCATAATCCTTACTTGCTTCTCTGCAAGATGGTTCCAGTGCTTAGCAAAGCACACCAAGACGTGAATGTCCTCTCATCCAAGTCTCTTACCCAATCGACATCAATGTGTGGCCCGCCATTTGCAGGTCACCAATATGATGAAAACAATCGATTTCCAGCAGCGCCCTTCAGCATTGTCCTTCAAGTACCACAGAACACTCTAAACAGTGTGTTTGACCTAGGTTTGACTGACAACGGCTCACAAAGCCAACTACAAAAAGCACGTTGGAGCGAGTACAATCCTAATTGTACTTCTAGCTACCAACCACATGTATCAAAACACTATCCAATGACTCCATCTCTGACTTAGTCTAAAGACGTGTAGCAAGACTCAAACTCTTGCCTCTAGCTACTAGCACATCACTCGGGTTCAGGTCCCCTCAAATGGGATCCGCCAAGAATCTCTTCTTCATAGGATTCTTGTGACAAAGTGAGTCAATTCTTGGAGCATTCTCCAAGAATCTTGACTCCTACTGTCTAAACCTTTTCCTTTATCTTAAAAGATGAAAGGATAGCCATCCTTAATTGGCTAAAGCAGCCTTTGTGTCATTTCTAGCTAGCCATATGTCCTCTACATAGAGCGTGAGGGTAAAGAAATACTCTCAGCTTTCTTAAAATGGACTAAGTGGTCAATTACCACGAGTCTAGATGAATATGTGAGATCTTGACAGATCCTTGAAGTCGACATACTCTGCACTCCTGGCCTTTTGCCATGAGACCTATGTGCTCGTGCACGTAGATCCTTTCATCTAGTTTGCATACAAGAAAAACGGTCTTGACATCCTAATCGATGTACCCCAGACTTAAACTGGTGACCAAAGCTAGAATCAGACTTTGACCACACAACTAACGAGAAGGTTTCGTCACAGTCGATACCTTCTTGTTGTGTGTACTTCATCAATGCTTAATGTGCCTAGTAGTGGTCGATTGACCAATCTGTCTCCCTTAACTTCTGAGAGCACACTTGTTCTCAAAATGCCTTGTGACGCGGGGCAGATCCACCAAGCCTTATACTTGGTATTTCCTTATAGACTTCGTCTTTTCTTCTTCCATCGTTTTAGTCCAACTTTTACTAGTAGGGCCGGAGAGAGCCCTTTGAACTATCAAAGGCTCTACTTGATAATTTAGTACTCATCTAGTACTCCTCTTGGATTGTGCTTCGTGGAGATATGCTTCTCATAAGCATTACTCCCACTGGACTCAGCAACTGGAGATGCGTCTATACGCTCCTCTCAACGTGTTGTAGGTCCACCTTCTTTCAATAAAGATGCACATCCAAAAATCCGTCTCCCTTTCTCTAGAAAAGTTTGTCTTAAGGACCACTACATCCTTAGACTCAAATTATGTTACCGAAGTGTCTTCATTCTTACTAATGAAGACGCATCCTTTTGAGTGACCAAGCTATCTTACCAAGACACGCTACTTGCCTCTAGGGTCAAGCTTCCTATACTCACAGGAAAGATCAAGTATGTTGTATACCCTTATGGTCTCAGCATACTCTAATCAGGTCTTTTACCTAACTAAAACTCATCAGGAATCATTCACATAATTTGAAAAGGGCATATGGTTAAGTACGAAAGTGATCGTTGGTAAAGCATCTCCCCAATGGGAACGTTCACCTGAGTCATTATCAACTTAACCAACTCCAGGAGCAACTCATTTTGCTGTGGAGTGTGTGGAATAGATGGTTGTCTAACTATCCCTAATTTCATCACGTAACTGTGAGAAAATACTAGGCCACTTGCCTTGCCCCCACGCTTATCGGACCACTGATGTCCGAGTGGACTAATTTGATGAAAGCGGGTTTTCTGATTTCATGACTGAATGGTTCTCAAGTTGTTTTGTCTATAAGGCAACGTTTACAAACTAGCATTGGGAATTTGTCCTCACAAATTCTCCTTTGTTAATACGTAATTGCGTCCCACACGCACTTGCCAAATAGGTGTATCAACCACAGAGGAAGACACAGCAACATGTTGCTTTGTCTGTAAGGCAACGTTTACAAACTAGCATTGGGAATTTGTCCTCACAAATTCTCCTTTGCTAATACGTAATTGCGTCCCACACGCACTTGCCAAATAGGTGTATCAACCACATAGGAAGACACAGCAAAGCAACTAGTTGAATTACGGGAATGTAATTCAAAGTGTATCACAACACAACCATTGTCATAAAACAAGAACTAACATTACGGAGTCATGATGAACATGTAGATCATATTATATCTTAAGTTCTCTCACGGAAAAACATCTAATAATGAGTTCCGTTCAGTATCTAGAACACAAAACATTTATAAAGATAAAGAGTGGCCACTACGCAACTTTGTTTTTGTAGTTGTCCGACCTCTTAACTTTAATAATTCTGTGTTCCCACGAGGATACTTCTACTCCCATTGGGCAGAGGACGGAACTCCATGAACCAATGTTCATGGGTGAGAGGAAAATGATTGCTGCAAAACAATTTTTGCGCATAGTGCCTTATGGAATGACACAAGCAACATTTGACCTTGGCCAAAATCTCTTTTCCTCTCTTGTTTTTCCTTTGAACTGAGGCTATTTACCTTACACTTACCCTTTCTCTTCCTAGCACCACATCTCTTGGACCCAATGTCCTTGTTCTTGGAGCATAGAGCTCTGAGTAACTTTAGCCACCTAGGCTACGTGCTCGATAGATTTCACAGCCTTATGCCAACAATCCTAGAGCACTAGGTGGTGTTTAATATCATCAAGAAACTTGATGATATTAGTGGAGGTCGGAATGACCTATATGCACTCCCAATAGGAGGGAAGAGATCTGGTAACAGTTTGAACTCACTGTTTACCAGTGGGGAGTGTTCAGGCTTACTCACACTTCCAAATTATGTTTGATTTCTCCCTTAGATGCGTCTTCATGCTTTTGTCAGAGCGCATCTTGGAGGAATCAAACTTGATTGTAAGCTGCCTCAGTCTGGTGGCCACAATGTCACCAAAGCGATCTCTCTAATGTGATCTACATTCACAAGTTTTGTAGTTATACTATCAGTCAATCCTAAACGCTAACACTAAGTACACAGCTCCTTATTACACAACACACAACTCTTGAAAATTGTAATCAACGCAAGACGAGTGTAGATATAGTCAGTCTCTGCATTCGAGAAGTAGGGTCAACCACCCTCATCATACAGAGAGCCTATATATGTACACTTTCTCTGCTTGACTCAACAATTTTCATAGAATAGTCACATACTATTCAAAATCCCTTTTGGATTCCCACTATGTAAGCGATCAAGAAGAACATCGATTCGCCACAGACACGACCTCGAACTTCCACTTGATTACAACGCTTACGATCATTTAAACAGTCACTTACTATTTAAATTCCCACGTGGATAAGCATTTACATCGAGTTATGGGTTTGCCACATGCTGCCCCTAGCTCCCACTCGAGTAAAACACTTAAGGTAATTTAAACGATCACAAATCGCTTAAATCTTCTCTCTCGTTGTGTATGTGAATGAGTCAAAGAGATGGTCATATCCACTCTTTAGACTCTAATTCACCCTAATTTCTCCTCATATTTGGATTCGGCTCGCTAAAACGAGAAAAACGACTCAAAAAAATCGTTTAAATCGGATCTAAAACGTAGAAATTAATGTGCGACAGAAAAATTTCGCGACGCTGACCGTTGACCAGTGGTCAACGGTCCAGACCACTACCGGCGAGCACCGTTTCCGGTGGCGCCGGTCGCCGGAGTCGCTCCGGTCGGCGCTGTCTCCGGCGACCGTCAGCGGTCGCCGGACCCCCATCTCCAGCGACACCCTAGCGGTGGCGGAGGTCGTCGGTCCTCCACCGCGACCCACCCGTCTCCGGCGGCGCCGACGCGGAGAACTACCGGTTGCCGGCCGCTGCCGCCGCCGGCGACCCGCTACGGCGGCGGTTGCCGGTGAACCGCCGACCGCGACGGTCCATGGCGCGCCGGCCGCCGGACGTCGGCCGGCCGCCACCACAGGCGGCTCTGTCAACCGTCGCCAGTCAAACCCCCATTCCTTTTCCTAAAATAGCAGCATATATCCACAGGTATATATCTATTTCGTAGGGTACACATACCTTAAATAATATATATATATACGCATGCAAATTAGGGTCTTTAATTTTGAAAGGGGAACCTAAACATGTTTCTAGGTTTTAGGGTATAGGTTACCAGTTAATATTGAATTAAAAATTAACTCATAATTTAAATTCAAAAATTATGGTACCCTACCCTACAATATATGATGTAACACATGTTTTAAATTTAAATTCAAAACATTTAAATAAATTTGGGAACCTAAACATGTTCCTAAGTTTTAAATTAAAAACCATACAAGACCTAAACATGTTCCTAACCCTTTTCGGTTCATCAATCCCTGGAGAACAGAGCACTAGCATTAACCTGGCTCTGATACCAATGTAGGGAAGGGCCCCGGATCCACATGATCCAAGCCGACCCAGGGACCTAAAAGAAAAACCGAAAAATAAACCAGGCATAAATATAAATATTGCGGAAGCTACTAACCTGGACGCCAATGCTAAGACCTTGGATCTTGCCAGTGCCTCTGCTCCACCAAGGCTGACCTCCAATCGATGACCTCCGAAAAGGGCCGCACCAAACGGAGGACTCTACCTACGAGAGGTAGAGCCACATGTCCACGACTGATGCGCGGAAGAGGACTCAAGAGAAAGAGAAAACTTATACTGAGTGGGGTTCCCAAACGGGACCCCCTTTTCCAACACATGGAATGAGCAACTAGAAAGGGGTGGAGTCACTCCTATTTATAGGAGGATGAGAGAGCTCCCATCATTGACGCAAGCAATGTGGGACTTGGAAAGTGAACAAATATTCACTTCCATCATGATCACCTAGCCCACTTTGGGCCACGAGTACAGGCTCGTGTGACCTCCGATGAGAGTCATTTTCGTTTCGTTCTCTTCGTCTCTCTGCAAGCTTTCCATTGGATCCTCACTTGACCCGATCGGACTCCAACATGGGCGGATATTTAGTCCCGAAGACCCCAATATATCCAACAAATATAGATATTGATAATCTTTATTAATTATTAATAATATTACATTATTTAATTAGATTTAATTGATTAAATATAATAGCAAGCACTCACGGTCAACAAAAACAATCCCAAGCTAACATAGTAGAAAGTGAACTTTGATGTGACCTATATGATTAAGATGCTAAGTATCACCATAATTAGATTTGATGTTTGAAGTATTTTGTCATTGTAGGATGCGGAGTATTCAACAACAACATTAGTACTTGTATATAATTATTGACAAATAAACATTGAACTATATTTGTTTACGAAAACATCAAAAAATTTATATACTTCAAATTATATGTATTTAAATTTTTTTTAATGTACAAAATAATTCAAATTAATATAAAATAGTCTTTAGATACTAGTTATTACTAAAGTAATAAGCATGAAACATAGCCTAAACTGCTAAACATGTGTCCTCTAATACAATCTTTGCACAAATGCCACATCAGCACAAAGAAGCATCCCCAGTGAAAGATGCACCAGAATGATTTGGGACTAAATATGGAATTCAATCCCAGACAATTTATAGTATTTAAATTCTGTTTTTTTGTCAGCATTAATATCATTTGTCAACAATTGCTTAATTACCAATCAATAGCCTTTTTAATGAATTTTTTTTGGCCTTGCCTCTTTAATGATTTGATGAAAATACTTTATTAGTGTCAACGCAACATTATATATTGCCAGAACAATTACTACAAACGTGTATAATTCTAACGCACAAAGAGAGCCATGAATTATGCAAAATTGATGCACAGAGTAATAACGCTTTTAATGCCCGCATAATATATTAATTTCATATTTGAATTTGGAATCTCCATGATTCATGGCTAAGTAGTATAAAATTAAAAGAGATCTGAACTTCAATACTATACTGTCTCCTGCAAGTACCACGTTTGAAGTTTGAACCAAAGGATAAAGGTATTTATGTATTCTTACAACTTTCCCAATTGAAGTTTATTTTTTAATATTTTAATAACTGTCACATTTCAGATATATACTCAATCCTTGCATCACTGATGAAAGTATCTTAAGGCCGCATGACAATCCTCATGAAATTAGTTACAAAGCTGGTTGAGGAAGATTTGTTGTGATATAAAGGATATCAAGAATATGAATCACTCAAAATAGATGTTTCCAATTTTATTATGCTGGAGAATATCTGGTACTGCAGCAACAAACCCTTGATGGAAACATAACATTTCTCCTTTGAATCATCAATTAATATATATATAAAAGCTATTAGACTAGTACTAGTAATCACATCAGCTACCGTGCAAGTCTAATAGAATATATATATATATATATATATATATATATATATATATATATATATTAATTGTGTTGAGTAGTTTGTAATATAGGAATGAAGAAGTCCCACATTGGGCAAATCAAAGAATGCTTCACTGTATATATAGAAAGATATGAACCATACAATTAAATAAATAATATATATGTATATGTTAATGTGTAGCACATATGAATATATATATATATATATATATATATATATATATAAAATACTTGGACTTGGACTTCAGGCTTGGGCTTCGGGCCGGGCTTGAATATCCAATCAGATTAATATTTTAATTTTAAAATATAAGAAATTATTTTTTAAAATTTAAATAAAGTAATTGTTTAAAACAGACAAATGTGTCTGTTGGAAGCATCTATTCAAATAGAGAAACATGTCTGTTTGAAGTGTCCATTCATCCTCTATAAATTGAGAAGTTCCAAGGGTTTTGTTGTATCCTGAGAGAGATATCCTGTTGAGTTTCCTATAGCACAGGCATAATCTCTTAAAAGAAAGTGATTAATTCACGCCTCAAAACCCATACTCTTATCTTCCTTCATACTCTGTTTCTAACAATTTTTAAGAGATTATTCGAAATATGGAAAACCCAAAGGATTTCATCAAACTTGATATATTTGATGGAACAAACTTCACTCGTTGGAAAGACAAGATCGTGTTCTTATTGACTGCGTTAAAAATATACTATATTCTAGACCCCCAGACAACTGATATGCCAAATCCCACACCAGAAGATTCTGACGCAGTGAAGGCTGAAAGGAAGAAACGTGAAGATGATGAGTTACTCTGTCGTGGGCACATTTTGAACACTCTCACAGATCGTTTTTACGATTTGTACTCTACACTTAAAACTGCAAAAGAGATATGGAATGCCCTACAAACTGCATATCAGAATGAAAAACAAGGTACTGATAAGTTTCTTGCATTACAATATTTTGAATTCAAGATGGTAGATTCGAAACCTATTATGGATCAGATTTATGAACTACAAGTTTTTAATACCCCAGAAAATTTCGAGGATTAAAGAATGATTTATTTAAAAATTTTGAGGATTAAAGAAGGATTTATTCCGGGGCTAGGAATTAAAACCTTAAAAAGAATATAGGAAAATTATGAAAGTTAAAAGAAACCGGAAAGGAATTTTTTTTCGAGGATTGTAATACCCGAAAATTTTTTTGAGGTTTAAAATAAAATAAAAAGGGAAAGAAAAGAAGTAGAAAAAAAAATGTTGGGATTTAATTTGGGAACTAAGAAATTAGAACCTGAATTAAATAGGGAAAGTGATTAAGTTAAAAAATACATGTTAGTTATTTATTTAATTATTTATTATTATTTTCAGATTTTATTATTATTATTATTATTATTATTATTATTATTATATGTTAATTTTAATTAAATAAAAGAAAATAAAGAAAATAAAAGGGAAAAAGAGAGAGGGATGGAGTCACGGGGAAGAAGGAGAGGTAGAGAAGAAAGAAAAAGAAGGAAAGGAGAGAGAGGGAGAAGAGAGAGAGAGGGAGCTAGGGGCTTGGATAGGAGAGCAAATCCGGCGGGAATCTTGACGGAATCCGGCGAGCCGGAGTTGGAGGAGGAGCCGGAGATCATCCTCGTCTCAATCTCTCGAGTTAAGGTTGGTATAACGCCCGATTCTCTCCAAGTTCCCATTTTCTTCATTTTTCTTCATTTTGGAATTGAGTTGAGAATCCAAGTTTGGGTGGATTCGAGTGTAGAATAATGTTTCTAAAGTGTTCTTGAACACTCATCGGGGTTAGGATTCGAGGCTAGATCGTGGATTTGGCCGGATTCGAAGTTGGAAGAGTTTGGGGTTTATAAAACCCATTTTCCCAATCTCGAACGATCAACGATTCGGCAACGGATCGGAGTTGGATTTGAGTTGTAGGACTTCCTAAATGTAGTATATATGTAGGTGAACAAAATCCGTGGGGTGCGGAGTCGAAGCCGGGGGTGGAAGGGGGCCAGAACGGGCCCAAACCAGCCCACAACACAACAAACGAATTGTTGTGCTGCAAACCGGCGCTATAGCGCCAGGCCTCTGCCCAGCATGCCCAAAATTCATTTCTTTGCCAATTCGGGGTGTCCGAACCTTCAATTTTCAATCCTAAACTTCTTAGAACACCCCCAACCATGTTTTTAAGGATCAAAATCATTTCAAATGTCTTCTTATCCCTCAAGAATAGAAACTTACGGAGTAAACTAAGTCCAACTTCTTGAACTTCAACCTAAACTGTCACAACCTTTAGGCAACCTTAAGTGGGATAAATTGGAGGTATATTGAGGTTTAGAAACTAGATTTCTTAGAACCCCAGTAGGAACACAAGTTGATTTAAAATGCTTAAACCTTCCTAAAATTAGGATTCCATCCAACCAAGTTAGATAAGCTTTCTTAGATGCGAATACAAGGTAGAAAGAGGTCTAGTACTCAAATCCAAGTACGTGAAACACTCAAGTAGAGTGTTATATTCGAGTAAATCAAGTGTCCGAGGAAGGATACGCATAAGTTGGGATAGAGAAGTCCAATAAGACCAAGAGCTTGACTATGTGGCAACCATGGACTACACGTGAGAGTAATGAAGAGATAAATAACAAGTTAAACTAAGTAATAACCTTAATGTAGTAAATGTTGTTCTTATAGGAGCAACGACACACGATAGAGTGCAACAGGGACTCTGAGGAGACTAAAGTTACAGGAGAGGATTGCATGGAAGGTTGGCCAAGGTGAGGGTTCTTCCATCTCTGCTCCTAGGGTTGTATGCTTATGTGGATTACATGAGTATGTATATTCTCTGCTTGTCTGGTATGTGTTAGCTAGAGGTATAGAATGCTAAAAGATTAAAAGAACTAGAAGATAGGTTGTGGAAAGTAGCTTGAATAGGAAGACATAGGAGTAGAGTATAATTGTTTGCTATGATTGGTGTGTTACAAATCCAACTCATACACTCCGGAGGCATGATGATTATTTTATTAAATCTTTTCCACAACGGTGGCAAGAGTCCTTGTATGGAAGGGCTAAACTTTATTTTGAAAACTCGTCACGACGGTGACTTAAATTAAAATCATGCAAAGGGAGTTATTGGTGGGTTTTGGATTTGGTTATGCTAGCAATGTGAGACATCGACTAGAACAACGTCAGATGGCACTTGAGACCTCATTTTTATAATCACCATGACGATGGTCATTGCCCTATCCTGGCAATAGGGTCAGAAAGGATTTATATTGCTATGACGATAGCGTGAGGCTCAGAGAGTGCATCTGGACAGGTATATGAGTTATATCCTGTTGAGAATACTTGTACACATTAATAAGAAGAATAATTGTTGATCCTTCGGGAAAGATACAAAGAATCCTATTAATATGTGAGACTAAGGAAAGGAGACATGGGAGGAACCTACGGGTGAACCGTGAGCCTAACCTAGTAAAAGAGAAATCATCCTGTGGAGTTGGTCCAGGGTGTGTCAGTGGCCATGCTTCGAGACGTCGTGCCGTGCCCGCCATGTGGCCTGGTTGGGTAATGGACGAGTGGGCTCAAGCTATTGCCCCGCAGCAAGGGGTCAGGACGTGTCACGTGGTGGCTACGTATCAGTTGTTTGATAGATAGAAGTTGATTGTGTTTGATTATTAGAATTGTCACGAGGTGACTAGTACCCAAGTGAATGGGTTAAGTGTTGTTTGATTAACAGAATTTTCACGAGGTGACCAGTACCCGAGTGAATGGGTTAAGTATAATTGCCACATGGTGGCCAGTAGCCCGAGTGCACGGGTTCGAAGTAGAAAAGCCACGTAGTGGCTAGTGGATACCCCAGAGTTGGGGAGATTAAGTAGATGTATGTTTAGCATCTGTGTGTATGTACAAATTGCATGTGTTTGCATATAATTTTCGATTGTGCAGCGTAGTGGTAACGTACAGGATTACGTGACCGCACGTCTTGTTTGATTCAGACATGCTGAAACGTGAGAAGACTGGTAAGTAAAAGCCGGCACTATATGTTATGTGTTTACTTGCTGATTGATGACGTGGAATAAACTACTGCATGTTTACAGTTATTAAATGCATGTGAGTGTTTGGGTGAAATCTCTGATTATTGTGTGATCACCAAGAATGCATGCTAACTCACAGTAACTAGTTGTTTGTGCATGTGGTTGTGTATGACTCCCAGTCCCAGCGTAAGGTACCCGCCTTGCGCCGGGGATGGGAGAGTCCTCACTGAGTCGCATGGTTAAGACTCACACCTCATTTTTACTACACATTGACAGGTTAAGAACATGTGAAAGGAGTCTCGACGAAACGAGGGTTGAGCAACATTTTCCAAGACCCACAACTTGTTCATGTGGGTGAATAAAGTGTAATTGTAATTTAATTTACTTTATCATTGTATCATAAAGTAAAAGGTAGATGTATCCAATTAGACTGTATTACTAAATCTAGAACTGTCAGCTTCACACACCTTAAAGATCAAAATCCGTTAAATTATGATGCAGGAAAATTTTGTTTTCAATATATATATATATATACATATATCTGTTGCATGTGAATAGGATAGGCAGCATCTTCGGATGTGTAGCCAGTACACAGGTTATATATATTATGTGTGTTTTCCTATATCTATATCCTGAAGCGGCATTGGCCTTGGATTTGCTTGCCTAGGATAGGCCACCATTTCAGTGTAGCCATGATATTATAATGCATGTGATTGTATTTTCAATAATAGATATTCTGTCAATTAGGTGATAAGGCTTACAGGCATAGGGGTATTCCCTATGTCTGTGCCGGTCACGGTTTTTTAAACGGGGATCGTGACAAAGTTCTAGTTTCAAAATTAAGAGATCTTGAAGTTGTGATTCCTGATGCATTACAAATTGGTGCAATATTAGCTAAATTACCTGCTTCCTGGAATAACTATAGGAAGAAAATGTTGCATTCTTTTGATAAATTAACTCTGGAGCAATTTCGAACTCATCTTCAAATTGAAACTGAAACTCCTGCTCGTGAAGCACTTTTTCTTTCTTCAAATTCTACTGTTAATTTATTAGTCAGAAGAATCCTGATGGAAACAACACAAATCTGAAAACTTCAAAAAGATCTTTCAAAAAGAAGAAAAGATCTTATATGTTTCCATTGTGGAAAGAAAGGCCATGTCATTCGTGAATGCAGATTTAAAAAGGCAGGAAAGAATTTCAATACTAAGAATTCTGGAAATTCTGAGAAAGCAAATCTAATAGAAAGTTCTGTCCAAGAGATGGTGGCTATGATAACAGAATTGAATATGGCTACTACTGCAACAAAAAATCATGAGTGGTTTTTGGATTCTGGAGCAACGGTTCATATATGCAATAATAAGAGCCTATTCAAGACTTATACTGTGCAACCAGACAAGGTTTCTTATGGGAAATCAGTCACTGCTGAAGTTCTTGGAAAAGGGACTATAGAACTTGATTTTACTTCTGGAAAGAAGTTGACTTTGATGAACGTGTATCATGTTCCAGAAGTGAGGAAGAATCTGGTGTCTGCTAGTTTGCTTTCAAAGAAGGGCTTCAAGATTGTAATAGAATCTGATCATGTAATAGTTTCTAAGAATGGTTTATTTGTAGGAAAGGGATATAATAGTGATGACATGTTCAAATTAAGTATTAATGAAATTAATTATGTTTCTGCTTACTCTGTTGAGTCTGGTTCTTTCTTATGGCATGCTAGATTAGGACATATTAATTTCAGTTCATTAAACTATATGTCAAAAAATGGTTATATTCCTTGCAAACACAAAATGATAGGCAAATGTGAAATCTGTATACAAGCAAAAATGACAAAGAAATCTTTCCCTAAAGTAGAAAGAAATACTGAAATGCTTAATTTAATGCATTCTGATATATGTGAATTAAATGGAGAGTTAACAAGAGGTGGAAAACGATATTTTATCACTTTCATAGATGATCAATCAAGATTCACATATGTCTATCTACTTAGAACTAAGGATGAAGCTTTTCAGAAATTCAAAGAATATAAATCTGTTGTGGAAAATCAAAAGGATAGGAAAATTAAAATACTTCGTAGTGACAGAGGAGGAGAATATTTTCCTAATGAGTTTAATCAATTTTGTGAAGAGAATGGTATAATACATCAAAAAAGTGCCCCTTACACTCCACAACAAAATGGATTAGCTGAAAGAAAAAATAGGACTCTAGTAGAGATGACTAATGCTATGTTATTAAATGCTCATTTACCACATAATTTATGGGGAGAAGCGTTATTAACTGTATGTCATATAATTAATAGAGTACCTTCCAAAAGTGTGCATGTTTCTCCATATGAACTTTGGAATAATAGGAAACCAAATTTAAATTATTTCAAAGTGTGGGGGTGTATTGCATTTTATAAAGTTCCTGATCATCAAAGATCAAAGTTAGGACCTAGAGGCATCAAAAGCATTTTTGTTGGATATACACAACATTCAAAAGCTTATAGACTTTTAGATTTGAGTTCAAATGTCATTATAGAATCCATACATGTAGACTTTATTGAAAATAAGTTTATGAATAATTCTGTTAATGAATCGATGTCTGAGCAAACTAAGAGTACTGATGAAGATAAATTGTCACAATCTGTTGTTACTTCTAACAAAAGAGATAGTGACATTGTTCCAATGGAACTTAGACGGAGCCAGAGAACTAGAAAAGAAAAGGATCTTGGCCTAGATTTTATTTCTTCACCATCTATTGTCTTTCTTGTAGAAGGTAATAGAACTGATGTCTGTAACAAAATACCTATTGTGTTACACATTGAAAATGATCCAAAGACCCTTCTGGAAGCAATGTCTTCTTGACTATTTTGATACATATGCTCCTGTAGCAAGAATAACATCCATTAGAGTACTTTTATCTTTAGCATCCATTTACAATTTATATGTACATCAAATGGATGTTAAGACAGCCATCTTGAATGGAGAACTGAGTGAAGAAATATATATGAAACAACCAGAAGGTTTTATTCTTCCTGGTAATGAGAATAAAGTTTGTAAGTTGGTGAAGTCCTCTTTATGGCTTGAAACAAGCACCAAAACAATGGCATGAAAAATTTGATAATGCTGTGTTATCAAATGGTTTCATACATAATAATGCTGACAAATGAATTTATTCCAAATTCACAAATGAATATGGAGTTATCATTTGTCTTTATGTTGATGACATGCTCATTTTTGGTACAAATATGTATGGAATTACTGAAACTAAGAAGTATTTATCTTTTGTGTTCAAGATGAAAGACTTGAATGAAGTAGATACTATCATAGGAATTAAAGTTAAGAGAGACAACAAAAGAGTAACATTAAATCAAACTCATTACATAGGAAAAGTACTTGACAAATTTAAACATTTGGGAATTAAGGAGTTCAATACTCCTTATGATTCTAGTGTCAAGATAACTAAAAATTCTGGACGAGCAATAGCACAATTAGAGTATGCTAGTGCAATAGGTAGTTTAATGTATTGCAATGCATTGTACTAGGCCTGATATTGCATTGCTATTTGTAAACTTTCAAGGTTTACTAGCAATCCAAGGAATGATCATTGGAAAGCAATCATTAGAATACTTGGATATCTAAAAAGAACAAAATATTTGGGAATTTGTTATTCAGTGTTTCCAACTGTATTAGAAGGATATTCTGATGCAAGTTGGATAACAAGTGTGAATGATAATCATTCTACCTCTGGGTGGATTTTTACATTGGGAGGTGGTGCCATTAGTTGGGCATCAAAGAAACAAACTTGTATTTCTCATTCAACAATGGAATCTGAGTTCATTGCATTAGCAGCTGCTGGAAAAGAAGCAGAATGGCTGAGAAACATGTTATTAGATATAAGGTTGTGGCCACAACAAATGCCAACCATTCCTATCTTTTATGATAGTGAGTCTACAATATCTATAGCTCACAATAAAATATACAATGGGAAATCAAGACACATAAGTTTAAGACATTCCTATATAAGAGAGTTAGTCACAAATGGGACTATGACAATAGTGTATGTGAGATCAAATAAGAATTTGGCTAATCCACTTACTAAAGCACTACCTAGGGATGCAATACAACAAACATGTAAAGGAATGGGGCTAATACCATTGAAATAAAACTCAAATAATAGGAACCCAACTTTGAGTTAGTATACACTCTAACAAATTATTTGTGTTGTTTTATGCACTTAAATATAAATGTATTTTAAGCCCTATTAAAAGTTATGTTGTATTTATCATTAAGTTACCAAAGTAATTGGTAATTCTTTTTGTGCATTCTGTTACGAGGAAAGGATGACAAGTCTTAATGGATTTGTTAGATGTATAAAATAACAGAGACATAAAGACAAGTTCCACCTATGTGAATATTGAAGTGGTGCCACTTCAAACAAGATTTATACAGGGTTGATCTTGTAAATATTCATGAAGTCAGGATTTGCACATGGGCATAAAAGTGCAAAAGAAAGTTATTGGAACTTTAACTAATAATGTTATGTGTGTGATATTTTCGGTTTTGAAATTAAAAGTTATGCTTCAAATCATAAGATACCAATAACTTGTTCAAAACTTTAAATTATTTACACTAATATAAAGTTCAAATCAAATTAAGATACTTTATGTTATGCATGACATTATGATATTACAAACTAGTGGGGGATTGTTGAGTAGTTTATAATATAGGAATGAAGAAGTCTCACATTGGGCAAATCAAAGAATGTTTCACTGTATATATAGAAAGATATGAACCATACAATTAAATAAATAATATATATGTATATGTTAATGTGTAGCACATATTAATAATATATATATATATATATATATATATATATATATATATATATATAATACTTGGACTTGGACTTTGGGCTTCGGGCCGGGCTTGAATATCCAATCAGATTAATATTTTAATTTTAAATATAAAGAAATTATTTTTTAAAATTTAAATAAAGTAACTGTTTAAAACAGACAAATGTGTCTATTGGAAGCATCTATTCAAACAGAGAAACATGTATGTTTGAAGTGTCCATTCATCCTCTATAAATTGAGAAGTTCCAGGGGTTTTGTTGTATCCTCAGAGAGATATCTTGTTGAGTCTCCTATAGCACAGGCATTGTCACGACCCCCTATCGGACGCCCGTGACCGGCACGGGAGGTAGGATTTTTCCTATCCCGTAAGCCTCTATAATTCCTGATTGACATTCTTATATATGCATAACTACCCATTTCTATTTCAAACAATATATAGTATATATGGTCTCCCTATCCGGTGACCTAAGTAGCACGCAATCCCACGGCTCGCTCAACGCCGCTTCAGTCTATACGTATACACATAATCAATCACACGTACATAGAATATACATATTGATCACGCGCTAAGGGCGGGTGATCTATCCTATTCACATGCAGAATACCTGTGTACAGTCAAGCATATATATTCAATCACACACCTGCATAAAAGATACTATTGATCACACGCCTCAATGCGTGTGACCTATCCTATTCACATGCGGAAGCCGTATTTTCACACAATCAAGTATTCAGTCACACATATATATAAGTTTACATATTGACCACACGCTCAGTGCGTGTGATCTATCCTTTTCACATGCGGAAGTCACATTCATATATATATATATACGCATGATATTCATTATAGCATAACGCTATGATCCCAACAACCAGACAATCTTTAACCTGTATGAAGCCGACAGTTCTAGAGTGTGACATATACATATATGCATATAGCAGCTGTAGCAAAACAATGCTATACCAAAGAATCATATACATATACATCCTGACAAAATCATATATCAATACTACCCAACGCGAACAATGCGTGCGGTCCCTCTTAGTCGTCCGCCGCCCTGAGATGAAGTGGAAGCGCTCCCGATGCTAGACCACCTGTGTTTGTGACATTTAACATTGGGGTGAGTCAAAACGGACTCAGTGAGAGGCTTTCCCATCCCTGGTGTAGTAGCGGGTACCACTACAACTGGGGAAGAGGAGGCCAATCACAAACACATACGCATATAACAGATTTGAAGTTCCATATATATAAGTGGTCAGGCAATTAGCTTATTCATATTCACAATAAAGAATTTAAAGCATGGATTTACATAGATTTAAATTCACACATACATCATATCATAGTTTAACATATAATTCCAAGTGGTCACCCGTATTCAATTAACCGTAATCATAAACTGGCCCGAAGGCAATATCTCTGTTAGGAGAGAATCTGGCCCGAAGGCAATATCTCACGTGAGCAATATGGGAACCTAGTTGATCATTCTAGGAACCCCTGGTCCCAAGACTATACTTGGAACAATAATCTGACCCCAAGACTTCACTTGGAGCATAGCCGGTGACTCATCTGACCTCGGTTTACCCAATGCAATAGCCACAATGTGGTGAACTCATGTACTCTCTATTTCTGTGGGTTGACTCAAGACAAGAGACTCAATCTACCCGGACCACCCGTGATAGACTCGGTTCCCGCGTTGTACCATAAATGACCCCTATGGACCACTACTTGTTCATTTTACTTCTTCTTAGGCAAATCTAGATTTCCAAGTGGTTCTAATTCGGACTCTTGGTTCAAAACAAAGTCACCTAGGTTTTTTCTCTTTAAGGACTTACATACAAAACTACACACTTCAGATAATATTTACTCGATCCTACCCCCGATATCGTATAGGTCCCGTGGACCTTCTTTTCATGTAAGGCTCCTTGAGCTACCATTGCTTTTACAATTCACATACACACATATAGCACGTTTTCACATATACTGTAATTTAGGAACAACAATAGCATGTTATCTAACATGTAATTCCTACAAATAGGCAAGAAGGCAAACCATATATCCATATCCGCAGTCAACCCTATAGGGCAAGGATAGGAAAGCCCCTCACCTGGTTGGCCCCTCTGATCGGCTCTCGGTGCGCTTGAAAGTCCACTCACAGTATGGTGCCCTATACACATATACTTGAGAGATTCAGAACTTGCAATTTCAACCACTATAGTGTACATGTAACGCTAATGCTCATGTTCTTTCTAATTATTCCATAGACTAGTTGTTAGCTTGGAATGCCTCAACTATTTTTCGGAACGCCTAGCATGCTTCTATTCATGTTCAGCCCTTTCTTAATCACACTATTCGGAAGCTTTGACTTGGGAATGCAAGGTTACCCAATTCCACCTCTATGTGTCCATATGAACTTCCATTACCCAAGTCTTGAATTTATGGCTCAAGAGAATCATAAATCCTACTTGTCCAAGCTTTGCATGTATCAAACTAACCTTGAACACTTCACCTACACATGAATACACATACCCGAATACGCGTAAAATTAGAAAATTGTCTCTTTTTCCCCGAACGGGGTTCCAGGTGAGACGGGAATTACTCGGGTTTTGATCCCTCGTACATTCCAATAATTTTTAAAAATTATATAATTATCATTCAGCCTTTCAATGCGCCCCAAATCATTCCACAACACCCTTAAACCTTAACAACCACATTTTCCTACACTCTTTCCAACCCGGATAAATTCCATCAATTTGGTTCCGGTTTCCTAAGCTTCCAACTCACTGCCTAACATGCATATACTACAATTTAGGACCCAGAACACTCAGATTGAATCAATTGGGGTCTTTCCAAAATCCCTAAATTGATAAAATTGGGGTTTGAGAGTTTCGAGACTTCTCACCTCGATCCAACCGTTAGAAGGACGATATGGAGTAGAGGAGACTCCCAGCTACCTTCCCCGGTGAAGAGACGGCGTTTTCCGGCGAGAAAGCTCTCCCCCTTTGCTTTCTTCTCTAACCCGAGCTCTCTCTCTCCTCCAGCCACAAGACGGTGACCAGCTCCGGTGGGCAGCGATTCCGACCTCTCCTCACGTCCGGCCACCTCCACACGTTGGCCTTCCGTCCGTGAGCCCTCTCATCCAGCCCTCTCTCTCTCTGTTTCTCCGTTTTTCCTTTCACACTCTTTTCTTCCTTTGTCTCTCGCGCACGAATAGCTTCTCTGCTTCTTTTCTCTATTCTTTCTTTTTCTTCTTTTATATAATATATATACATAAATAATAATTTAATATATATATATATATATATATATATATATATATCACTTAAAAAAAACAAAAAAAAAAGAATCTGATTTAATAATAAAAAATATATTAAGTATTAGGATTTTACAAAAATTTATATTTACCACATGATAAGTGATAAGCTAGTGTATTTTTATCTGACTTTCCACTTTTAAATTAATTAATTTAATTAATGGTGCTAATTAGAATATTCTCGGGTATCACAGGCATAATCTCTTAAAGAAAAGTGATTAATTCACGCCTCAAAACCCATACTCTTATCTTCCTTCATACTCTATTTCTAACAATTGTTATGTGTATATATATATATATAATATATATATATATCTAATATATATATATATATTAATTTTAAACATGAATATTGATAATTGCAAACTATAGAACTAAATAAATTTTTGTATTTGTGTTTAGAATCAAATTAATAAAAAATCTTATTTATAAGTTAATTTGCATACAAAAATAATATATTTCTAAGTGAGTCCCAATTGAATTTAAAAATTAAAGAATGATTTTTTTAAAAAAATATTCTAAAATTTTAAATTTTTATTATTCTTAACCACACCTTAATAATAAATAATTAATTAATTACTAATCGGTGACCTAAACTTAAAATATATATAGATATATAGAAGAATATCTTATTTTATAGTGCACTAACTAATTAGTATTAAAAATTATTTTAAATTTAAATTCAAAATTATATTAAGAATAGATTTTATTATTATTATATTTTTTTAATTTTCTTTACATTTTTAATTTAGATAAAAATCCCTTTTGTAATTGTCATTTTTGGCTCAGACAATTGTAATGTGAATTTAGGACCGCAAGGGGTCTTAACCTTGGGGGACTTGTCCTTAGGTGATGCACCTAGGTGCCTACGTACCCTTCGGGAGGGATCAAAGTCCACGTAGTTCATCATGGTGACGTCTATCGGAATCGTTAGGCAAGGTTGTTTCCTGTATTGGGCCGTGTGCGGCTAAGACGTGTCTAAGGTACTCCGAGCGGGCGAGCCGCTCTTTGGGAGGTTGCCTTAGTGGGAGAGAGCTATGGTCTTTGAGGGCTGCTGGAAGCCCTGTGACGTTGTGCTCAAAGGAGGAGGTGAGCCGGTCGAAGGTTGGCCAGAATAGGGGGCCAATGACGGGGCTCAAGATGCTGGACGTACTCGTGAGGGGTATCTGAGGGTGCTCAGGTACCCCGAGAGAGTGTGGAATATCGGAGATGACGTATGATAACCCTTTGGGTTGTATGTGGTTCTGTTGAGGCTGGATTGCTTGCTTAGTCCACCGGGTGAGGGGCTATTTATACTGGCGTGTGGGGAGATCGTGCTCGACCCACGACTTTGTGAGACGTGGGTCGTCCCACGAGGCTTGTGGAGATCCCACGTCTGGTTTAAGGGTAGACTCCATGTGGTGACGTGGGCGAGGGCCATGTAATGGATGGATGAGTGGTGCCACGTGTCTCCAGGAGGTGCTGGGGCTGTGCTTCTAGAATGTCAATGCCACGTGTCCCCTGGAATATTCCGAAGTTACACCTTTTATGTCTCCAATTTAAAATAATTTGTAACTTTGTCCCTAAACTTATTTATGCAATCAATTTTATAGCAAAAATTTGAATTGCAATCAATTCATTTCTTAAAATTTCACATTTTGTTCTAACTTCTAACACTAAAAATTACCAAAATTACTAAAAGCAAACATTAAGATAACATTACACATTTAATATTATTCACTACTAACTCATGAATCACTGCGGTATCATTTTTTCACAATTTTTTTCTTAATATAAAGGAGAACGGATCCCATGCAATTTGCTACAATTCCCTCAAAACGGTGGCGTTTTATGTCCTTTTTTAAAAACAAAATCCTAAACCTATCGTTAGTCTCTCCACACGCCGTCAGTCGCACAATTTGCTACACCTACCAGCGTTCTCTACCTTCTTGCGACGCTGTAAATCTCTCAACGGCGGCCTACTCCGGCGACGACTCTGGCGGCAATGATGCAGGCAGGACACGATGGGAATTTCTCAACCTCTTCGCGCATTCTTCCTCAGATACAAAACGGTAAGGTGCGTTCTTCCCTTCTCCTGTAAATACGATTGCCTTCTTAGTCTTATGATGGCATGGCTTTGAGGGGGTTGGGATTTTTCGCGTCTCTGGGACTATTGGTCGTGTGGAATGACTCCAAGATACCTTTTGTAAGTCTTAACTTGTTTCCACTGAGTGTTGTGAATTCCTACTGAGTGTTGTGAATTCCAGCTTGATATTAGATTTGGAATTGGTATTAAATTACTAATATTAGCTATAGGTTGTGTGACAAAATTTGGATATTGGACTGGTTGAATTGCCACCTATAGAAGCATAATTTCAGAATAATGTGGTTCATAGTGGATATTGGACTGGTCTTCTCTCATTTGTGCTTTGGAAACTCAGTAGAAGCATAATTTCAGAATAACCATAAGCTAATTAATTATTCAATTAAGAGATGTGGTTCATTGCATTCTAAGTCTATCCACTTATATGTATAAAAACTATTAAATGTCAATATCCATTGCCACCAATTTGTTCCACCATAAGGCAACTAGGCTACCCTTATTGCAGACAACACTTGGCACGCAAGTCTATTCATTACTCAGTAACTAGGTAAATGAATAAGTGACTTTTTCCAAGTTCAGTTAACCAAGCACCTAAAATTGTCACTCTAAACAGCATCTTGTTGCATACAATTGCTACATTCTGATTTCAACCATGAATCTCAAGCAAATGATGTAAGGTGCAATATAGGAACCAATCATTAGTTACTGCTCATTTTTTAGATTGAAACTAAAAAGCAGAGCATTAAGATAAAACTAAATTACTACAATTTTCACTTATACATGTCTACCAGTAATTGGATATATATATATGAACAACTTAGCTTCCATGTACTACCTTTCTTCCCTACTTAAAACATATAAAAACTGTGTTTCCTTTACCAATATATATGTATAGTCACATTAATATTATTCTAAACTCTATAAACAGTAGTTAATTCTTTTAAATCTTTTAAGGGAAAATAACACAATTAATATATTGTGGCATGGAAATAAAGAAAATATCTAGATTAACTGTGGGTTTAATTATTAATTATTGATTGGGATTTGATATATAGCTAGAGGAAAAGATTAAAAATAGAGTGAGAGATAGATAGAGAGGTGGCAGCTACGTACCATGTTTTTGTTATGAGAGAACTGCGGGTTAGCAAGTGGCCAAGTGTTGGACCAACCTCTCCTATAATTGCCAAACATATATACCCTTAACTATATCATACTATAATACATATATAATACTCACTGTAATAAACACTTGAATTCAAAGCACTTACAAACAATTGAAACTACTAATTTTAATAAAAGGATCAAATTTGAGAGAAAAATATACAATTTAATTTGTAAAACTTTACAACCATGGTATGGAATCAGTGTGAAAAGAGACCACTATATACGTGATGATTGTTAAATGTGAAAAGAATCCATATATACATAATTTATAAAAAAAAGCTTCTCAGAGAATTTTTCTGATCTCTTGTGAGTTGTGACTGTTTGCAGACTCTAAAAGCTCTATTAGCATGGTCTAATATAATTATCTGCAATTTCACATGTCACTATGAGTTCTAATGTTGCTATAGGCCAAAACATAATTATGGTCATGTGGCTGATTTCAGACCCACCGGCACCGGTCACAGCCCAGGCGTAGGACACTCCCTCCACAACTAGCTACACCCTAATTAAATTTCTTAGCCAATTAACAAATGGATTCACTTAATTAAGTGGCCAAAGCTATTGTCACCACATGAGTGAAATTCAGAGAGTGGAAGTCGACGACCCCTAATTAAATTTTACATTCCAAATGTGGACTGGAACTAGCTAGTGCAGAAATTCATCAAGTGGCCAAAGCTATTGTCACCACATGAGTGAGTGTATCCCAGTGCTTTGGGATAATTAATTTTAAGTTTGTTGAGAGTGAAAGATAAGCATTTATAAGAAATTGCAGAATTAGGGTCTCCAGAAGCAGAGAAGAGAGAAGCAAATTAAAGAAAGATAGAAGCAGAGAAGAGAGCAAACCTTCGTTGTAGCGTGACAAGCCGAGAAGAGAGAAGCAGAGAGTGGAAGTCGACAACGACGGCGCTGTTGACGGCGACGTCGCTGTGGACGGTGGTGCTGCGAAGTCGACAGAGAAGAGACAAGCAAAGAGTGAAAGACGAGAAGAGAGAAGCAGAGTGGAAGTCGGTGCTCCAAAAAAAACGCTGGTGCTGCTCCAGTTAGGAAAATTAGGTTTTATCAATAAACGTTTGTTTGGCCAAAAAACAAAGACGTTTGAGACGGAACTGGAGACGGAATTGGAGACGGCACTTTTCGTGCCTAAATTGAAAAGGGGAACAGGATAGAGACGGAACGGGATCCCTCCCCGATCCGTCTCTAAATAAAATTTAGAGAAAAAAATTTCCCGCCAAACTTGTAGCTATCGTCCCGCCATATTTTTCCACCTAATTAGAGACGGATTTGGGACGGATTTTTTAGAGACATACAAGTCCGTTCCTAAATCCGTCTCTATATCAACAAAAAAAAATTTGTGTTTTTTTTTTAATTTGGAGACGGATCCGAGACGGATTTGAGACGGATTAGGCATTGACAATTTTCCGTCTCTAAATTCCGTCTCTGATCCTCTGTTTTCTTGTAGTGATGCCCCATCAAATATTTTACTAGTTTTCTATGTTCATGCAGTTGATGAAATTTTTATTGTTTTCTGGAAAACAGAATGAAAAAGCTTCTAAATTTCACACTTTTTTGCTTGTCTGACTCTTTCATTTGTCATCCACATTGGATAAGAGAGTTTGGATTCTTTATGTGCTAAGCAAATAAGAATCAAAGTATTTGGAACTAGTTTCTTATGTACTTTGGTTTCGGCTTTATGCTGCTGCTTTTTTGTTGTTGTATTTAATTCTGCAGTTTGTGTTAGCTATATCGATTATGATAGCTTCAGTTACTAGTGTCACAGGAAGGTTGTCCTGTATCTGCTGGCTATTTGTTATCAAGTAACTATGTATCGATTTTCCATTATCTTTATAATATTACCCAGTTCATGAAAAGAAAAGTAGTTGGAACTGAAATATGATTCTGAATTGATTTTGCCTTGATCTTGTATTTCCAATGTCTAAAATTTTTCATCCCTCAAGATTTGCTGGATTTTGAGAAGTTTCCCTAATATACTAGGAGAGGTGGAAGATATGAGAGACGTCAGTTTGAGTAGAACTGCTATAAAGAATTGCCATTTCTGTTTAGAAACCTCTTTGGACTTGAATCTATCAGATGGAAAATTGTGACATAATTCATCAATTATTGAGTAAGAAAAAAGCATATACTGAACAAGATAAATTCTTGGAATTCAGTCTAATTTCAATTCCCTTGACACAATTCCATCCTACCAAACTTTAATGAATATGAGCTAAGATTGTGATAATAAGCCTGAATATATCTCCAAACGTGTTGAATCAAATTTTTAAATAACACTTACAAATTAGAAGAATTACATGACATGACGCCTGATTTCTTTGTACTAATATTTGTTTATAATTGAGATGGGAATTGTAATTTTTGTAATTGTGATGGGAATTGGGAATTGATACTATAATGAGAGTGAAATCTTAATTGTTTTGTTTAAGATACTTGAAATTTTGTACTCAATCTCAAAATGAAATCTTGATTTATTTCAATGTAAAAAAGTATTCATTATTAATATACAAAGTATTTCATCATTGATATTGTACTTCGTACAATTCTCTACAGAATTATATTGACATTGTACTTCATTATTGGTTTACTATTTTTTTTGAAGGGATGATAATTATATTAAACCAAAGAGAACTAAAGCTTATATATATCCATTGATGATCAAAGCTTATATATATAACAATACTGTTTGGGATTAAACTGAAAAATAAATAATTATTTGTATCACAAAAATATATTGTATTGGGATTAGAATGAAAAAAGAATAGTATTTCCAATGCATAAATATAATATTCTCAATGGCCAAACTTCAAACATAAAGTTTTGTGTTGACGGCGTGAAGAAGGCGTGAAAAGAAAAACATAACCTTTAGAAAATTATTTTTTTAAAAGAAATGGTACAAAACTGTGGTCGTAATTGTAGGAAATTGCATGAGCATGTGATCCGATCTCAATATAAAGACATCGTTTTAAGTGAATTGACATTAATATGAAGAGATGTTGTCGTTCTAAGTTATGAGTTCACATTAACATTATTTGCCATTAGTATTTGGACGAAATTATATGTTAGGACAAAATTTAATTTGAAAAAATCAATCTAATTTGAAACCTTCTTGTCAAAGGTGACTACAAAAATATTTTGGAGACAAATTTAAAAAATTAGTGTAAAGTTAAAAGACATAAAAGTTGTCTTCACCTTTCTTTCTTTTCTTTTTTTAATTTAATTGATGGGAATTGTACAAATATAAATGAAGATGACAATTGAAATATATTTTATCATTTAGCTTGTGATCTCATTCATATAAAAACATATATTTTAACATTTCAATTATGATCTTCCATTTCTTTAGCAGTTAGGATCAATTAAGTTTAAAAGTTGAAAAAAATTTTAAAGTAATAATTTGATAGTATACTATACATTGCAAGCTTCTATTTATTTAAACAAAAAGAAATGAGAATGAACTTAAATATATTTTTTATATCTGAGAATGAAGTTAATATTGGTTCTTAAAAATATTATAATTTATTTTCAATATAACAAGAAAGAAAAATAAAATAATTTTAGAAGAAATGTATATCTATATTATTATAAAGTAAATTAATTTATAGTATTAAATTTAAAATAAAATTTATATATTTTTGAAAATAAAATAAAAGTTATATTAAAGTTATATATTTATAATAAATTGGCAAAATAGGTTTTTTTTTAGTTTTCTCCATCTTCATCTTTTATTTGCAGTTTTGACTAATTAAATAAAAAAGGTAAAAAAAATAAAATGTTATAATTTTTATAGTTTATTATAAATATTTTCTTTATATAAGAATTTTTATTTAATTTAAAAAATATTATTTCAATATTATTTTTATGGACAGTGTCACGACCCCCTATTGGACGTCCGTGACCGGCACGGGAGGTAGGATTTCTCCTATCCCGTAAGCCTCTAATTCCTGATTGACATTCTTATATATGCATAGCTACCCATTTCTATTACAAACAATATATAGTATATATGGTCATCCCTATCCGGTGACCTAAGTAGCACGCAATCCACGGCTCGCTCAACGCCACTTCAGTCTATACATATACACATAATCAATCACACGTACATATAATATACATATTGATCATGCGCTTAAGGGCGGGTGATCTATCCTATTCACATGCAGAATCCCTGTGTACAATCAAACATATATATTCAATCACACACCTGCATAAAATATACATATTGATCACACGCCTCAATGCGTGTGACATATCCTATTCACATGCGGAAGCCGTATTTTCACACAATCAAGTATTCAGTCACACATATATATAAATTTACATATTGACCACACGCTCAGTGCGTGTGATCTATCCTATTCACATGCGGAAGTCACATTCATATATATATATACACATGATATTCATCATATCATAACCTATGATCCCAACAACCAGACCAATCTTTAACATGTATGAAGCCGACAGTTCGAGAGTGTGACATATACATATATGCATATAGCAACTGTACAAAACAATGCTATACCAAAAGAATCATATACATATACATCCTGACAAAATACATATATCAATACTACCCACGCGAACAACGCGTGCGGTCTCTAAGTCTGTCCGCCTCCCTGAGATGAAGTGGAAGCGCTCCCGATGCCTACACCACCTGTGTCTGTAACATGTAACATTGGGGTGAGTCAAACAGACTCAGTGAGAGGCTTTCCCATCCCTGGTGTAGTAGCGGGTACCACTACAACTGGGGAAAAGGAGTCAATCACAAACACATACGCATATAACAGGTTTTGAGTTTCCATATATTAAGTGGTCAGGCAATTAGCATATATCATATTCACAATAAAGAATTTAAAGCATGGTTTTACATACGTTTAAATTCATACATACGTCATATCATGATTTAACATATAATTCCATGTGGCCATCCGTATGCAATTAACCGTAATCATAAACTGGCCCGAAGGCATATCTCCGTTAGGAGAGAATCTGGCCCGAAGGCAATATCTCACGTGAGCAATATGGGACCTAGTTGATCATTCTAGGAACCCCTGGTCCCAAGACTATACTTGGAACAATAATCTAACCCCAAGACTTCACTTGGAGCGTAGCCGGCGACTCATCTGACCTCGGTTTACCCAAGGCAATAGCCACAATGTGGTGTACTCATATACTTTGTATTTCTGTGAGTTTGACTAAAAACAAGAGACTCAATCTACCCGGACCACCCGTGATAGACTCAGTTCCCGCGTTGTACCATAAATGACCTCTATGGACCACTACTTGCTCATTTTACTTCTTCTTAGGCAAATCTAGATTTCCAAGTGGTTTCTAATTCGGGCCCTTGGGTCAGAACAAGGTCACCTAGGTTTATTCTCTTTAAGGATTTACATACAAAACCACACCTTTCAGATGATAATCAATTGAGGTTTGTTTCTAGTACCACAAGACCCTCACAGATAAAATTTACTCGATCCTACCCCGATCTTATATAGGTCCCGAGGACCTTCTTTTCATATAAGGCTCATTGAGCCACCATCGCTTCTACAATTCACATACACACATATAGCACGTTTTCACATATACTGTAATCTAGGAACAACAATAGCATGTTATCTAACATGTAATTCCTACAAATAGGCAAGAAGGCAAACCATATATCCATATCCGCAGTCAACCCTATAGGACAAGGATAGGAAAGCCCCTCACCTGGTTGGCCCCTCTGCTCGGCTCTCGGTGCGCCCGAAAGTCCACTCACAGTATAGAACATATACTTGAGAGATTCAGAAACTTGAAAATTCAACCACTATCGTGTACATGCAACGCTAGTGCTCATGCTCTCTCTAATTAATTCCATGGACTAGTTGTTGGCTTGGAAATGCCCTCAACTAGTTTTAGGACACCTAGCATGCTTCTATTCGTGTCCAACCCTTTCTTAATCACACTATTCGGAAACTTTGACTTGGGAATGCAAGGTTACCCAATTTCACCTCTATGTGTCCATGTGAAGTTCCCATTACCCAAGTCTTGAATTTTTGGCTCAAGAGTCATAAATTCTACTTGTCTAAGACTTCCATTTACTAAAATAACTTCCAATACTTTACCTACACATGAATACACATATCCAGATACGCGTAAAATTAGGAAAGTGTCTCTTTTTCCCCGAACCGGGTTCCGGGTGAGACGGGAATTACTCGGGTTTTAATCCCTCGTACATTCTAATAATGTTTAACAATTATATAATTATCACTCAACCTTTCAGTGCACCCCAAATCAGTTCACAACACCCTTAAACCTTTCCAATCATACTTTTCCTACACTTTTTCCAACCCGGATAAATTCCATCAATTTGGTTCCGGTTCCTAAGCTTCCAACTCACTTCCTAACATGCAATTACTTCTATTTAGGACCCAGAATACTCAGATTGAATCAATTGGGGTCTTTCCAAAAATTCCTAAAATTGATAAAATTGGGGTTTGAGAGTGTCGGGACTTCTCACCTTGATTCAACCGGTTAGAAGGACGATACGGAGTAGAGGAGACTCCCAGCTACCTTCCCCGGTGAAGAGACGGCGTTTTCCGGCGAGTTTTCCGACGAGAAAGCTCTTTCCTTTTGCTTTCTCTCTCTAACCCGAGCTCTCTCTCTCCTCCAACCACAAGACGGTGACCAGCTCCGGTGGATGGCGACTCTGTCTCCGGTTCGCACGTCCGGCCACCTTCGTTCCGGTGCTCAGCCCGTGCTTCCTCCTTGCTGAAAAAAACGACGCCCAATGCTCTTCCCGTCTCTCGTTCGTCTTTCTTCTACGACCCCCTCCCCCTCTGATTTCTTTCCTTTCTTTTCTTTATCTACACCCCTCCCCCTCTGATTTCTTTCCTTTCTTTTTCTTTATTCTTCATTTATCTATATATATATATATATATAAAAAACAATCTGATTTTCTTCCTTCTCTTTAACTCTTCTTTTCTTTACTTTCATATATACATATATATATAATTAATTATATAATACATATCACATAATTAAAATCTGGTATAACAATAATATAAGAAAAGAAATATATATAAAAAATAATTAGGATTTAAACAAATTTGTATAAAAAAAATTTGTAGTAGGATAGTGTTTATTTTTATCTCCTTTTCCACTTTTAACTTAATTACTTTAATTTAATTATTGATGCTAATTAAAATATCCCTGGGTATTACAGACAGTATTTTTTTTATAAAATTTTTATTCTATTTTATTTTAAATTTTATAAAATAATATTTTATATTAGGCTAAAATGCACATATTTCCCCTAAGTTTTGAGTTAGGGGCAAATACACCCACTGAGTTTTAAAAAGTTGCATGTAGACCCCCTGAGTTTTTATTTTGGGGCAGAGACACCCCTTCTGTTAGGGTTCCGTGAAAACTATGCATTAAATGCCACGTCAGCAAGCATGTGTGAATGGTGTCTCTGTTCCAAAGTAAAAACTCAGGGGGTGTATGTGTCAGTAAAGTGAAAACTTAAGGGATGTATGTGCCCCTAAAGTGAAAACTCAGAGGGGTATGAAAATACTAAATTACCCTCACACATGCTTGCTGACGTGGGTGTATGTGCATTTTAGCCTTTATATTATTGAAGTACATATTTAATTATTTAAATAATAAAAATAAGTGTATTTTTATATAGCTTGCTATTTTTCTTATAAAAAGTGTATTTTTTATTTGTTTTAATTTGAGTCAATTAAAATTAAAAAGGTAAAGAAATTTTCAAAGTTACAAGTTTGATAGTATATTAATTACAAACATCTTATTTATATACAAGTTATGATTTTAATTTTAAAAAATTATTATTTTGCTATTTTTTAGTAAAAAGTTACTATTGTATTTTTGCTTTTTTTAATATTTGTCATCAAATAGTTTTTTATTATTTTAATAATAAACATAAGGCTATTTCTCAGATAAGTATAATTATAAATTTTTTTATCTCTTAATTAAAGAATGAGAGTGTAATATTTCAAGATAGAGAAAATTAGGGAATCTAATTTACTATACTATTTAATTTTTAAAATAGTACTGCTATTTACTTAAACAAATAGTTAATATTTATGTTATTATTTATTTTTAATCATTTTTTATAAAAGAATTAATAGATTTAATAAATTGAATCTAATATATCATATATTAAAAAATTAAAACATATTTTATAATCTCAAAAGTAAATATTTAAAAAGTTAAAGTATAGGAGATATTTTTGTATATTATATATATATATATTGAATTATTTTAATACTAAAATAATTTATACACTTTATTATTATTATTAATATAATTTATATATTGTTTTAAAAAAATTAATTTATATAAATTATGAAAAAAAATACCCGTGCATAATCTATATATAATACTAAAGTAAGGTACATAGCCTATACTTATGCCACCTAATAGCAATTACTCTTAATGCACTCCTGCCACATCACACCAATTATGGATGCTCTGTTGCTCCTGTACACGTGGCTCTTGAGGCAGTCATTGTGTATTTGTGATCTAAATGACTACCACAAATTCAAACATTGAGCTGTGCAATTCAATTCCTAATCCCTACAATTTGGCACCAAGAAAAACGTGTCCTACATTTACTCAAATACGTTTTCAATATCCTTTAAAGTTGACATTTATCATGTACATATTGATATAAATATATTAACATTCAAATCTGCACAATCATTTTATTTATAAAAAAACTCACTATTGTACCATCCCCTCAAAAATCAGCGTCAGTAAAGCAAGCATCAGTAGTAACCATCTATATGACTATAATCTTTATATGAGATATCTATTAATTCTATTATGTATTAATCTATTATATTCTATTCTATTAATATATAAAAGAATGTACATGAGGCCATTACTAGCCACATGTAATTGAAATATGGTTTGCTCAAATGACAAATCATCTTTTTAATCATGCTTATGTGGAACTTAGCTTACATGTGGCAATTAATCCTCAATCAAATCCATGAAAATGCTGCCACTTATGCCTTACATATAGTGTGGTTACGATCAATTAATGCCCTCACTAAATGCACAGCAAGAACAATTCAATATTCTCTAAAAATAGAGAATTGCATATGCCAATATTATGGCACAAGTTGACTATCCATCAAACCATTTAATTCCCCATAAACTGTATAGTTAAGAGCTGGACGACATTCATGGGATTGTTATGGTAAAATCATAATTTGTATTTAATGCCATGATCAAATCATTCCATTCAGATTTTACATTTGAACTCAATCACATTGTTTTACTCACACTATAAAATGACAGAGAATACAACACTGTCATACCAATTCATATCTTCAGCAACGTAGGTCGATCAAAAGTGTGAGTTCATTCTTCATCTTCCTTACCTTTTAATTCTACTCTGTTTTTTAATATCTGTTCCACAAAATTGTCTGCTCCCTTGGGTTTTGGGTATAATCTCAAAACATGATTATGGCAGATGCTCCTGTAGTGGATGGTCGAACAGCATTCACATGGCCATTGAAAATTCTGTGATATCAAGCCAAAGCTCTATATCCTTGCAATTACGTTATCAAGAGGTATATTTACTCACATACACTTTCAATTTCGGTTTATTATCTCCTTCTTTGTGTTTTAAGATATTTATTGTTTGCTGAGGTGCTTGGGATTATGGTGAAGTGCACTTGCATTGCCACATGTGCGGCTCTGAAATAAACAACTTACTCAATAAAAGTTTTTTCAAGTTGAATATTGTGGTTCCTTTCTATCAGTTTCTAGACTAAAAGCAGTGGTTGACAGAATAACGTCTTGGCAACTAGCATGTGGATTTCAACCTGAAGCTATAAGTAGTATACCTTTATCCTATGGCCAAAATAAATGGGAGAACTCAAAAGTGAAAACTTGGACAAGTAATTGTAGGTAAATTAACTTCAGCCAACAGTATCATGAACATTTTTTCAATGATTATGAGTTCATGTTTTTGAGTTGTGTGGTTGATGCTAATGAAAAATTTGGATTTTTAATATTAATATAGAAGTTATACCAGATAGCTCTATTCTGGGTTGTTTTTGCAACTGTGAACAGAGTGGCTTGGGACAATAAACAATTTTGTAAGAAGAACATGATAGGTACTTAAGCATTGCAAGTTGATACTTTAAGGTGTAAAAACTGGGCCATTTATGATTCTTAAATGGCTACCGTTTATCGCGTAGACATAATTTATAACAAAGAAACAAGTTTGCATTTTTCAGTTTTTTTGGTTCTCTGTCTTTTTTACAGATTGTACGATATTTCTCTTTTTATCAAGTTTTGGTCAAGTTTTATAATGCGTATAATTACTTTATTCGTTTATTGCAGAAATACGCAGCACCAATTTCATGCACGGGAAAAGTGATTGGGGTTTCACTGATTTCATACTTATCATGTCTACTAATTTACATATTTAAGTTTGCTTTGCATACAAAAGCGTGTCTATATATATATATATATATATATATATATATATAAATATATAAATATCAATGTACATGTGAACTTAGAACAGTGGTTGCTATTACGCATGTTTATATAATTATCTTATGATTAAATTGTTTATAGGCACATTCATGTGAATTGAATGCTTAAATATACAATCAGAATTTATTGTGTATATGCGTGAATTTGTCCTTTGAATTTATGAAAACATATTTATTATCTATCATCATAATTTAACATAGAATTAGATTAATTGACAGGTATAAACTCTAAAGTTTAAAACTTTTATCTATCTCAACTATCCATGTGTCAAGTATGAGTAGATGTTCAGTAGTACAGTAGTATTGAACTACAGTACATCCCTCCAATCAGTTGGTCCGTAATCTATTATGGTGTATCCTAATTAATGTAATTTTTTAATTAATATTAAGAAATGGTACTACATTATTTGAGGGATGCATTGAAGTTTAGTAGTATAGTACTACTGAACTTTTATCCGTCAAATATCTCAGTTATTGATTATCAAGGTTACTGTTCATATATTAATACTATTTAATTCTCTTTTCAAAATTGAGTATTTTATGATATATCATAAGAATTTAGTTATGATGGATAAACTGAGTTTTGGTCTAAAAGTGGATTATTAGGTAACAAGAAATTTGCCTAATTATTAGCATATTAAATATTATTGATATTAAATTTTGATTAGGTTACAACAAATTGCTTAATTATTAATACTATTAATTCTGATCATATATTAATACTATTTGATTCTCTTTTTCAATTTGAGTATTTTATGATATATCATTAAGAATTTTTATTATGATGATAAACTAAGTTTTGGTCTTAAAGTTATTATTAGGGTACAAGAAATTTTCTTGATTATTAGCATATTAAATGTTGTTGATATTGAATTTTGATTACGTTACAACAAATTTGCCTAATTATTAATACTATTTAATTCTGATCCTATATTAATACTATTTACTTCTCTTTTTCAAATTTGTGTATTTTGTGACATATCATTAAGAATTTTATTATGATGATAGCTGAGTTTTGGTCTTAAAGTGATTAATAGCGTGCAAGAAATTTGCCTAATTATTAGAATATTAATATTATTGATATTGACTTTGATTAGGTTACAACAAATTTGCCTAATTATTAGCATATTAAATATGATTAATATTGAATTTTGATTAAGTTACAACAAATTTGCCTAATTTCTGTTATATAATTTTAGGGTAACAAAATTTTCAAATTTCATAATTAAGATATAATCAAAATTTATTATTATATAAAGGGAAACTACAGTTTGCCCCCCTGTGGTTTGGCCTAAATTCAGTGTTGCCCTCCTATGGTTTAAAATTCGACACTTAACCACCCAGTGGTTGACTTAAAATTAATGTGTCATCCTGTGGTTTAGAGTGTGACTCTTGACCTCCTGTGGTTTGTTATTTTATCACTTAACTACCTTCACACTATCTTCTATCTAAATTTAGTCAAATTAATCATCATTTAATAATTTTAATGTTTAAATTTGTCATTCAACACGTCAAGAATTATAAATGATTCAAAAAAATTATAATTAATATAAAAATAAAATTATAATTTTAAAAAATCAATAAAATAATTTAATATTTATTGTTTACCTCCATTGATAATTATATTTAGTTATTTATTCATTTTATTGTTATTTTTTATCTTTAATGTTTTAGAATTATTAAATCAACCAAATAAATTGTAAAACAATAATAATACAATATATAACTAAATTTAAATTTTTTTATTGTTCAAGTTCATAATATAGATACCTAGATTGAATGTAACATTATTGAGCTTAGAAACTCTAACATTAAACAATAATTGTTTTTAGAAAAGTATCTTAGACTAGGAGCATAACAATACGCATGGATATAGTGGAGAGATTAGAGGAAGTAGAGTTTGAAGGAAACGCTAAAAGAGTTGAAAGTAGAAGATTAGAGTTCATTATTATTTTAGAGATAAAATAAATATTTAATAAAATAATTAATTAATTCAATTATTTTTAATTAGGTAATTTCGTTTATAAGTTATATTAATATTAAATTGTGAGAAAAAAATAATATAGGGTAGTTAAGTGATAACATAACAAACCACATGGGGGTCAAGTGTCACACTATAAACCACAGGGGGGCACATTAATTTTAAGCCAAACCACAGGGTAGTTAAGTTGTCGCATTTTAAACCACAGGGGGTCAAACTGGATTTAGGCCAAACCACAGGGGGGCAAACTGTAGTTACCCTTATATAAATGTTTATTAACTAAACCTCAATTATGTATTTAAGAATACCTTAAATTATGAATTTTTTTTAGAATAATTATGACTTTTTTAGGTAACCAAATTTTAAATTATGACATATTAAAGTTGTTGTGATCGGTGATTTTAGACAAATATTGCCTATTATATATCCCTATAGGTTCCTATCATCAGATATTGTATTATTATCCATTAATTCATCGTATATCTGGGATTCACACAAAGTTTTGACATTAACCAAGAATATGAGGCTTGGTATGGGGAATATTGATTATGAAAACCAGACTATACGTGAGTTTGCATATTGGATTCTGAAGAATGGTGATAGAGTGATTGGAGATGTTTTAAATGATGAAGAAAAGAGATAACTAAATATGATATCTTGATAAGTAATTCAATTGAGTCAATTGTAAAGAAGTTTTTCAAAATGGTAAGTAGTCTGTATCATTTGCATTCCGTGTATATGTTTATATTTTTCATGTGTTTGCATCGTATATATATCTTTTGTTTAAACTTTTTCTTAACATCAATTTATACATCTAAACATTCAATATCATGGCATTTGACAAGTATCTGTTGAGTCAAGGTATTAATAGATGTTCATACTTTTGAGTTTAATCATAGAATAGTCTATTTTCATATTATGTGCATTGTACGGGTCGAAACACTCAATATCATGGCATTGTTATATGATTTTTGCACATAGAATATCCTTATTTATTGTGTATTGTTATTAATATTCTTACATTAATAACTATTTATAAGATTTTATTTATGATTAGTCTATGAACTTTTAGGGCACACTTGGTATAAATGCACAAATGTAAAATACTGTAGAGTAAAGTACTGTAGAATAAAGGAAAGTACTGTAGAGAAAAGTGAGGAGAAAGATAGGAAGAAAAATTAGGAGAGAAAAAAAGTATGATAAAAAGTATGTTTGGTATGTAAAAAATATGATATAAATTTCTTTTTGGGAATTGTGAGAATACATGGAATGCACTGTGTGCATTCCTTACCAACAAGCCCTTAGTGTGACTTATATGATTAAGATGCTAAGTATCATCATTATTAGATTTGATGTTTGAAGTGTTCTATCATTATAGAATGTAGAATCAGAGTATTAACAACAAAATTAGTACTTACATAAGATTATTGACAAATAAAGAATATACTCTATTTGCTTACGAAAACAACAAGAACCTCACATACTCCAAATTATATGTGTCTTCTTCTTTTTTTAATGTATGAAATAATTCAAAATAATATAAAATAATCTGTAATTATATCCCGGCATCGCACGGGTTCAATACTAGTCTAGTATATATAAAAAGCTATAACACTGCACTGTAGCTAATGTCACATCAACTACAATGCAGTGTTATAACTTTAATATATATATATATATATATATATACAAGACAATACCCAGATAAATATTGGTTGGCATGCACAATGATAAATTAAATAACAATGCTTTGTTACTAATTTTTCGCTCATATTTTTTTTTTTTAACTTTCTCATTTGTCATTATCTCTAATTTTTACTTTTATCCAATTATATATTTATTAATTAATAAATAAATATTTTCTGATGCCTCCCAATGAATAATTATATTATATAGATATATAAGTTTTTCATTAAACAAAATATCAATATCAATATCAATATATATAATAAAAGTTAGGGGTGATAATGGGTAACTAAGAAATGAATATTCGATGATATCTGTCCGAAAAAAATTTCTGATATCCGATGGATATCGGATAGGGTACGGATAGTAAAATATAACTATTCATTGGATATTGGGCAGGTGCGAACATTGGGTTCGGGTATCCTATTTCCGTCCGAAAAGATGGGCGAATAGGGTACCCGATTTCTTATATTCAAATAATATATATTATAAAATATATTATTAAATATTAAATACAATATATATTATTAAATAAATTTTGTGTATATAATATTGTTAAAATTGTTGTTTTTATTTGTGTTATAACAATTATGTATTTTTTAATTTTAAAAATATTATTTCTAGAATTATTTATTTTTTGGGTGGATATCGGGTAGCGGATATCGGGTACGGGTACGAATATTAAAAATGACCATATTTTCGAATTCAGATATTTTGGGTTTTTGGGTATCGGATAGAGTACGGGTACGGATATTAAAAATGACCATATTTTTGAATTCGGTTAGGGTACGAGTATTGGATATATTTGACGGATTCAAATGTGGATAATGCAAAAATGAACGGGTACCCGCCTATTGCCACCCCTAATAAAGTTATAACAGAGTTACTGTTCACTCACTCTACTTTCACTATTCACAAATCACAAGCCACAAGTCACACTGTTATGAGCCATGTAAGTCAGTACTGTATCGAAGGTGTTGCTCCTCAAACGCTGCACCTTCTCAAACACATTTATTTACGCACTATTCACCAACATAGCAACACTCCATCTTTTTTTTTTTGGTGAGGAAACGGGGCGCAAGGCCCAACGGAAAGAAACGGAAGGCGGCCCTAACCACCAGGATCCCTTAGACTTACATCGCTAAGGGCTTCCTTGAGCACAACATCCTTTACAAAGTCAGGCATACAATATAAAATTACAATCCTACTACTATTGACAAGGCTCCTTTTAGCAAGAATATCAGCACATGTATTAGATGTTCGGGGAATGTGCTTGATCTTGACAACCCAATCTTTGCTCAATAAGTCCCACACTCTCTTGACAGCAGGATGGCACACCTTATCCACTCTAGGACCATTCGTGAAGCAATTAACAGCCACCTAGGAATCATTTTCAACAATTACCCTACGATAACCCAAATTCCAAGCAAGACTTAAACCTTCCACAATACTCCAAATTTCAGCAAACAAGGGGTTTGAAAGGCCAATTTTCATTGTGAAACCCTGGACCCAACAGCCGTTTTTATCACGAATAATACCACCACAACCCGCAAGATTGGACTCACAACATACAGACCCATCGTTGTTGACTTTAATCCACCCATCCTCCGGCTTTTCCCAAGGAATAATAACAATAGATCTCCTGATTTGAGTGGGAATGACCCCCACATTCCAGGCTTCCATCTGCTTTTTTGCACTATTTAGGATTACTTTGTGTGCCTCAACTGGGTAGACAAACTCAGGCTCATTGACCACTCGGTTCCTCCAATCCCAAAGGAAACTACAGATTATGGCAAATAATGATTTCCAGGGGATATTGCTGAACACACTCTTCCTTTGTGTATTCCAATGAATCCACTCCTCAAGGGGAAGGATATAGAATATATGTCGATCCTTACTATTGATAAATGAATTCCAAATCCGTGTAGCCGAAGGACAGTCTCTAAACACATGTAGATTAGACTCCCATGAAGCTTGGCACCTAGGACAGATAGCACTGGAATCACTCCAGGAAGCCGTTTTGCTCCGTGTAGGCAGGCTATTATGGCAAATTCTCCACATCAGAAGCTTGTGTTTATATTGGATCTTACCTTTCTAGATGGAATTCCACACAGAAGGACTGTTGTTAGCTTCAAGATTTCTGATACATAGGTACGCACTCCTCGTTGTAAATTCACTATCCTCACCATGGTTCCAAAGAGGCACATCCGGACCCGCAGAACTATCAAGGGGAGCAAAGCTCAAGATCTTATCGACGGCGGGTTTCGCAAGCGTATTGGTAAGTTTGCCAATGTCCCACTGATGTTGAACATTGACAAAGTCACTAATCTTCACACTGCTCCTGATGTCATGTTCATTAGAAACCGTAAACTCTCTGAGGACCATATCCTTAGAGTTCCACTTATCGTCCCAAAAATCAATCGTTGCTCCATTTCCCACTTCCCACACAATTTGGCCTCTGAACTTAGGGAGGATACGAACAATGTATCTCCAGAAACTCGAGTCAGTAGGTTTGCCCCTGACTTCAAACAAACTGTTTCTCTCAACTCTGTACTTTCCCTTGATAAATCTCACTCATAGATTATCCTCCTTAGTGAGCAGTTGCCAAGCAAGCTTGTAGAAGAAAGCCATGTTCATCTCTCTGAGTGATAGGATGCCAAGACCTCCTAACGCTTCGGAGTGCAGATTTTGTTCCATCCAATATGGTGGCAATGTTTCTTCTCAGGAGAGCTACCCAAAGGAAGGCCCTTTCCAACTTTTCAACCTGGTTGATAACACTCTTTGGCAGCATATTATGTTGCATGTGATAAAGAGGCATTGATGAACAAACACTCTGAATCAAAGTAGCTCTCTCTGCCATGGATAAACAATTAGCTTTCCACCCCGCCAGCCTGTTTTGGACTTTGTCCATAATATGGCTGAATTTGCACTTAGTCTTTCTTCCATGAATTATTTCAACACCCAGATACTTGCCAACCTCCTGAGATCTTTTAAACCCTGTGATATTCAAAACATTATCAATATTTACAGCACTTGTATGTTTGGAGAAATAAATTAGTGATTTAGAGCTACTTATTTTCTAACCAGTTAGTAAACAAAAAACCTTTAAACAATTCATGATACACTCAGCTTGGTTAACAGTGGCAACCCCAAATAATAGCAAGTCATCGGCAAACATAAGGTGGGACATTCTCATATTATTTTTCCCAGCTTTAATGCCATTCCAACTCCCATTATTAACACAACTACATATAATATGTGACAAGATATCAATACACATAACAAAGATATAGGGTGAAAGAGGATTTCCCTGTCGGATGCCTCTAGAAGGATTGAAATCTTTAGTTTTTTCACCATTCTAAAGCACATTCAAGCTCGATGAAGTGATACATGATATGATTATGCTTCTAAGCTTTTCAGGGCAACCAATGCTTTCCAGTGTTTTATTGATGCAGTCCCAGCTGATACGATCATATGCCTTTTCCAGGTCGATATTCAAAACCATGAACCCGTCCTTCTTCTTGGATTTGCCCATATAATGTATAAGTTCCTGAGTGATGATAATGTTATCATGGATGTTTCTACCTGGTACAAAACTCACTTGAAAAGGAGAGATTAATCTAGGAAGTAAAGGTTTAAGCCTGTTAACAATAATTTTAGAAAGAACTTTGTAAGAAACATTGCAAAGTGATATAGGCCTGAACTGTTGGATAGTTTCCGGGTGATCAATTTTGGGTATCAACACAATGTTTGTGTTATTAATATCAGCTATCTTCTCCGGGCTCCACCATAAGCCCTTAATGAACTTGGTCAAACTTACACCGACAGTATCCCAGTTCTGATGATAGAAACTCGCCGGGAAGCCATCACTCTCCAGAGCTTTTGATCCACCTATGTTGAACACAACATTTTTAATTTCCTCGGGGCAGAAAGGACTATTTATACTTTCCCATTCATGGGTCTCGATACTTGGCCAGCCAAAGACAGGAATGAAATGCTTCTCTGCTCCAAATCTTCCTTGAACAACTCCTTATAGAAGCTAACGATAGTTCGTTTAATTTCTTCAAGGTCTTCAATCCAGTCTCCACTATTATTTTTAACATTAGGATTTTATTTCTCCTCCTGTGGGATATAGTCTTGGTGTGGTAATATCGAGTATTTCTGTCCCCATCTCTTATCCATTGACATCTTGCTTTCTGAAACCACAATGCCTCTTCTTGATCAAGCACCGATTCCAATTCTTTTGCAAGTCTTCTCCCTAGATTATCCAGAAAGGGATTGTATTTTCTGTCAAGAGATATTTGAATGCCTTCTAATCTATTCAGGAGCCTTCTCTTTCTCTTTGTAATGTCCCCAAAGACCTCTTTGTTCCATGTTTTAAGACTAGTCTGCAGCTGCTCTAATCTGTCCTTGAAGCTCTGATCTTGAGTCTACTCTTTTTTTAGAAACTCAGCAAACTTCTCATGTTGCATCCAACAAATTTCAAATCGAAAAGGCCTGTTTTTAGCGTTGAAACTTTGATCCTCCGTTGTGATAAGCAAATGATGGTGGTCCGAGTGAATCCTTGCTAAGCACTTCGAAGACGCATCCGAAAAGCTTGTTCTCCAATTCTGGTTACATAAGGCTCTGTCCAATCTCTTAAAAAGTTTCCTTTGGCCATGGCGTTTAGGGCCTTCCCACGTGAAGAAGGGCCCAGTAGGAATCAGGTCAATCAGGCTACACTTGTTAATCCATGATTGGAATTTATTACATCTCTGTATGTTGGGTAGGCTGCCACCCCTCTGTCCAGATATGGAAGCAATTTCATTAAAATCACCTGCGAGAAGTAGAGGTATATTATTAGAACATTTGCTCTCAATTAGAGGCCATACACTATCTCTAATTTGGGCATGAGGATTTGCATAAATTACAAACAAGTTCCACTTCCCTTTCTCTTGGTCTTGTATTTCGAACTGAAGGAATTGCTCATGGTTATGGATACAAGTGGCTTTGATCTCTTTATTCCATAGAGCCCAAATCCCACCAACATAACCACGAGCCTCATTCAGAGCATAATAATTAAATCCCAGCTTCTTAATAGTCGTTTCAGCCTTAATACCACTACACCTAGTTTCGAATAAACAGACCATGTCAGGTTTATATATTCTTTTAACTCTTAAAAGCAACCATAAATATTCTACCAGCAGCACCCCTGCAATTCCAGAATAATAATTTCATGATTAACTTAATTCAGATGAGTAACTAAAACAAACATAAATCAGATGGAGGTCTTAGAAGGCTGAGCCTCCTTTTTACCCCCTTTACTTCCCCTATTCACATGCTTGATCGAGCTTTGCCCCTTCTGAGGTGTAGTTTTTGCTCTGGTCATGTTAGGAGGGTTCTCCTTTGGGTTCGGCCTCTGCAAGTCAGCATGACTTCCTATGTCTCCGCCCTTCGGGTCAGGCCTTTCTTCAGTGCTTTTCACAGGAGATCCTAGTTCCATATTTTCTGGGTGGATGCCATCAAGCTAATCCTTCCTACCAGATCCTAGTTCCATATTTGCACTGTCATCCAAGCCCCGAACCGCGCTTCTTTGTCTGTAGCACTATCCGAGATAACGCGTTGTTCTGCGTTTCTACCCTCTTCTAATAGCTCTTTCTCTTTTTTTTTCTCCTTCTCTTCTCTACAGTGCTCAAGATCATGTCCGTATGTTCCACATTCAAAACAAATAAAATGGAGCCCTTCATACTCAATTTTCCTAACAATTCCGTGGACGCAGTATTGAGATAAGAGTGGTTGACTCAGATCCAGTTTGACACACATCCTGGCATATTTACCTCTTGATTGAAGAGAAGTATTCACATCAATTCTAATCACTTTGCCTATATGGTGACCAAGTCTGAATAAAAATTTATCATAATATAATTCGATGGGTAGGTTAGGGAGATGTACCCATGTAGCCAGTTTCTGAATCTTTTCATTAGGATCAAACAAGCTTGTCCAAGGGCGTACAATTAAACAGTGATCTAGCACTATCCAGGGACCTCCTGTTAATGCAAATTCCCTATCATAATAGGTATCAAATTTCGCCAAATAGTAATCGTTCCCGAGATCCATGAGATCAATTTCTCCAGTTCTGCCCCACATTTGATTAACTTTCCTTAGGAGAAACTTGAAACCCACAGTTTTACCAAGCAATTTGATGATTAAAGCCTTCTTGAATGGTCTGTTTACTCTTTTCCATTCTCTATCGCTGATTTTGAAATTCAATCTGTCAAAATAATCTTTTTCCACTGTAATTCCGTCGCCCTCCTCAGGTTCTTGCTCCTCATCGTCGCTATTACTCGAGGTGTCTGATCCAACGGACCTGCCAGATTCATAGTCATGGTCTTCAACTTCAATCTCTTCCTCTCCTCTTCCGTTACCAAATTCCAATCTTCTGGGCGTTGAACGGACAGCATCACGGTAGGACATGTTGTTTGTGAGACTCGTGTTTTCTAGCGGGTTACCTTCCATCCATGGTTCCTCTCTGGTTGATCTAGACTCGGTCCCTGAGTAGGCTCCATCTTCCTTCCTCACTTTCTTTTTGTTCCTGTTTGAGATTCCTTACTCATCAAGTGACTGAGACTGGTCACCTTCTTGATTTTCCGTCCTCCTAGCGACGACTTTCGGGGCACTCATTCTTGGAGCAACCTTGGAGACATCACGAATAGCTAATTCGTTAAAATGAAAATTTTTAATTTTTTAATAACATATATAATGTATGGTTTCCATTATAAATATATATTAATTAAATTTCAATTGTGAATTTTGTTTTTCTTTTGAATTTTATCCAATTACAATACAAACGTGGATTAATATATATATATATATATATATATATATATATATATATATAACCAATAAAAATATATTAACAATAAAAAATAACTTACTATATATTAAAAAAAATCATAATTTATAGAAGCTGAAATTTTATTTATTTTTCTCTTTTTAAGTTTAATAATATTTTAAATTTTCTTTTTTCTAAATAAAAAAAGTAAGAATTCAAATCAGTATCAAAGGCTTTTAATAATTTATAAATAAATAAAATATTTCAATTTTATTTTTATAATTTACATATGAATTTTGATTTAATTTAAAAAATTATTATGTATTACTTTTTTTAGTAAAAATAATTATTGTATCTTATCTTAAATCTTAAAAATATTTTTTTTATTATGATCAGTTACATATTTAGTTATATATATAATAAAAATAAGGACATTTAGATCAAATGAGTGAAATTTTATTTTATTTATTTATCAAGGAGGAGTGTGATTTAAAAATCTTTTAAAGAAATGACTACTTTATTTTAGGCCAAAATCTTATTTTAGTTCTCTATATTTCACTCAAGTTTTAAATCAGTCCTCTATGTTTTAAAGTTGTTCAAAATAAGCTCATTTTTCCTGATATACGGTTAGTGTTCTCCGTTAAATGATGGCGTGAACTGCTTATGTAGAAAAATCTCTCTCCTACGTAACCTCTATTTTAGTTTATTTTGGGTTCTTGTGTATTTGGCGTTTGTTTTTGGTAAATATACGTACACAATTGGCCTCTGTTTTAGTAAATTTTGGGTTCTACGTGACTCAATATCATCCACATCAGTTTAAAAGAACGAGTACGACAAAATTTTAAATTTTGGGGTGAAAATTGATCGCAATTCGAAACTTTTTGGTTGAGAATGGAGAAAAAAATATTTGGAAAAAAAGTACCTTTGTTTCCCTCAAACTTTGAAACTTCTGTCAATTATATGTTCTCAACTATGATTACAGTCAATTGTACTCAAAATCTTTTATTTTTGAACAATATTTCCATTTTCACCATCGTCTAAATAGATAATGGTGGATGCTCATGTGATATTTCAAGTGACAAAAAATGACATTTTTTGCTCTTCAAACTTAAAAAATTGTGATTTTCTTTTTATAGTAGTACTATTATTCTCACGGTTTAGTCCCACTTTTTTCTCCTAAATTTTATATTAGCTTTATTCAAGCGTTTACATATATTAACAACAATATCATACTATTTAAATATGTTTAATGAGGTTCAAAGAATGTATTTTAATGTTTCGGCTAATTAAATAAAATATATATTATTTTTGGTAAGAATAATTATTGTATTTTATTTAAAATTGTAAAATCATATATATATTTTACATATTTTATTATATAAATAATAAATATAAGTCTATTTTGGTCAACATATATGAAATTGTAGGTTTAATTTTTTATTTCAAATAAATGGAGTGTTTTTTTCAAAAAAGATAAAAATGAAAGTAATTTAAGGATCTCCTAAAAAATATAGTTTACTAACTATTTGATATTTCAAAAAGACTATTACCATTAACTTAAACAATGAATTAATTAATGCATATTTTTATATTATAAATTGTATTTAACCATTTTTAATTCATAAAAAAACTAATAAACTCAATAAATTAAATCTCAATTCAAATCTAAAAAATCAAATACATTATTTGTCACGACCCCCGTTTAGAGGACCGTGACCGGCACAGACACAGAGAATACCCTTATGCCTGTAAGCCTTATCACCTAATTGACAGAATATCTATTATTGAAAATACATTCACATGCATTATAATATCATGGCTACACCAAAATGGTGGCCTATCCTAGGCAAGCAAATTCACGGCCAGTGCCGCTTCAGGATATAGATATAGGAAAACACACATAATATATATAACCTGTGTACTGGCTACACATCCGAAGATGCTTCCTATCCTATTCACATGCAACATATATATATATATATATATATATATATATATATATATATATATATATATATATTTTGAAAACAAATTCTCCCTGTATCGCAGGAAAATAAATCCTGATCTTTAAGGTGTGTGAAGCTGATAGTTCTAGATTTAGTAATACATTCTAATTGGGTACGTCTACCCTTTACTTTATGCTACAATGATAAAGTAAATTAAATTACAAATACAATTTATTCACCCACATGAACAAGTTGTGGGTCTTGGAAAATGTTGCTCAACCCTCGTTCCACCGAGACTTCTTCCACCTGTACTTAATCTGTCTCTGTGTACTAAAAATGAGGTGTGAGTCTTAACCACGCGACTCAGTGAGGACTCTCCCATCCCCGGCGCAAGGTGGGTACCATAGCGCTGGGTTTGGGAGTCATACACAACACATGCAAAAACAACTAGTTACTGTTAGATAATATACATTCTTAGTGATCACACAACAACAGAAATTTCACCCCAAACACTCACACGCATTTAACAGATATAAGCATGCAGCAGTTTGTTTCACGTCATCAATCAGCAAGTAACATGTAACATGTAGTGCTGGCTTTTACTTACAGGTCTTCTCACGTTCAGCATATCTGAATCAAACAAGACGTTGTGGTGATGTAATCCTGTACGTCACCACTACACTACACAATCAACAATTATATGCAAACACAGACAAGTTGTACCTACACACAGATACTATAGCATACATCTACCTAATCTCCCCAACTCTGGGGTATCTACTAGCCACTACGTGGCTTTCCCACTTCGAACTCGTGCACTCGGGTTGCTAGCCACCACGTGGCAAATATACTTAACTCATTCACTCGGGTACTGGTCACCTCGTGACAATTCTGTTAATTAAACAATACTTAACCCATTCACTTGGGTACTAGTCACCTCGTGACAATTCTATTAATCAAACATAGCAACTTGTAACACCCGAGGGGTATTTTTAGATTCAGGTCAATTGTGTATAGTAAGATTTAGCATGGTCATCATTTGGAGTTGGAATGTAAGGACAAAATAAATAAATAAATGAACAATAGAAATAAATAATAATTTTGTGTATACATATAGATAAATAAAATTAAATAGGAATTGATGGGATAATATGAAATTGATAAAATTGTGAAATTGAAGTTAAGCATTTTGGCTAAAGAAAATAAAAATAAATTTTTTAGAGTGAATAAAATTTTTGGGATATAATTAAGGTTTTAATAGTTTTAGAGTTGAGAATTTAAGAAATTAAAATAAATATGAAAATTAGGTAGAACAATTATAATTTGTTTAAAAGTGGTCATATGAATTATTCAAAGCTTATAGTTTAAATTTGAGAATTTTTCGAAAATAAAAATTATACTGGGTAGGAAATTTTCATCTGCAAGACACTCAATGACAGATATTTTTAGTTGGCTTATGATTAGTCAAAAATTTCATAATTTTTCTATTCTTACCTATAAATAAATATAGTTAAGAAAATCCAATCAAAACTCTATTTCACCCTACCCCAAAAGTTGTCAATTAAAAATTACCCTTAAATCTCCTACCCCGAATTCATGAAACATTTTTGCTTCACTTCCACTTCAGCAGCAGCACGCACCAAGACCCAAGTCATTTCCTCTCCTCTTCATCTTCTTCTCTTTGCTTCTCCTTTCTTATGTGCTAGGGCAAGGAAGAAAGTGATGAATCCTCCACTTCTCCCTCATTTTCTTGCTTCCTCCTACCAAGTAAAGACTCTTACAAGCCTCCACCACCATTGTTGAGCCTCAAGGAGCTTGGGCAACTTCCCCAAACTTCCATTTTCGAATTTCCTTAAGGTAAGCTCCAAAAATCATGCCTCCACCTCTTAAATCATGATTTTCTTGTTGTAATGAGTTGCTAATGGATAGTATATCAACCTAGGACTCTTTTGGAATATAGAAAACACCCCAATAAGGATTTCTTTGGAGGATTTCAACCTAGGGTTCATGTTGGACGAATTTTTGTGAAAATTTTTGGAATTTTTGATTTCTTTGAAATTGTTGATATGTATGAACTATAAATGATATGTTTATGCATTTTAGATGATTTGGAAGAATGCCCAATGATTGGGATGGTGATTTATGAATTTTGTAGAAATGAGTAAAATTTCTATATTTGGCAAAATTCTCCATTGATGGAGCTAGATGGTGTGCAAACTTTTGAATATGATTTCTTAAAGTAAAATTTATTTTGAACTAAAACCAACTCCCAAATGATGACCATAGCTTAGGTAGTGGAATTTAGGCATTGACATGTGTAGAAGTGGAAAATTGATTAATATGGAGTTTATGGAAAATTTGCTACACACATGTGTAGATAAGTAGTTTAATTGGTATGGAATTTAGGCATTGTCTCAAGTACTTCCTTGGAGACAAGAGTGCTCAAGGGTTACTAAGTAAAGCGGCCAAGGTGAGGGACCCTTCCATCCTAGCCCCAAGGGTTGTATGATAACCTTGATTTGTGGGCTTGCTTATACCTGAATGTTTGTAAATATTTAATTTTATGCTTGCTAGTAATACTCTGTCATTATGTTGGCGATTGCTGGAATTTTGTACAATGAATTGTTTGTGATTGTTAAAGTGGAAATATGGTGGATCAAGTACATATGGGTGACGATGGAGAATTCCGCACACATATGTGCTTGACCCGAGAATTATGGCAATAACATGTATGGTACCAAGGGTAAGGGCTTTCCGTCGGGTCAGGTTCGGAAAGTGCCTTCATGTTGGCATTTCGTCGGGTAAGGTTCGAAATTTCCTTCATGTATATATACACTTGTGGATACTCTGTTGAGCCAGTCCAGAGTATGCCACCATTACTAGTTGGTTAATCCGTTGAGTTGGTCCGGATTGAACCAAGCGGGCTTCCCGAGACGATGGTCCGGAAAGTGCCGATGTAGATGGACACCTCGGCGGGTTGGTGCCAAGGTGCGCCACCGAACAAAACATTCCGTGGAGACGGTCCCGGAATGGGTCGTGTGCCTATGCGTATCGATGTAAGATACCAAGCGTATAGGTACACAACATTAGTGTAAACCCTCAATGTCCTTGGTATGCACTATGACTAGATTTCCTTTTCTTCGAACATGACATGACAATGGCCGGTATTCTCACGTGACGTCAAGACAAAGTTATTTTCATAAAAAGAAGGTCATGACGCCGATTGTTGTCTTGACGTGGCGTTGAGGAAAACTTGTTTTTAAATTACTATATTTCAAATCCAACCGACCATGACGATGGGTTAAGTCTTATAGTGCATCGGGATAGATAGGGAGGACCGACACGTCACGGCGGCAACAAGGTAACCAAAGGTACGTAAGTTTGCCGGGTGAACCGCACTTGAATGTTAATCTATGTGTTCGATGCTTCTCGATACACGTATGTCAGTATGCATGATTAATGTATGTTGTGGTACGGCTAAAGTAGAGTTTGTACATGTTCTATTGCTTGAGAAAAATTATATAATTTTCAAAGATGAATTGAAGTGTATGCATATGTGAATATGGTTTCTCCTCTTCCCGGTCGTAGTGGTACCCGCTACTACGCCTAGGATGGGATAGTCACTCACTGAGTCGTTGACTCACCCTCTAGTGGTTTATTTTTTTTCAGATACAGGTACCGGTCAGGCTTCCACGTCGGCTCAGTGAATGCGACGTTTTGCTAGCACTCACATTCTGTCTCCGTGGGTGGCTTTGATTTTATTTTGGATATTGTAATGAATTGATTACACTTTTTGGTTATTATACTCTAGACTTGTCAGCTCCACATACTTAAAGACAGGATTATTTTGGGGACTTATTATTATTATTATGTATACGAATTTGCATGTGAATAGGATATGTCACACACCGGAGTGTGTGGCAACGTATATGACAGATATATATATATATTATGTGTGTTTGAGTATACATATAAACTGAAGCAGCACTTGGCTGTGGATTGCAGGTGTAAGATAGGTCACACAGGAGATGTGAGCCATATATATTGATAATGTGTGTATGCGAATGAGAATGATAGTTAAATGAAATAGGTGTTAAGGCTAACAAACTCAGGGTTAGGCCCTCTGTCTGTGCCGGTCACGTGCCTCCGGGTGGGGGTCGTGACACAACTTCTATCTATCAAACAACTGATACGTAGCCACCACGTGGCACGTCCTGACCCCTTGCTGCGGGGCAATAGCTTGAGCACACTTGTCCATTACCCAACCAGGCCACAATGGCGGGCACGGCACGACGTCTCAAAGCCTGGCCACTGATACACCCTGGACCATCTCAACAGGATGATTTCTCTTCTGCATGATCAGGCTCACGGTTCACCCATAGGTTCCTCCCGTGTCTCCTTATCTTAGTCTCACATATTAATAGGAGTCTTTGTATCTTTCCCGAAGGATCAATAATTCATCTCCTTTTTAATATGTACAAGTATCCTAAACAGGATATAACTCATATACCCATTCAGATGCACTCTTTGAGCCTCAAGCTATCGTCATAGCAATATAAAACCTTTCTGACCCTATTTCTAGGATAGGGCAATGACCATCGTCATGGTGATTATAAAAACTGAGGTCTCAAGTGCCATCTGACGTTGTTCTAGTCGATGTCTCACATCGCTAGCATAACCAAATCCGAAACCCATCAATAACTCCCTTTGCATGATTTTAATTTAAGTCACCGTCGTGACGAGTTTTCAAAATAAATTTTAGCCCTTCCGTACTAGGACTCTTGCCACCATTGTGGAAAAGATTTAATAAAATACTCATCATGCATCCGGAGTGTATGAGTTGGATTTGTAACACACCAATCACAGCAAACAATTATACTCTACTCCTATGTCTTTCTATCCAAGCTACTTTCCATAACCTATTTTCTAGTTCTTTCATTCTTTTAGCATTCTATATCTCTAGCTAACACATACCAGGCAAGCAGAGAATATACATACTCATGTAGTCTACGTAAGCATACAACCCTAGGAGTAGAGATGGAAGAACCCTCACCTTGACCTCTTCACTTAGCATTCCCTTTGAGCACTTTGGTCTCCAAGGAAGTACTTGAACCCTATCACATACAACCGATTCAATCGATATCAAATTTCATACAATTTCCTAGTTTCTTTTCTTATAACTTCTTACATTTATCCAACCCCCAAGTTCATTTACTTGGCCTATGGTCATCATTTGGTGTTCTTTCTAGATTAAACACAATTTAATACATAATTAACTAATCTCACAACCTTGTTCACTCTCCAAGCTCCATTAATGGAAATTTTGCCAAATATGGGAAGTCCTAACTTTCATCAAGGGTTCACATATCACCAACCTAACCATTGGGCATCATTCCAAATCATTTACAATATCTAAACATATAATTTAAAGTTCATACATACCAACAATTCTAATGAAATCCACAAATCTTTCCAAAATGGCAAAAATTGCACCTTAGGGTTCCTAGAGCAAAAACAACCATATAGTTCATGATTTGTGTGTTCTCTACATCCTAAAAGAGTTTTAGGGTGATATAATATCAACTAGTAACTCATTCCCAACAAGAAAATCATGATTTAAGAAGTGGAGGCATGATCTTAGAGCTTACCCTTGAGAAATCCGAATTTGGGGATTTAGAAGAGTTGTCGAAGCTCTATGGTGCTACAAGATGTTAGGTGAAGCTTGAGTGATCCTTGAATTGATGAGGGAAGCAAAGAAATTGATTGAAAGTAATAGGTCTTTTTTTTTTCTTTTAACCTAAGAGAGAATTGAGATGAAGAGGAAGAAGAAGATGGAGGAAAAGAAGGGGTATGCGTGCTGTGTTGCTAGAGAAAGAAAACAAGGGAGGGCCTTTTGGACATTTGACAACTTTTGGGAAATGGTGAAATAGAGTTTTAATTGGATTTTCTCATCTAGATTTATTTTTGGGTAAGAATAGGAAAATTTAGAAAATTTTGGGTAATCATAGGCCTATTAAAAATATCTGTCACTGAGTCTCTAGCAGATGAGAATTTTCTACCCAGTACAATTTTCATTTCTGAAAAATTCTCAAATTTAAACTATAAGCTAGAAATAATTCATATGATTCATATTTAACCCAACTTATATTTTTGTATTTGAATTTATTATTTATTTTAATTTATCAAATTCTCAAATCTAAAGCAATTAAAATCTTAGTAATAACCCAAAAATTCTTATTTCATTCCAAAAAATTATTTTTATTTTATTTAGTCAAAATTTCCAACCTCAACATAAAAATTCTATCAATTTCATATTATTCCATCATTTCTTAATTAGGATTATTTATCTATATATATATATATATATATACATATTTCTATTTATTTACTTGTTTATATATTATTATTATTATTATTATTATTATTATTATTATTATTATTATTTTACATTCCAAGTCCAAATGATGACCATTCTAAGTCTTACTATATATTTGACTTGATTCCAAAAATACCCCTCGAGTATTACAATCTTCGAAAAAAATTCCTTTCCGATTTCTTTTAACTTTCATACATTTTCTATATTCTTTTTTTTAAAAGTTTTAATTCCTAGCCCCAGAATAAATCCTTCTTTAATCCTCAAAATTTTTAAATAAATCCTTCTTTAATCCTCAAAATTTTCTGGGGTATTACATTATTAAAATAAAATATACTAAAAAATTAATACCCGTGCAATGCACGGGTCATAATCTAGTATATATATAAAATCTATAACACTGCACTGTAGCTTATGTCACATCAGCTACAGTGCAGTGTTATTAACTTTTATATATTCTAAGATTATTTTAATGATAAGAAAATGCAATGTGCAGCTCTCCGTATACACAACAAAAATAGAAAAAAGAAAAACAAAGAAAATATTGAAGTAAGATCTGGGTAGAATCTTTAAATTCAATTTCTTTGCTGATAAAACAAAATGGATTTTTTTATATTTCTATTTCACGTGAAGTAGATGTTCAATAGTATAGTATAGTACTGAACTTCAGTACATTTCTCAAATAAGTTGGTTCCTATGTGAGTCCTTATTAATGTGAATTTCTATTAACATTAATAAATGACTTTACAAAATTGAAGGAATGTACCGAACTTCGTCCCTAAACTTATTTTTGCAATCAATTTTATAGCAAAAAATTTGAATTGCAATCAATTTAATTCCTAAAATTTCACATTTTGTTCTAACTTCTAACACTAAAAATTACCCAAATTATTAAAAGAAAACAATAAGATAACATTACACATTTAATAGTATTTGCTACTAACTCATTAATCACAGCGATATCATTTTTTCATATTTTTTCTTAATATAAAGACATTGTTTTAAGTGAATTGACATTAATATAAAGAGATGTTGTCATTCTAAGTTATGAGTTTACATTAACATTATATGTATAATGTCATGACATTATTTGCCATTAGTATTTGGACCAAATTATATGTTAGGACAAAATTTAAAACTTTGGAAAAAAATCGATCTAATTTGAAACCTTCTAGTCAAAGTTGTCTTCACCTTTTTTCTTAAAATTTAATTGGCGGGAATTGTATAAATATAAAATGAATATGAAAATTGAAATATATTTTATCATTTAGCTTGTGATCTCTTTCATATAAAACATATATTTTTACATTTCAATTATGATCTTCCATTTCTTTAGCAATTAGGATCAATTAAATTTAAAAGATGAAAAAATTTTAAAGTAATAATTTGATAGTATACTATACATTTATAATTTAAATATACATTATGATTTAGGTTACGAAATTATTATTTACTATTTTTTATTTTGGGAAAATAATTATTGTATTTTATTTTATTGTTTAAAATTTCATTTAATCAAATAAATATTTAATTATATAAATAATAATAAAAGAATGTATCTTGGTAAAATAAGTAAAATTATATGTAATTTTATCTCTAAAAAAAATATGATGTAATTTTTCAAAATACGGGAGAAGAGGGTGTAATTTGAAATCTCTGAAATGATAGAAGTTCAATTTACTTTACTATTGAACTTTCCTTCAAAGAATAGTACAGCTATTTAGTTAGCAATTAATTATATTTGTATATTATGATTTGTATTTAACAACTCTTATAATGAAACTAATTATAATAACTTAATGAATTGAATATCAATTAAAATTTAAAATACAACGTACTTAATAAAAAAGTGTAAAATGTTTATTTTATGACATTAAAGGTAAATATTTCAAAGATGATACTACATAAAATGTTTTGACATAGTGTAATCTAAATACTAAAATGCAACTTATGAAATTTATTAGCAATTAATTTAATAATAATTTGATTTGCAAGCTTCTATTTATTTAAAAAAAAAAAAGAAATGAGGATGAACTTAATATATATTTTTATATCTGAGAATGAAGTTAATATTGATTCTTAGAAATATTATAATTTATTTTCAATATAACAAGAAAAAAAAATTTAGAAGAAATGTATATGTATATTACTATAAAGTAAACTAGTTTTTGTACCCGTGCTCTACAGGTATTTACATAATTTTTTGAACAATATGTTTAAAAATTCATATATTACGTTGGTGGACATTGTTATATGAAAGCTTCACTTGTACCTTCAGAACGATATAATACCATTGACCATAGTAAAATATATAATCAATAATTTTGTTCTGCAATGCAAATGTTCGGGTTACAAATTTCCACTGTCTAAAAGTGCTTACATTGAACAATGACGGATATATAATTTGCACAACATATCAACTAACATAATTATTATACTAAATATTTATACAACTTCTTGACCACACTTATTACTCAAAAAAGTAAGTATGCAAAGATGACATTGCCAAAATACGAAAGCATCATCAGTTTTGCTGGCAAATGAATATCAACGGAATGATGTAAAAGACAATTCTGACTATGCAGAAATTTTAAAGGCAAGATGATATACAGTGCCTTGAGAAAGAGATGATATGAATTATGGGTAGCAAAATTAACGTTAACGAAATCTACTGTGATTCTACCGATATAAAAAAAAATTAAGGTTGCATAGTAATGAAAGCCTTAAAAATTAAACGCATCAGCTCAATTTTTGTGTCACGACCCCCTACCGGACGTCCGTGACCGGCACGGGAGGTAGGATTCCTCCTATCCCGTAAGCCTCTAATCCCTGATTGACATTTTTATATGTGCATAACTACTCATTTCTAATACAAACAATATATAGTACTTACGACCATCCACATCTGGTGACCTAAGTAGCGTGAAATCCACGGCTCGCTCAACGCCGCTTCAGTCTATACATATACACATAATCAGTCACACGTTCATATAATATACATATTGATCACACGCTTCAAGGCGGGTGATCTATCCTATTCACATGCAGAATTCCTGTATACAGTCAAATATATATTCAATCACACACCTACATATAGTTTACATATTGATCACACGCCTCAATGCGTGTGATCTATCCTATTCACATGCGGAATCCGTATTTACATACAATCAAGTATTCAATCACACATATATTTATAAATTTACATATTGATCACACGCTCAATGCGTGTGATCTATCCTATTCGCATGCGGAAGTCATATACGTATATATATATATACACATGATATATATCATATCATAGCCTATGTTCCCAACAACAAGACCAATCTTTAATCTGTATGAAGCCGATAATTCTAGAGTGTGACATATATATATATATATATATATATATATATATATATATAGCAACTGTACAAAACAATGCTATACCAAATGATTCATATGCATATATATCTTGACAAAATACATATATAAATACTACCCACGCGAACAATGCGTGCGGTCTCTAAATTTGTCCGCCTCCCTGAGATGAAGTGGATGCGCTCCCGATGCCTATAGCACCTGTGTCTGTAACATTTAACATCGGGGTGAGTCAAATGGACTCAGTGAGAGGCTCTCCCATCCCTGGTGTAGTAGCGGGTACCACTACAACTGGGGGAAAGGAGTCAATCACAATCACATACGCATATAACGGGTTTAAATTTCCATATGTTAAGTGGTCATGCAATTAGCATATAGCATACTCACAACATAGAATTTAAAGCATGGTTTTACATACGGTTAAATTCATACATATATCACATCATAATTTAACATATAACTCCAGGTGGATATCCATGTTCAAATAACCGTAATCATAAACTGGCCTGAAGGCATATCTCCGTTAGGAGAGAATCTGGCCCGAAGGCATATCTCCGTGAGCGGTATAGGAACCTAGTTGATCATTCTAGGAACCCCTGGCCCCAAGACTATACTTGGAACACTAATCTGACCCCAAGACTTCACTTGGAGCATAGCCGGCGACTCATCTGACCTCGGTTTAACCAAGGCAATAGCCACAATGTGGTGTACTCATATACTTTGTATTCCTGTGAGTTTGATTCAAGATAACAGACTCAATATACCCGGACCATTCGTGATAGACTCAGTTCCCGCGTTGTACCATAAATGACCCCTATGAACCCTACTTATTCATTTTACTTATTCTTAGGCAAATCTAAATTTCCAAATGGTTTTCTAATTCGGAATCTCTCAAGTTAGAACAAAAATCACCTATGGTTATTTTCTTTAAAAATTTACATACACAGATATATTTTTCGAATAATAATCAATGAGATTGGTTTCTAGTGTCACTTGACCCTCACATATAAGATTGACTCGATCCTACCCCCGATATCATGTAGGTTCCAAGGACCTGCTTTCCATATAAGGCTCATTGAGCCACCCTAGCTTTTACAGTTCATATATACACGTATAGCACGTTATCATATATATTATAATTTAAGAACAACAATAGCATGTTATCTATTATATGGTTGCTACAAGTAGGCAAGAAAGGCAAACCATATATCCATATCCGCAGTCAACCCTATAGGGCAAGGATGGGAAAACCCATCACCTGGTTGGCCCCTCTGATCGATCCTCGGTGTGCCCGAAACTCCACTCACGCTATGGTAGCCTATACACATATACTTGAGAAATTTAGAAACCTGAAATTTAGCCACTATCATGTTCATGTCATGCTAATACTCATGTTCTCTCTAATTAATTCCATAGACTAGTTGTTGGCTTGGAATGCCCTCAACTAGTTTTCAGAACATCTAGCATGCTTCTATTCGTGTCCAACCCTTGCTTATTCACACTATTGGAACTATTTGGAAACCTTGATTTGGGAATGCAAATTTACCCAATTCCACCTCTATGTGTCCATATGTAATTCCCATTAACCAAGTCTTGAATTTATGGCTCAAGAGAGCCATAAATCCTACTTGTCCAAAATTTCCATTTGCCGAAATAATTTTCAACCCTTTACTTACATATGAATACACATAACCGGATACTCTTAAAATTGGAAAATTGTCTCATCTTCCCCGAATTGGGCTCCGGTTGAGACGGTGATTGCTCGGGTTTTAATCCCTCGTACATTCCAATAATTTTTATAATTATATAATCATCATTCAACCTATTATTGCATCCCAAATCAGTCCACAACCCCATTAAAACAATTCCAATCCCATTTTTCTACAATTTTCCAACCTGGACAATTTCCATCAAATTGGTTCCAATTTCTAAGCTTCCAACTCACTTCCTAACATTCAAATACTTCAATTTAGGTCCCAGAATACTCAAATTGAATCAAATGGGGATTTTCCAAAATCCCTAAAATTGATAAAATTGGGGTTTGAGAGTTTCGGGACTTCTCACCTCGATTCAACCGGTTAGAAGGACAATATGGAGTAGAGGAGACTCCCAGCCACCTTCCCTGATGAAGAGACGGCGTTTTCCGGCGAGAAAACTCTCTCCCTTTGATTTCTCTCTCTAGCCCGTCACTCTCTCTCCTCCAGCAACGACGGCAGCGTGAGCTCCGGCGGACGGCATGGCGTTGCACTCCGTCCTCCTCCTCGCGTGTCCGGCTTCCTCTTGTGCGTTCGTCTTCCTCCTCGCTTTGCTCTGCTCGAAGGACGCCTCAGCCCCCTGTTTCAGCCTTTCCTTCCTTCGTTCTTTTCCCTCTCGCGATGGCTATCGTTTTTCTCTCCTTTATTCTTTTCTTTTATATATATATATATATAAAATTAATTAATATATATACATATCACAAAAATCTGATATAATAATAAATAAAATAAATAAAAAAAAGAATATAGAATAATTTGGATTAATTATTCTATCCCATTTTCAACTTTAAATAAATTAATTAAATTAGACTAATGATGCTAATTAAATATTCTCGGGTATTACAATCTTCCCCCCTTAAGAAATTCGGTCCCTGAATTTCAAACAAAATACTAACCTTAGTCTCGAAATAGATGAGGATACGTCCTGCGCATTTCACCCTCGACCTCCCATGTAGCTTCTTCGGTCGAGTGGTTTCTCCACAGAACATTAACCAATGGAATCTCTTTCGTTCTAAGTTCCTTCAACTGCCGATCTAAGATTTCCACTGGCTCCTCTTCATACGTCATATTTTCGGTTAGTTGCACGTCTTGCGATTCGATCACGTGCGAGGGATCGGGAAGATACTTCCGAAGCATCGATACATGAAAGACAGGGTGTACCCCCTCCAATTCCAACCGATACGCTACATTCCCAACTCGTTCCAAAATTTCAAACGGTCCGATATACTGAGGACTCAACTTCCCCTTCTTACCGAGCCGCATCACGCCTCTCATCGGTGATATTCTCAAGAACACCTGTTCACCAACGGTAAACTCCAGTTCTCTCCTTCGATTGTCTGCATAAGACTTTTGCCTACATTTTACCTTCTGTAAGGCATCTTGTAGCAATTCCAGGCCGACTAGGCTAGCTTCTCCGACCTCGAACCACCCAATCGGGGATCTACATCTACGGCCGTACAGAGCCTCGAAAGGTGCCATTTGAATACTTGCTTGATAACTGTTATTGTACGCAAACTTAGCCAAAGGTAAATACCTTTCCCAACTTCCGCTGAAATCCATAAAACACGCCCGAAGCATGTCCTCAAGAATCTGAATGGTTCTTTCTAATTGCCCGTCGGTCTGTGGGTGGAACGCAGTACTCATATCAACTCTAGTTCCCAACACTTCCTGCAATGACTTCCAAAACCTGGAAGTGAACTGTGGCCCTCTATCAGATATTATGGACACTGGCACACCGTGCAATCTAACGATTTCTGATAGATAAATCTGTGCATATTGACTCACTCCGTAAGTGGTCTTTACTGGCAGAAAGTGTGCGGACTTAGTCATGCGATCCACTATCACCCAAACCGAATCAAATCCCCGTTGTAATCTTGGCAACCCTGTTACAAAATCCATCGTTATCCTCTCCCATTTTCACTCAGGTATTTCTATCTGTTGTAACGTTCCGGCGGGCTTCTGGTGTTCAGCCTTGACTTGCTGACACACTAAACACCTGGCTACATAGTTTGCGACATCCTTTTTCATGCCATTCCACCAATACAACTGTTTCAGGTCATGATACATTTTATTAGCTCCCGGATGGATTGTATACGCTGTCCGGTGTGCTTCTTCAAGAATTCATTCTTTCAAGTTATCAACCATAGGGACACACAACCGTCCCTCCAACCGAAGTATCCCAAAATCATCTATAGAGAATCGGACGTCGTCCCCTTTCTCTTTAGTTACAGTATCCCTGATTTGCTTGAGTCGGTATCTTCATCTTGTCTAACCTTCACCTCTTCTACCAGAGAGGACTTAGCTTGCAAATGGGCTAAAAGTGAGTTAGAACTCCCAATCTCAAACTGAATTCCGATTTGTTCTAACTCGTGCAGTTCTCTAATCAACGGTCTTCTTTCTTCACTTATATGAGCAAGACTGCCTATGGATTTCCGACTCAGAGCATCGGCTACCACATTAGCATTTCCTGGATGATACAAGATCGTGCAGTCGTAGTCTTTCAACAACTCTAACCATCGACGTTGTCTCAAGTTCAAGTCTTTTTGCTCGGAAATGTATTTGAGGCTTTTATGGTTTGTATAAATTTCACAAGTCTCACCATACAAGTAATGTCTCCATATTTTCAAAGCGAATACTACAGCCGCCATTTCGAGGTCGTGAGTCGGGTAGTTCTTCTCATGCTTCCTCAGTTGTCGCGATGCATAAGCAATCACCTTATCATGCTGCATCAAGACACACCCTAACCCGATCCTCGACGCATCACAGTATACCACATACCCTCCTGTGCCTTCAGGTAATGCCAGCCCCGGAGCGGTAGTGAGGCTGTCTTTCAGCTTCTGAAAACTCTGCTCACACTTGTCATCCCATACGAACTTCACTCATTTCTGAGTCAACTTAGTCATGGGTGCAGCAACCTTAGAGAAGTCCTGCCCAAATCTTCTATAATATCCAGCCAAACCCAAGAAACTGCGAATTTCAGTAACAGAGGTAGGCTGGGACCAATTCTTCACTGCCTCTACCTTACTCGGATCAACGTGGATTCCCTCTGATGATACCACGTGACCCAAAAAGGCAACTCTGTCAAGCCAGAATTCACACTTGGAGAACTTGGCATACAATTTCTCTTCTCTCAATTTCTACAATGCTAACCTCAAGTGTTCCGCATGTTCCTCAGAATTCTTTGAATAAGCCAAGATGTCGTCAATGAAGACAATGACAAATCGGTCCAGAAATGGTTTAAAGACCCTGTTCATCATGTCCATGAACGCTGCAGGAGCATTAGTTAATCCGAAAGACATCACCAAGAACTCGTAATGTCCATATCGGGTCCGGAATGCGGTCTTAGGTATGTCTGATTCTCGAAACTTTAATTGATGGTACCCAGATCGCAAATCAATCTTGGAAAACCGCTTCGCACCCTACAACTGATCAAATAGGTCATCTATCCTCGGCAGTGGATATTGATTGCGAAACGTCACCTTGTTTAACTTTCGATAATCGATACACAACCGCAAAGATCCGTCCTTCTTCTTTACAAAAAGGACCGGTGCACCCCAAAGAGAGAAGCTGGGTCTTATAAAACCCTTGTCAAGCAATTCTTGCAATTGTGTATGTAGCTCCTTCAGCTCTTTCGGAGCCATCCGGTATGGTGGTGTGGAGATCGGCTGGGTGCCAGGTTGCAGCTCAATTTCAAATTCAATCTCACGATCAGGCGGCAACCTCGACAATTCTTCTGGAAATACATCCAAGAACTCTCGCACTACCGGTACTTGAGTCGGTGAAAGTACTGCTTTCGTGGTATCTTGGACGAAGGCCAAATACCCTTTGCATCCCTTTGCAAGTAACTTGGATGCCTTCAAAGCCGAGATCAAGCTTGGATACGGTGCAGCTCCGTCACCCCGTATCACAAAAGGCTCCTCGTTTGGCATATTAAATTTCAAGCATTTAGCCCTGTAGTCCACAACCGCATGGCAAGACGACAACCAATCCATTCCGAGGATCACATCAAGATCAATCATACACAACAACCGAAGGTCTACCACAGTCTCATGACCATCGACCTCCACGATGCAAGACTTGTGCACATACTCTACTTGTACCGATTCTCCCATTGGAGTAGAGACCAGTACTGTTTCTTCCATTTTAGATGGACTCTTGTTGAATTTAGAAGCAAATGCATGCGACACATAGGAATGAGTGGAGTCGGAATCGAATAAGACTCGTGCTTCAAGAGAGCAGACAATAAGAGTACCTGTCACAACTGCATTTGATGCATGAGCATCCTGCTGAGAGAGTGCAAATACCCGCGCTTGTCCTCCACCTACCTCCCCTAACCCTCGGCCACTAGATCCTGCACCACGGCCTCTAGCTGCACCTGTACTTGCTGCCTGTGGTGGTACGGTTCTCACTGGTGGGGCTGGAATAGGTGTACCCCTCGGCGTCGGATTGCTTCTCACACTTGTACCCTCTTTTTTTCTTTGGACACTCTCTAGCCATATGGCCCATCTGGCCGCAGTGGTAGCATCCACCTGTCAGTCTCCGATATATACCAAAATGAAATTTGCCACAAGTCGCACACTGGGGCTTTGTCATACCGGCATTTCCACCCCTTGCTCTCTCTGTCCCCCTTGAAAATTACTCCTTGTACCTGTCTCATGGGTGGTAGTTGAGGATTGTCCTCCCGCGGACCCTGAATATCCTGCACCTCCACCTGTTGTCTTCCTTTTCTTACTTCCACCTCCTTGGTTGTCACTGCCTGTAATTAACTTGACTTTGGGATCACCAGAAGTCCCGTACCTCTTCCTGGTTTCAATCATTCTAGCACAGTCTGCTGCTTGAGCTAAAGTGTCAAACTGTCTCCTCTGAGGTAGCAAAGCAGTAAACAACGGCTTCGTGAGTCGGTGTATGAATCTCTTGATCCTCACCTCTTCATCAGGAACCAACTCAGGTGAGAATTGAGCTAGTTCTGTAAAAAGTAACTCATACTCCGTCATGGTCATGTTAGGCGTCATCCACAACTCCTCGAATTGCTGACGCTTTGCATCTTTAGTGCCTTCAGATAGAAATCGACCTAGGAATTCCCTCTGAAAATCTACCCAGGTCATCGGTGCCACTCTCCTTGAATACCTTGTCTGTACGGACTCTATCCATACTCTAGCAGCTCCCCTTAGCTGGAATGAAGCTAATTCTACTAACTCATGCCATGAGCACCTCAGCATGTGCCCAATTCTAACCACATCTCTGATAAAATACTGCGGATCCTCTTTCTCACTAGTTCCGCAAAAAAGTGGGTGGATGAAGCTTTAGAAATTTTGAAATTGGCAGCTCTCTGAGTGCTACCCGTGGCTCACGAGGCATTCCCTGTGGTTGTTGTCATTCCCTATTCTCTTCCTCAACAACCTCCATCTCTTGATTGCTAGGAACTCTCTCTTGTTCTTCCTCACCGACTACTGACCGGCGTACTTCCCTCTGTATTTGTCTCGTCATCTCTTCTCTTAGTTCCTGAAATCCTGCCGTGAGCATTTCCGCCACGAAAGGTGCACCTGTCTCTACTTGAGGTTGAGGTTCCGGTGACTGTCTCCTCTCTTCCCCTCTCACTTGTGCTCTCCCACGACCTCGAGCATGACCCCTACCTCGGCCTCGAGTACAGCCTCTACCTCAGCCTCGGGTGGGCATTCCCTCCTCCCGAACTGATTCTCGATCAATTTCAGCAGGAGTTCTCCCTCCACCCCTAATCTGTCTCGTGATAGGTGGCATCCCTATACTGCACAAGGACCACACCTAATAAGTACACGTATATTAATGATATTTCATATCAAAAAAAGAGTAGAAAGAAAGGGCTGACTCAATTTCCTGGGTACTTCCACAAGTGCCCTTTTACTCCCACGTTGTGCCCGGGTACACAAAGAGGGGTAAACAGACACCCGGTCATACCTGTGGCTTCATACAATTAAAGATAACCTGGCTCTGATACCAAGTTTGTCACGACCCCCTACCGGACGTCCGTGACCGGCACGGGAGGTAGGATTCCTCCTATCCCGTAAGCCTCTAATCCCTGATTGACATTTTTATATGTGCATAACTACTCATTTCTAATACAAACAATATATAGTACTTACGGCCATCCACATCTGGTGACCTAAGTAGCGTGAAATCCACGGCTCGCTCAACGCCGCTTCAGTCTATACATATACACATAATCAGTCACACGTACATATAATATACATATTGATCACACGCTTCAAGGCGGGTGATCTATCCTATTCACAAGAAGAATTCCTGTATACAGTCAAATATATATTCAATCACACACCTACATATAGTTTACATATTGATCACACGCCTCAATGCGTGTGATCTATCCTATTCGAATGCGGAATCCGTATTTACATACAATCAAGTATTCAATCACACATATATTTATAAATTTACATATTGATCACATGCTCAATGCGTGTGATCTATCCTATTCGCATGCGGAAGTCATATACGTATATATATAGACACATGATATATATCATATCATAGCCTATGTTCCCAACAACAAGACCAATCTTTAATCTGTATGAAGCCGACAATTCTAGAGTGTGACATATATATATATATATATATATATATATATATATATATATATATATAGCAACTGTACAAAACAATGGTATACCAAATGATTCATATACATATATATCCTGGCAAAATACATATAGAAATACTACCCACGCGAACAATGTGTGCGGTCTCTAAATCTGTCCGCCTCCCTGAGATGAAGTGGACGCGCTCCCGATGCCTATACCACCTGTGTCTGTAACATTTAACATCGGGGTGAGTCAAACGGACTCAGTGAGAGGCTCTCCCATCCCTGGTGTAGTAGCGGGTACCACTACAACTGGGGGAAAGGAGCCAAACACAATCACATACGCATATAACGGGTTTAAATTTCCATATGTTAAGTGGTCATGCAATTAGCATATAGCATACTCACAACATAGAATTTAAAGCATGGTTTTACATACGGTTAAATTCATACATATATCACATCATAATTTAACATATAACTCCAGGTGGATATCCATGTTCAAATAACCGTAATCATAAACTGGCCCGAAGGCATATCTCCGTTAGGAGAGAATCTGGTCCGAAGGCATATCTCACGTGAGCGGTATAGGAACCTAGTTGATCATTCTAGGAACCCCTGGCCCCAAGACTATACTTGGAACACTAATCTGACCCCAAGACTTCACTTGGAGCATAGCCGGCGACTCATCTGACCTCGGTTTAACCAAGGCAATAGCCACAATGTGGTGTACTCATATACTTTGTATTCCTGTGAGTTTGATTCAAGATAACAGACTCAATCTACCCAGACCATTCGTGATAGACTCAGTTCCCGCGTTGTACCATAAATGACCCCTATGAACCGCTACTTATTCATTTTACTTCTTCTTAGGCAAATCTAAATTTCCAAATGGTTTTCTAATTCGGAATCTCTCAAGTTAGAACAAAAATCACCTATGGGTATTTTCTTTAAAAATTTACATACACAGATATATTTTTCGAATAATAATCAATGAGATTGGTTTCTAGTGTCACGAGACCCTCACATATAAGATTGACTCGATCCTACCCCCGATATCATGTAGGTTCCAAGGACCTGCTTTCCATATAAGGCTCATTGAGCCACCCTAGCTTTTACAGTTCATATATACACGTATAGCACGTTATCACATATATTATAATTTAGGAACAACAATAGCATGTTATCTATTATATGATTCCTACAAGTAGGCAAGAAGGCATACCATATATCCATATCCGCAGTCAACCTTATAGGGCAAGGATGGGAAAACCCCTCACCTGGTTGGCCCCTCTGATCGGTCCTCGGTGTGCCCGAAACTCCACTCATGGTATGGTGGCCTATACACATATACTTGAGAAATTTAGAAACCTGAAATTTAGCCACTATCATGTACATGTCATGCTAATGCTCATGTTCTCTCTAATTAATTCCATAGACTAGTTGTTGGCTTGGAATGCCCTCAACTAGTTTTCAGAACATCTAGCATGCTTCTATTCGTGTCCAACCCTTGCTTATTCCCACTATTGGAACTATTTGGAAACCTTGATTTGGGAATGCAAATTTACCCAATTCCACCTCTATGTGTCCATATGTAATTCCCATTAACCAAGTCTTGAATTTATGGCTCAAGAGAGTCATAAATCCTACTTTTCCAAAATTTCCATTTACCGAAATAATTTTCAACCCTTTACTTACATATGAATACACATAACCGGATACTCTTAAAATTGGAAAATTGTCTCATCTTCCCCGAATTGGGCTCCGGTTGAGACGGTGATTGCTCGGGTTTTAAACCCTCGTACATTCCAATAATTTTTATAATTATATAATCACCATTCAACCTATTATTGCATCCCAAATCAGTCTACAACCCCATTAAAACAATTCCAACCCCATTTTCCTACAATTTTCCAACCTGGACAATTTCCATCAAATTGGTTCCGATTTCTATGCTTCCAACTCACTTCCTAACATTCAAATACTTCAATTTAGGTCCCAGAATACTCAAATTGAATCAAATGGGGATTTTCCAAAATCCCTAAAATTGATAAAATTGGGGTTTGAGAGTTTCAGGACTTCTCACCTCGATTCAACTGGTTAGAAGGACGATATGGAGTAGAGGAGACTCCCAGCCACCTTCCCTGATGAAGAGACGACGTTTTCCGGCGAGAAAACTCTCTCCCTTTGATTTCTCTTTCTAGCCCGTCACTCTCTCTCCTCCAGCAACGACGAGGGCATGAGCTCCGGCGGACGGCGTGGCGTTGCACTCCGTCCTCCTCCTCGCGTGTCCGGCTTCCTCTCGGGCATTCGTCTTCCTCCTCGCGTTGCTCTGCTCGAAGGATGCCTCAGCCCCCGGTTTCAGCCTTTCCTTCCTTCGTTCTTTTCCCTCTCGCGATGGCTATCGTTTTTCTCTCCTTTATTCTTTTCTTTTATATATATATATATAATTAATTAATTAATATATATACATATCACAAAAATCTGATATAATAATAAATAAAATAAATAAATAAAAGAATATAGAATAATTAGGATTTTTTTTTAAAAAAATTTGTAATTACAAAATATTAAGTTGTAGGGTAGTGTGTGCTTCTATCCCATTTTCAACTTTAAATGAATTAATTAAATTAGACTAATGATGCTAATTAAATATTCTCGGGTATTACATTTTGTAAACAGTATGAATAAAGTAAATTTTATAGCAAGCGTTGCTAAGAATTTAGAAACTGAAGATTCTTTGTTATTAAAAAAAACATCTAAAGAAATTGATGTAATGTGTGTTACTAATAATAACTCTATTTAACATTCTGGAACACTTCTTTGAAGACATCATTTGTAGTAGTTTTCAACTGACGACGATCAACCTCGGACACCAGAATCTTCAAACCAGAGAGTCTCCGAACACGTGAGACAGACACATATAGTTGGCCATGATTTAAGACAGGTCGGGGCAGATATATACCAACATTAAACAATGTCTAGCCCTAGCTCTTGTTAATTGTCATTACTACCCATTGTTTCTTTTTTTGTTCTCACCTCTTATGCAATCATATATTTTATTAATTATTAAATAGATATATTATTGTGAGACCAATGATCATATAAAATAACTATAATAAAAGCTAAGTTTCAATCAAATATAAATATACATTTTGATAACTACAATATCCATTATTTAAATTTTCTCTCTATCTTATATTCTTCCAATCATACATTTTAGGTAAAAGTACCTTTTAGGTCCCTAAACTTTACACCAATTTCCAATTTCATCCCTAAACTTACAATCTTTTTCTAATTCACAATTTTACTCTCTACTATTTCTCTATTTTCAAACTCCATCAATACTGTCACAGTCTATGACAAGACGCTTCAAGTGTCACAATCACTGTTGTAGACACTGTCTTAGAATGTCAAAGAAGCCACAATCTCGTCATTCGTATAGGACCATAGAATTGCTAGTTGAAAATGGAATTAATGTGGGAAAAAACTTTTTTGCCCCTCCAGTTGATTAATGTAATAGTGGTGCATTTGGTACGGATATAATTTATTAAAAATACATTATGAGGGGTACTTTGATCTTTTTAATTAAGTTTTCTTCACAGTTTTTTCATTCTATTGTTTATATACCAAACATACTCTTTTATCTTAGAAATCCAATTCCATTCCAAACCCATCAATTTCAATTCAATTTTTCTTTTCAATTGAATTCAATTCCATTCCAAAACTCAAAACATGCTATATATTATTATCTAACAGAATCATTTTAAGGTGTTAATTATTACTTTTTGAATAATCAAGGGATCTAAATCGAAGATTGGTTCTAAATTAAATATTAATTATATGTTTAGATAAAAGAGCAAAATTAGTGGGATTGATTAACCTTAAAAAGACATGTGTATAAGAATTTTAATTCTATTACATTATATATCTTTTTTAATAATAATCAAATTGATGTAGGGGAGGATGATGAGTAATAATTATTCTGAAGTTTTATTAAAAAAAAAATAACATTCTAATTGCTTTATTTATCTAAGAAAAATTTGATTAAATAACGTATAAATTAAATAAGAATATTAACTATGAATTTTTTGATATTATTTTATTATTTATATATAGAGAGAGAGGGAAATAAAAAGCCAAAATTATATGAAAAGAGAGAGATGAAAATGAATCTTCATTAGAATTATGACGATGCAGTAATGGTATAGTAAGAGAAGAAGGCTCAAGCTTGACAAAAAATGATTTGACACAATTGATGGTGTAGGGAGAGCGAGATGTCGAAACCACCAAACCAACACAGAGAGAGAGTGTTTATGAATTTTTTATTTGAAATTAATATTAATAGAGAGTGAAATTTTAATTTGATTTAAAAATTGATATTAATAAAATGAGAGAAAATTTTGATTTAATTTAAATATTATGGGGTAATCATGAATGAGAATATGAGAGAATTCAAAAATGCATTAAATATGATTTGTCTCCCGAAACACAATTAGTTTCAAATTGCAAATAAATTATATATAAATTAAGTAATAAATAATTTATAACTATTTAATCGATTTAAAAAATGTTAATATATAAAAGTAATTAATTAAATAAATTAGTTTTCAAAAACTAAACAAAAAAAATTGAACGTATCAAAAAATTAATTAATTAAATTAGTTGAGTGATATATGAGAAGATATTTTATAAGAATTTTCCTTTAAACTAAAATCTGATTTTCCTTTTGTTATTTAATTAAGTTAAATTTAAAATTTGACGTTAATGATATATGAAATTTGAAAGGATTCTGATTCTAATTTTCAATTAAGCCTATAGGTATGTATATATATTTTCAACAATATGTCAAAACTGATCATTTGATACTTTGTATCTACTAAATAAATATTTCTTTCTTTTTTAATATTACTTCTTTTTTTATAAAAAAAATCGGGTAAAGTACTATTTTGGTCCTCAATGTTTGCATGAAGTTTAATGTTGGTCCTCAATGTTTCAAAAGTTTAATGTTGGTCCTCAAAGTTTTATTTTTTGGTCGATTTTGGTCCTCGAGTGTAACACCGTTAACTTTTTGCCGTTAAATGATGACGTGGCATGCTTATGTGGCACACCCTCTCTCCTACGTGTCATATTTTAATGATGTAGTATGACACATCACTGTCACGTCACCCCACATTGCCACATCATCATCTTCTCTCCTTTATCATCATCATTATCATCATCTTCTGGGGTGACATGACAGTGATGTGTCATGCCACATCATTAAAATATGACACGTAGGAGAGAGGGTGTGCCACTTAAGCATGACACGTCATCATTTAACGGCAAAAAGTTAACGGTGTTACGCTCGAGGACCAAATTCAAACAAAAAATAAAACTTTGAGGACCAACATTAAACTTTTGAAACATTGAGGACCAACATTAAACTTCATGCAAACATTGAGGACCAAAATAGTACTTTAGCAAAAAAAATCTATTAAATAAATAAACATAATCATACTAATTAAAACATTAAACAATCTATTTTTTAATAACAATGAAAAACCAACTAACCTATTATCAAATGACAGTGGAAGAAGAATACAATAGGAAACAATCAAAACTTCACGACTTCTTTAACCGTTTTTCAAAAAATAAATTTTTTTTCAAACATGACATTCTAAAAAATAAGATTAAACAATAAAACTACTCATATAATCATATATCATATTAAAAGTATTAGAATGCTAGACTTGACTTTCAAATATAATAATAATATTATAAAGAATAATGAATAAATTAATAGAATATATAATATTACATATAACAAAAAAATATTCCTTCAACCGTATCATTCTAAAATTAAAGTCAAATATAATATATCATATAAATAATTAAAATAATTATACTAATTGTTTATCAATTGATATATATATATATATCTAATCTTTTTTAAAAAATTATTTAACTTTAAATTTTTTTAGTATCTATATATATATGGTTTTAGACCCTTGAACGAAATGAATGAAAGGAATGTATTGAGAATCAAGCAATTCTTTTATGCTTCTAGTTTCATATATTGGAAAAGTTTTGACACACTTACGTGTAGTGAAGTGGAAACCAACTTGAGGGCTTGGGATCAAATCGTAGGAGATGAAAAACAGGGGAAGGTTGCGATGAGATGAACGGAAAAGATGCAGAGGATGAAACTCAACACTTGCGAAAACAAAAAAAATAGTAAGAAACAAAAATGCAATGATGGTGAGGACGAAAGAGTACAAATCGACGCCATTGAATGCCAAAAATCTCAGAACTTGACGGCGCAAGGGATGGTATGGTAGAAGAATGCGATAGTGAAAGAGAAGCCAGATGAAGAATACAGAGACAAAGGCAAAACAAAAATGAATCGCTTACAGTTAGGCATATTTTCGGCGGATACAGATACGATTTTGAATTCAAAAGAATTGAAATATAATTGATACATAAGGATTGATTATGATTTTCGGAAATCAAGGGATTGTACAGCTAAGGTTCCAATCGCAATATGTTATAGACTTAATTTCACACAGAGTGTCCACGTCTGCGGCCACATGGCGCCGAGTCAGATGCCAGATGGAGCAAAGTGATGGAGCGCCTCTTCTTTTTATATATATAATAGATAATAGATTAATTTATTAGCATTAAATTTAAAATAAAATTTATATTTTTTCTGAAAATTAAATAAAATTTATATATTTATAATAAATTATCAAAATTAAGATTTTTTTAGTTTTCTCCATCTTCATCTTTTACTTTTGCATTTTCAACTAATTAATATAAAAGGTGAAAGAAAAAATAAAATGTTATAATTTTTATAGTTTATTATAAATATTTGATTTATATATGAATTTTTATTTAATTTTTACAAAAATATTATTTCAATATTATTTTTTATGGAAAATATTATTTATTTTGTATAAAATTTTTATTCTATTTTATTTTAAATTTTATAAAATAATATTTTATATTAATGAAATACATATTTAATTATTTAAATAATAAACATAAGTGTATTTTTATATAGCTTGCTATTTTTCTTATATAAAGTATATTTTTTATTTTTTGGTTGTGATATTAATTTTTATTTTTTGCAATTTGAATCAATTAAATTAAAAAGGTAAAGAAATTTTCAATGTTACAAGTTTGATAGTATATTAATTACAAACATCTTATTTATATACAAGTTATGATTTTAATTTTAAAAAATTATTATTTCTCTATTAATTTTTTGTAAACAAATTACTATTGTATTTTTGTTTTTTTAACGTTTGTCATCAAATAGTTATTTTATTATTTTAATAATAAACATAAGGCTATTTTGCTCAGAATGAGTATAATTATAATTGTTTTATCTCTTAATTAAAGAATGAGAGTGTAATATTTCAAGATAGAGAAAATTAGAGAATCTAATTTACTATACTATTTAATTTTTAAAAATAGTACTGCTATTTATTTAAACAAATAATTAATATTTATGTTATTAGTTATTTTTAACCATTTTTATAAAATAATTAATAGATTTAATAAATTGAATCTAATATATCAAATATATCATATATTAAAAAATTAAAACACATATTTTATTATCTCAAAAGTACATATTTAAAGGATTAAACTACAAGAAATATTTTTTGGATATCATATATGAATTATTTAAATACTAAAACATAATTTATACACTTCATTATTATTATTAATATAATTTATATAAATTAAAAAAAAATACCCGTGCATATTGCACGTGTAACAATCTAGTTGTATAAATAAAATAAAGCAACAAGTTGTGGATTTCTTGGAAGCATGTAAGATGGGGAAAGTAGTTATTCTGGCAATTTTACTTATAAACCCTTCTTTAAAATATTAAACTCCAAAATTCTTCTTCCTAAAAAAGTATTCTCTCAATACCCCATTTTTGTCTTCTAGTTACTAAGTATCCGTCTGACCCTTAGCAAATTACAAATCCGTCCGAGGGTCAGAAGAATTTGATTAATTTTTTATTTTTTAAATATCAGACCTAATCCGTCTCACCCTCAGACGGATTAAGCCTGGCTTACTGCAGCTTAGGGTCAGTGTAATGTGACCCTATGCTGCAGCTTTCTTTTTTTTTAATGTGTATACACTTTCTTCATCTCTTTCCATCCTTCATTCTTCTTCATCCTCCTTAGTTCATTCTCTCTTTTTCTTTTCGGCAAGCGTACCATTTTTTTTGCTTTCTTTGTGTGTGGTGGGGCTTCTAACAGTGTGGTTCCAAAGTTGAAGCTTGGTTACACATGAAAATTGATTAATGTTCTATTTATTTTGTGAGTTTATAATTAATGATGAGTTGTATTATGATTTATTTGTACACTATTTTTTAATGTGATACTGTGTTTAGTAATGATATTTGTGTAAAATATTTTAAGATTTATTTAGGATTTTGTAATTAAATATTTTTGTATGATAAATTTTAAGAAAAAACTTACATCCATTTCTTTATATTAATTTTCTCAAGTTTGCCTATGAAAACATGACATCTGTAAATTTTTTCCTTATCAACAAGTTAACATATTTAAGAAAAAAAAGCTCACGTAATTAAAATGATACATGTCATCTTTTGATAGGCAAACTTAGATGACACAAAGAAAGCAAAAAATATTTTTATTAGTACTCTTTCTGGACCAAATTATTCAACAAATATTTTTATTAGTATTTACGTATGAAGTGGATTAATTTAATTTATTGGTTTTTTCTTATATTAATTCATATATTTTAATTTTAACTAGGGCCGGTTATATATATATATATTGTTTAATTGATTTTTGAAAGAAAATCAAGTATAAGTTTCCAATTTTGCATATTGAATTCGTGTTTGAACTTTGTTGCTGGTTAAAATTAAATTAATACCAAGGATATATAATTAAGGACGCCAATACTTCACCATGCAAGTTTAAATTAAGCTTGTCAAACTTAGATGAAACAAAGAAACAAAAAATGTCACGCATACCGGCAAGTTTGTCTATCAAAATATGACATGTATCATTTTAATTACTTGAGCCCTTTTTTTCTTAAATATGTTAACCTTGTTGATAAGGAAAACAATTTACACATATCATGTTTTTTATAGGCAAACTTGAGAAAATTAATATAAAGAAATGGATGTAAGTTTTTTCTTAAAATTTATCATACAAAAAATATTTAATTACAAAATCCTAAATAAATCTTAAAATATTTTACACAAATATCATTACTAAACACAGTATCACATTAAAAAAATAGTGTACAAATAAATCACAATGCAACTCATCATTAATTATAAACTCACAAAACAAATAGAACATTAATCAATTTTCATATGTGTAACCAAGCTTCAACTTTGGAACCACACTGTTAGAAGCCTCACCGCACACAAAGAAAGCAAAAAAATGGCATGCTTGCCGAAAAGAAAAAGAGAGAATGAACTAAGGAGGATGAAGAAGAATGAAAGGATGGAAAGAGATGAAGAAAGTGTATACACATTAAAAAAAGAAAGAAAGCTGCAGCATAGGGTCACATTATTGTAATACCCCGGAAAATTTCGAGGATTAAATAATGATCTATTTAAAATTTCAAGGATTTAAGAATGATTTATTTCGGGGCTAGGAATTAAAACTTTAAAAAGAATATAGAAAAAGTATGAAAGTTAAAAAAAGAAACTGGAAAGGAAATTTTTTTTTTCAAAGATTGTAATACCCACAAAAATTTTTCGAAGTTTAAAATAAAATAAAAGGAAAAGAAAAGAAGTAGAAAATAATTGTTGGGATTTAATTCGAGACCTAAGAAATTGAAAACCTGAATTAAATAGGGTAAAGGAGTAAGTTAAAAATACATATTATTTATTATTTATTTAATTATTTATTAATTTATTTTTAATTACATTTGTTTATTTATTATTTATTTAATTATTATTATTATTATAAAAGAAAAGGGGGTTGCCGTGGGAAAAGAAAAGAAAAAAAAATAAAGAGATAGAAAAGAAAGATAGAAAAAGAGAATATAAAGGAAAGAGAAAAGAAAGGAAAACGTGAGAGAGGGCAAGGGATCGAGGAAGAAGAGAAACAGGTAGAGAAAGAGAGGGGAACGCCGAGAAGAAGGGGAGGAGGACCACGGTTCGCCGGAAACCCGCCGGAGGAGAGCTAGTCGACGCCGGAAAAGCTCACCGGAGCTCGACTACAACATCTTCCACACCTCCCACTAATTGAATCAAGGTTGGTAACCCCAATTTCATTCAAAACTCTCAATTTCTCCATTTTTAGGGATTTCTTCGATTGAGTTGTTTCGAGGGTTGATTGAAACCTTGGAAGTGTTCTTGAACACTTAGTTGGGGTAGGAATCAACATTATATTCTCGGATTTGCCCAAATTCGAATTTGGAAGGATTTGGGGTTGAAAATATAATTGTTTCCAAATTGGGAAAAATTGTTGATAATTAGGTTTGAGCTTGGATTGGAGTAAATAGGCTTGGATTGATATTATTGAAATTATAATTATTTTCAAATTGGGGAAAATTGTTGATAATTAGGATTGAGACGTTGGATTGGAGTATATAGGCTTGGATTGATATTATTAAAATTATATAGTTGAAATATTAATTGAACAAGACCCGTGAAGAGCTAGCCCAAGGTTACTAAGGTTGAACCTTGACGTTAACGTGCCGGGTCCCTGCTCGATTTGCCCAAATACATTTTAAGGGTAATGTTGATGGCTCCAAACCTCTTCTTTTCAATCTTAAACACCCTAGAATAATTCTAAATATGCTATCAAGCATCAAGAATTAATTTAGGTACTTTCTTGTTTCCCAAGAGTGGAAGCTTGCGGAACAATGAAATCCAATTTCTAAAATTTCAACCTCCTTCCTTCATAATTATTAGGAAATCTTAAGTGGGATAAATTGGAGGTATTTTGAGGTTTAGAAACTAGATTTCTTAGAACCCAAGTAGGAACACAAGTTGATTTAAAATACTTAGACCTTCCTAAAATTGGGATTCCTTCCAACCAAGCTAGATAAGCTTCCTTAGATGCGAATACAAGTTAGATAGAGGTCTAATACTCAAATCCAAGTATGTGAAACACTCAAGTAGAGTGTTATATGCGAGTAAGTCAAGTGTCCAAGGAAGGATACGCATAAGTTGGGATAGAGAAGTCCAATATGACCAAGAGCTCGACTCTGTGGCAACCATGGACTACATGAGAGAGTAATGGAGAGATAAATAACAAGTTAAGCTAAGTAATAACCTTATTGAAGTAAATGTTGTTCTTATAGGATCAATGACACGCAATATAGTGCAACAGGAACTCCGAGGAGACTAAAGTTACATGAGAGGAGTGCATGGAAGGTTGACCAAGGTGAGGGTTCTTTCATCTCTGCCCCTAGGGTTGTATGCTTATGTGGATTACATGAGTATGTATATTCTCTGCTTGTCTGGTATGTGTTAGCTAGAGGTATAGAATGTTAAAGGAATAAAGGAACTAGAAAATAGGTTGTGGAAAGTAGCTTAGATAGGAAGACATAGAGGTAGAGAGAAATTGTTTGCTATGATTAGTGTGTTACAAAACCAACTCATACACTCCGGAGGCATGATGAGTATTTTATTAAATCTTTTCCACGACGGTGGCAAGAGTCCTTGTACGGAAGGACTAAACTTTTATTTTGAAAACTCGTCACGACGGTGACTTAAATTATAATCATGGGCTATGCCCTTTCCTTTATCTTTGTCCTTCTTTGGTGGCATTATTTTCCTTGTAAAAACTCTCTTGTTAGGAAATCTATGAGAGAATTCGAGGATCCTTTTAAATATTCAATTTCGAAATCAAATATGCTCAAAATTGCTTGCCATCTGGCAAAAATTTGTTTTGATGCAAGATTTTTAACATCCTTTTTGAAAACGTCTTTGGCTGACTTGCAATCAACCCTTATTAAAATTTTTTGATTTAATAAATCACTTTGAAACTTATTTACACACATAAACTATTGCAAGCATTTCTTTTTTTTTATATTGGAATAGTTTTGTTGGGTTCTATTCCAATGTTTTGAAGTAAATGCAATGCAAACCTCTTTTTCATGCATCTTTTGTTTGAGGATACCTCCATACCCTATGTTCGATGCATCAGTTTCAACATATAGGCATGGGAGATTTTGGACATGCTTTTTTATCCTTTTAACAACAAAAGTATGATCATCTGTCCAAGGAAGAGGATTTTTCTTCAGACGATCATGGAGGGGTTTAATAATATTATTTAGGTTTGGGATGAAGTCAGAGACATAATTTAAGCAACCTAAAAGTCGTTGAAGTTGGTCAAGGATTTGATCGAGGAATTTATTTGCAAATTGGATGGCTCGGTTGATTGGGGTAATTGTTCCTTGGTGAATATCATGACCAAAGAATCTTATTTTAGTTTGGAATAGACTAATTTTGGATTTTGAAACAGCCAAGCCATTTCTTTTGATCACACTTATAAAAGTATGAAGATGTTTGACATGTTGGTCTATGGATTTGGAATATACCAACACATCATCTATATAGACAATAATGAATTTAGTGTAAGGATTAAAAATTTCATTCATTATTCTCTGAAATTCGGAAGGGGCATTTTTTAAGCTGAACGACATGACGTTCCATTCATATTGTCCGAAAGGGACAGTGAATGCTATTTTGTACATATCATTCTCATTAATTTGGATTTGCCAAAATCCTGATTTCATATAAAATTTTGAAATATTTTTGCCTGAAAAAGCCTATTCAGAAGATCCTTTTTGTTAGGGATGGGATACTGAATCCATTGGAGGGCATCATTTAATGGCTTGTAATTTATAACAAGTCTGGGTGTTCCTCTTTCAATTCTGCATTTTTATTGACATAAAAAGCAGAGCAAGACCAAGGACTTTGACTTTCCTAATTAATTTTTTGGAATGAAGATATTTGATTTCTTTTTGGCAATGTTCTAAAAGCTCTTGGTTCATTTGAATTGGTCTGGCTTTGGTCGGCATGTTTTTTTCATCAAAATCTTTTTCATAGGGTTGGGTGACTACATGTTTCTTCCTTTCCCAGAATGCATTTGGAAAATCTGAGCAGATAGATTTGTCTATAGAAGATTGTATTCCTTGAACCTTAGTTTTTACCTCAGATTTAGAGAGTTGGGATTCTATGATCTTGTGGGAGACTTCTTCTTTCAGAAAATTAATTTTATTTTCTTTGTATTGAATATAATTCAAAGTTTTTGTAAAAGGGGGTTTTGAGAATTGAAATAAGATCTTTTTCCAAAAATACTCAGTCTCAATTCCTTGCCTTCAAATGTAAAAAGGCATAATTTGATCAATAAATGGATCCCCTAAAATGACATCACAGGCAAGGTTTTTGACTATAATGAATGGGGTGGAGACTGTCAAATGCTCGTTCCTTACTACAGCATTTGTGAGTTTGTAACTAATTTCTAATTTTGCGCCGTCAGCACTACTGAGAGACTCTAAAGTTTTCTCAAGGAATTTTGTGGGGATAATGCCCTCTCTAATACAGATTAGGGCTGCTCCTGTATCAAAAAGGGCAGTTACATCATACACATAGTTGCTTTGAAGATTAATTGTATGGGAATGTACCATTTTTTAATGGAAACTCTAGAGATTAAATTTAGAAATGCTTCAGGAAGATCTTCCTCTTGCCTTTCTTCAATGTTTTCATTTTTTGTTAATTGTGTGATTTTCTTGATGCTGAATTTGGTTAATGATTAGAGAGTGCAGATTCTGGGTAGTTCTTATTTCTTTTATTTCGTTTTTTAGACTATTTATTTCCTTTTGCAAGTCTATAATCGTAACGGGCTTTGGTTTACTATCAAAATGTTTTATGATTTCAGTGAAATCATATCTTCTGGGTTGTTGGATTGGTGTATGAGTTGAGGTGGACGGGTCTTATGGGTTTTCTTTCAATTTATAAAGGAATTGAATCTTTTCTTCAGTAGTACTAAAAGAATTAAGTGCTTCGGAAAAAAATATTTTCTTCTGAATTTATAACATTGGTATGTAGTGATTATTTTCTTCTATGAGGTTTACTGCAGAACAGTCGCAATTTCCTTCTTCACAGGAGGATTTAGATGAAAAATCATCTTCAAGAATATGGTTAATATCCTGGTCAGATTCTTCAAATTCTTCCTCAGATTATTTTTTCCCTTACTGGTTCGTCTAGGTTTAGTGTCCTAATTTTTTTGTTTAGTCTGCAGTACTTGGCCATATGGCCATCTTTTCCACACCTAAAACATTTGATTTTAGTTTTGGGTAAATCTATTGGTGGTTTGGAAGAAACGTGTTTAGAAAAGTTTCTAGGATTCCTATTCTTAGGAGTTTTATAATAATTCCTAGTCTTTTGGTATTCTGTGTTTGTGGTAATCTTTTTGTTTTTTATGTTTGGTTTTTGGTTTCTTACAAGACTGAAACCCAAATTGTTCACAAAAGGATCCTAATTCATTCCTACTTTGGGCCTTTCCTTTATTAAGCTAGTGTTGGATTTTGTCATCTTGACATATTTTAAAGGCTATTTTTTGGACAAGAGCAATTAATTGTTCGTAGCTTAAGTTTTCATAATGGATTTGGTTGTCTCTTGACATGTTTCTTAGCTTTTCTCTAACCTTATCTCCCAAAGAAGTGGGCAGGCAGTAATAAATTTTTCTTTCCATAATGGATGGTTGCTATCTTCCCTAGTATAGACTCTTATTAGGAAAATATCTTTATACCACCTAAAGTCTGCCACGATTTTGCACCTAAGGTTTGACAATAATTCAGTAGATTTATCTCTCCATAAGGAAGGATTTCCTATAAAATCTTGGGTAATTTTATAGATGAGGGTATTAACGGCATCTAGTATTGGTTCAACATTGCTAGTTACTACAGCACCATCGCTCGTTGTTTTGACTGCGGTTAGGATTTGGGTCTTTTGTTCTTCTGAAAGATAAAAGTCCCACCAACCTTTAAGTTGGCCAGTGAAACCTGCTATAAGGATTTGAGCAATAGAGTGCTCATCACAATTGTGATATATAGAATAAGTCATGCTGACCATGGTCATTTGTTGGAGAAGCTCCAGAATATTATTTTCAACTAGCCCATCTATATTACAGGTATAGATGTGACTTGCATCAAAATGTTTTGGGGAAAGATTTTTTTTCTTCTAAAGCTATGTCTAGATACGTGGCCCTAGGATAATAAAGTTCCATAGAGTGTTTCCAATTAGGAATGATTGCATTGATTTGGTTTTGGGGAATTTGTTTTGGAATATCAAGGTGATTGATTCCCAAAGGAATTTTATTAGAGGATGTTCCTGATCCTAATGTTTTGAGAGGAGCATGAGGTGTGTCTTCTAAGACAAGCGATTTAAGTTTTTGAGGCGTATCTACTGTGATTACTCACGAAGTTTTTCATCAATCAATTGTGAAAGTAATTTTTCCTTGGCTAGGTTAAGATTTGATTCAAAAGGTTTAAATATTGGCTGTTGCTGCGTGGGGATTTTAGTAAGACTGGGTTTCTCTAGCAGTTGCTCACTATTCTTTTTTAAATAAGCATTAGGGTTTTCCCCTAAAGTTTGAAGACTGTAGAGACCCCATTTTGTCTCGACTTTTTAAAATTAATGAATGAATAGGGGTGCAAGTAGGATCAACCCAAAATCCCAAGGATTGTAAGGTAGAAAGAACCTGGAGAAGATAAGTCTAGTTGAATGTCAAAACAAAAGATAAAATAAGAGTCATTTGAGGTTGAAATTTTGGCAATAGACGAAGCTTCGATCACTGTAGTTCCATTTGAAGTCTTTTGGCTTTGAAACTTCTTCCGTTGCGTAGAGCACGAAAAATCCTTGAAAACGGACATAAGATTTGTGCGAATCGGGTATCGGGTGGAAGAGAAATAAGTCCGGGAAAAATGTTTGGATGAGGAACGAAGGTCTTTTAAAAATTAAAATCTGGCAATTATCAAAGATTTGATCACTGAGGTTTCATCTTAATTCGGATGGGCTGGAAACTTCTTCCGTTGCATAGAGCACGAAAAATCCTTGAAAACAGACATAAATTTTGCACAAATTGGACACCGGGAGAGCAAGAAAAAGGCTTTAGAAGGAAGGGGTCGCGACCCCATGGGGTCAACCTCGAAAAAGTAAAAAAAAATCCGAATTTTCTCCTACTTTCTCTCTGGTTCTTCCCCTAGACATAAATTAGGGTTTAGGGTTCGTGACCCCCCCTCCACCCCCCCAAAATCGCAATTTCAGCGATTCTCTCCTGCATTGATAACCAAATCCAAAGGGGTTCGCGACCCCCCCCCCCCTAAAAATTGCAATTTCAACGATTCTCTCTTGCATTGATTACCAAATCAAGAGGGGGCGTCGCCCATTAATGCTCATTAATGCCCAGATTCAATTTTCCTTTTATATGACCGATGGAACTCACAAAAATAGGGAGTCCCATCATTTGTCAAATGAGTGAGGGGGAGGGGGGGAGAGGACGAGAACCAAATGGCTGTGGAAACTAGAATAAAAGGTACAGTCTCTTGTTATTTTTTTACTTGCTCACACCACCCTACCAATCGATACCCAAACCTTTACTCTTCTCAACTTCACTTTTTTTTTAAATATTTATTTACGAAACGGGTTGTAGTCAAGTCCACCTTTTGTTTTCTTCTTCGTTTTGTATTTATGTCTTTTACCATTTTTAAGGCCAAATAATTTAACTAATTAATTTTTAGGGTAACAGTCTTCGAACGGGGGAAGAGGGATGCCTAACACCTTCCCCTCATATCAAGCAAACTCCCGAACCCAAATATTTTAAAACCAAATTTTTAAATTTTCAAATCTATTTTTCTTTTCCAAGTTTAATAAAAAATTTGGTGGCGACTCCGTCGAAGGCTCGGTCTTCACAGTTGGAGACTCCATTGGGGAAACTAGAATAAAAGGTACAGTCTCTTGTTATTTTTTTACTTGCTCACACCACCCTACCAATCGATACCCAAACCTTTACTCTTCTCAACTTCACTTTTTTTTAAATATTTATTTACGAAACGGGTTGTAACTCCGTTGTGTAGGCCTTACAACCCTTCTTTAGAGGCAGAAATTGTTTTGTCTTATTTCCTAAACACCTTTCATATATTGTGTAACCTAGTACCACAAAGGGGCCCTTGCCTCTATAGGAGTACTAGTCTTCACGCCATCTGGGCGCGCTGCCTGATGAGCCCTCACACGTGCACTTTTCTTGTCTTACTACTTTTACAATGTATTGCATGGTAGATAGGTGTCGAGGGGCCCTTGCCTCTTTAGGCACATTGCACTAGGGGACTATCTGAGCTTTTGCTTGATGGACCTCCCCCTCACTCACACACTTGCATGCCGCACTAACTACGTGGACTTTGATCCCTCTTTGAGGGTACGTAGGCCCTAGGCTCTTATCCTAGGTCAAGTCCACCTTTATTTTCTTCTTTGTTTTGTATTTATGTCTTTTACCATTTTTAAGGCCAAATAATTTAACTAATTAATTTTTAGGGTAACAGTCTTCGAACGGGGGAAGAGGGATGCCTAACACCTTCCCCTCATATCAAGCAAACTCCCGAACCCAAATATTTTAAAACCAAATTTTTAAATTTTCAAATCTATTTTTCTTTTCCAAGTTTAATAAAAAATTTGGTGGCGACTCCGTCGAAGGCTCGGTCTTCACAGTTGGAGACTCCATTGGGGAAACTAGAATAAAAGGTACAGTCTCTTGTTATTTTTTTACTTGCTCACACCACCCTACCAATCGATACCCAAACCTTTACTCTTCTCAATTTCACTTTTTTTTAAATATTTATTTACGAAACGGGTTGTAACTCCGTTGTGTAGGCCTTACAACCCTTCTTTAGAGGCAGAAATTGTTTTGTCTTATTTCCTAAACACCTTTCATATATTGTGTAACCTAGTACCACAAAGGGGCCCTTGCCTCTATAGGAGTACTAGTCTTCACGCCATCTGGGCGCGCTGCCTGATGAGCCCTCACACGTGCACTTTTCTTGTCTTACTACTTTTACAATGTATTGCATGGTAGATAGGTGTCGAGGGGCCCTTGCCTCTTTAGGCACATTGCACTGGGGGACTATCTGAGCTTTTGCTTGATGGACCTCCCCCTCACTCACACACTTGCATGCCGCACTAACTACGTGGACTTTGATCCCTCTTTGAGGGTACGTAGGCCCTAGGCTCTTATCCTAGGTCAAGTCCACCTTTATTTTCTTCTTTGTTTTGTATTTATGTCTTTTACCATTTTTAAGGCCAAATAATTTAACTAATTAATTTTTAGGGTAACAGTCTTCGAACGGGGGAAGAGGGATGCCTAACACCTTCCCCTCATCTCAAGCAAACTCCCGAACCCAAATATTTTAAAACCAAATTTTTAAATTTTCAAATCTATTTTTCTTTTCTAAGTTTAATAAAAAATTTGGTGGCGACTCCGTCGAAGGCTCGGTCTTCACAGTTGGAGACTCCATTGGGGACAATTTAGAGAGTCAAGCCCTTTCATTAAAAATTAATATTTAAATTATTTGGCCTTTAATATTGGTTGTTTGTTTGTATATATTTGTATATATCTGTGGTTTTTCTTGTTTTGCAGTATTTCCACTTTATGGTGGAAGGGAAGGGTAGCTAGGATACTCCAAGTCACACAATGCACAATTTAAATTCCTACTCACCCAAAATTTGCTCCTATACTCGGAGCGCATCCAAATGAGTTAGAATGGGATATGAGAATCTTTCCCTGTTGGGTTTTGACCTACAGAGGTTGACCTATCTATCCTACTTAGATTGTTACTTGCCTTAAGGGTTGATACGCGTAGACTTTTCTGTGACAGGATCCTCTTTTAAGTCAGGGTCTCCATCTTTTGGTGGAGGCAATCTAGTGGCCTTTTAGGGTGTCTAGATCCCAGGCTAAACCATGTGTAAGTTAACATGAAGGCCCACCCTTGCTAGGTCATCCTATTTTAGAGATCTTAAGAGTCTAACCTTTAGGACACAAGGAGCGAACTCCTTTATTTCCTTGCATGCATCATTTAAATAAAATTAAAAAAAAAATGTTCATTTTTCTTATAATTTTCTTTGCACAAAATTGTCTTTTGAATTATGAACAAAGAAAGGAAACCAATTTTCCTTTGCAATATATAAAAAAAATCCTTTCCATTGTACATATAAAAGAAAATAAATAAATAAATAAAATTTTCATTTTTCTAATAATTTTCTTTGACCTGTATATAAAATCTTCTTTTGAATTGCGAATAAAAGAAAAGTATTTTTTTTCTTTGCATTGTATATATAAAATCCATTTACATTTGCTGGATATATTGGGGTCTTCGGGGCTAAATATCCGCCTATGGGAGAGTTCGATCGGGTCGAGTGAGAATCCGTTGGAAAGCTCGCTGAGAGACGAATTAAACGATACCAAGATGACACTCATCGGAGGTCACACGAGCCTGCACTCATGGCCCAAAGTGAGCTAGGTGATGATGATGGAAGTATGATATTTTGTTCATATTCCAAGTCCCACATTGCTTGCGTCAATGATGGGAGCTCCCTCATCCTCCTATAAATAGGAGTGACTCCACACCTTTCTAGTTGCTCATTCCATGTGTTGGAAAAGAGGGGTCCCGTTTGGGAAACCTCACTCAGTATAATTTTCTCTTTCTCTTGAGTCTTCTTCCGCGCATCAGTCGTGGACATGTGGCTCTACCTCTCGTAGGTAGAGTCCTCCGTTTGGTGCAGCCCTTTTCGGTATTCGTCGTTTGGAGGTCAGCCCTAGTGGAGCAGAGGCACTGGCAAGATCCCAAGTTTTAGCGATGGCGTCCAGGTTAGTAGCTTCCGCATTATTTTATATTTTCTTGGATTTATTTTCGGTCCCTAGGTCGGGTCGGGTCATATGGATCCGGGCCTTTCCCTACAACATTATATTAAAAAAAAGTTCTCATTTTTCTTATAAAAAAATAATTTTTCTTATAATTTTGTTGGCATTGCATTTAACATTTTCTTTTGAACTACGAATAAAATTTTTTTCTTTATATATATAATTTTTTTTCTTGCAATGTATATAAAATTTTTTTTTGTAATTCCCTCTGCATTGCATATAAAATTTTCCCTTGACTTGTGAATAAAAAAAACACTTTTTCTTTGTATTGCATAAAAATTTCCTTCTTATAATTTCATCCGCATGGTATTGCAAATAAAATTTTCTTTTTATTTGTGAATAAAAGAAAAGCAAATCACTATCCCTCTGCATTGTATATATACGAAAAAAGAGAGAAAAATCCTTTGCATTGTATATATAAGAAATAAAAAATAAAAGGTTTCACTTTTCTTATAATTTTCTTTACATTATATATAAAATTATCTTTTGAATTATGAAAAAAAAACTTTTTCTTTCCATGCATATATATATATAAAAATAATTTCTTTGCATAATTTCATTTGCATTGTATACAAAATTCTCTTTTAAATTATGAATTAAAAAAATCACTTTGTCTTGGCATTGCATATACATAAAAAAAAATTTCTTTGGATTGTATAAAAAATATTTTCTTCTTTTAATTTCATTTGCATTGCATATTAAAATTCTCTTTTGTATAAAAGAAAAAGAAATCACCTTTTCTTAGCATTGTATATATATAAAGATAATAATAATTTTTTTTCATAATTTTTTTTGTATTATATATAAAATTTTCTTTTGAATTGTGAATAAAAGAAAAGTAATCCTTTTTTTTCTTCTTTGCATTGTATGTATAAAGTTTTCTTTACATTATACTAAAATTTTTTTCCCTTTTTCTTATAAAAAAATTATTTTTCTTATAATTTTGTTTGCATTGTAGTTAACATTTTCTTTTGAACTATGAAAAAAACAATTTCCCCTTTTTTTTTAAAAAAAAATTCTTTATATTGTATATATATAAAAAATTTTCTTTACATTGTATATAAAAAAAAATTCTTTACGTTATATAAACAAAAAACATTTTCCTTTTTTCTCATAATTTCCTTTGCATTATAAAATAAGAAAAAAAAAATTCTTTTTCTTTCTTTACCACATTTGTTTCTAGTGTAAATCACCATTGTTTTTTCTTTCCTCTTGTGAATAATATTTGTACATGTAACGATAATGTTTTCTCTCCCACATTAATTCATTGGCCATAGGATTGTATTAACATTTTTTCATAGTAAACAATGACTATATATATATATATATATATATATATATATATATATATATATATATATATATATATATAGCTTTGGACCCTTCTGGTAATTGGGGTCACAAAATAGCTGTATATTATAATTAAAAATACAAGAAAAATATATAATGAGAGGTAGTGGGAGAGAGAAAAAATATATGATAGGTCATTACTAAAAAAGTGGGCAAGTAAATAACTTCTCATCATTTAATTAATTATTTTAAATTATAATAATAATTTTAATCTCAAAATTTAAAATTTATAAAATATCTAATTTGTTATTATTTTAAAATATAATAATTATATTTTAAAAAATTAAGGATAGATTGCATGCACGTAGGTACATGCGAAGCCTCTAGTTTACAATTATTGAGGTACATGGTGTCAATCTTTTGGTCTTTTACTAGCAAGCCTCACGCGAGCTAGAGTTAAGGTTGCGGCTGCTAATTGACACGTTTAACGTAATATATATATATATATATATATATATATATATATATATATATATATATATATATATATATTCTTTTTCCTACTAACCATGAATTTTCATACTTTGAGGAATCTCTGTTTCCATTAAGAATCTCATTTATCAGTCGCAACATTTGCCTAAAAGAAAATAAACCACATGTGTGTGTAACGAAACTTTTCTTTACACTCTAGTCTTAGTCTCTCATAGAATTTTTTGACTAACAAGGAGACGACTAAAGATCCAGGGAATGATCCTCAATAAAATTGCAAATGTAACCACTTCTTTCTTGAATAGAAAAATTCATCAAGATACCTGTAAGGACCCTTTATTATTTTCCAAAGAACTCAACATGGTATTTGTATTGGGTTGGAGCCCGATAATTGTTTGGCCTCAAGAACGAGTTTGGCTATTGAAGCTAGATGGTGACTAAAGAATCACATTTCTAGATCATTCTTGCCTTGAGCCTCAGCGCTTGCATTGGGAAACCCTCGTTTTAAATTCTCAGTATAAAGAGGGCCATCGCCTTAACCATTCTTGCCTTAAACCCAGTGCCTGCACCAATGAATCGCCCTCCTAATCTTGTATTTGAACCTCGATGCCTGCATTGGGGAATCGCCAAATAGGCCATATCTCAGACCCAGTGCGGACACTAAGGGATGTTCTCTCAACACGTGTCAAGTACTCAGTGTTTATACAAGGGAATTACTGTCTTAGGGCATGTTTTGGTCTCTCATTGGGGAACCATCGTCTTTATCCCATGGCTGCCATGTGCCCCAGTAAGCACTGGGGAATCGTCTTTTTAGCTCATGTGTCACTAACCCCAAGGCATACTCTAAGAACTACCATTTTAGCTCATGTTCAATCAATGGTGTAGTGACCATGATACCACATAGCACCCTTGTGTCCGTCACAAACTCCAGTGCCTGCATTGGGGAACTACCATTTTAGGTTATACTTCAAACTCAATGCCTATGTCGGAGAGGCATCATCTTAGAATCTCATTTGTGCATGCATTGTGAGATTATCATATTCAAATTTTGGAAGTGTCTCAACTGGAATTATTCAGACAGTTATCGGATCAAGGGATCATAAACCCAAGACCCATGGTCCCATTAACACCTCCGTACCCCAGATGGTACAAGCCAAAACTTTAATGAGAGTGCCATGCGAATGCGCATGGTCATTCAACTAAGGCAGGTAACTTTTTTTAAGCCAATGTTCAAGTATTACTGAGGAACAACAAGATCACCCCAACTCCTGAGATTGAGGGTAGATACGCAAAAAGGGTAAAATGCGACAAGCTTGATTAAGAATGTTAAAATGAGTGACATCAAATAATTTGAAATGCCTTAATATCTTTTTCGAATGTACTTCGTCACACTTATTTTGAGAATAAAGTGAATTGTCTTTTCCCATCATCCATCTTCTCTATATTTCTTCATTCCAGTTACTCTCTCATTCTTATTCATGTGTTCCTCGGGCATTCGAATGTTTAGAATCCTCGTCTTATTTGATGCAACATTGACAATTAACTTGATTGATAAAAGAAGATACCGCACATATGCATAGTCACGAGTCTCTCGAGAAGTATCATTCACTTTAGATCTATCCACTTCATAAGTGACATGTTTCACACACCTCAGTCTTAGCCATGTTTTCCGGGGAATTAAGAAAATAATGATGAAAAATAAGAGAAATAAGGAAAAAGGAAAAGAAAAATAAAAATAAGGAAAGGAGCCTTAGTAAAAGCAAATGAGTCGGCTATATCAAGGATATGAGGCCTTTATTGGTTTTCCCAAAACACAATGAATATCACTTCTAGTCACCCCATTAGTTTTCAAATTCTAAACTTAGTCAATGTTCACCTGGGATGGGTGGTCTTTCAACTTTGTGTATTTCAGGGAATCAATTGGGTGCCAAAAAAAAAGAGAGAGGAACATTTTCATTTCATTCGTCCAAACACTATCATCCGTTGTCAGCTACTTTTAAGCCTTCATGGGTATGTTTTTAAAATTACTTGACATTAAAATAAACCCTGGGAAATAATAAGGATATCTCATGATATAAGTTCAATCCATGATAAGAGCTTTATTTCTTATGCAAGTTTAGTGTCCAATTGGCTTTGCAAGTGACCAATGTGAGAGTCAAACCTTGTGGGAAGTTATTTGAGCCAAACACTAATTTCTTTTCATCGATTATCATTGGGTGTAATCTGTTTGCTCATGCCGGTTCTAGAACTTGTTTTTAATCTGAATTGAAGCTTTACATGCATTGGTTTGATAGAAAGGATGGAGACAGTCATTTCATTCTCACTTTTTCCCAAACACAAACCCCATTTATATTTTCTTTTGCCACCTATTTTGAGCCTTTTATTAGCAATTTTCGAGACACTTCATTACGTGATTCTTGGATGAGTATTACATTTTGACCTATTGCATATATTGTCTGGCCGCTCATTCTCGTGAGTTGAATTTGCCTAGCGATTCAAGTAAGCCAAGAAAGGGCATGAGAAAAAAGAAAAGAAAGAATAAAATAATTATTAATGAAAAAAGATAAGAAAAGAAATAAAAGTGCACAAGCAAAAAGGAGAGAAGATTTAAGGCAAACTCTTTCGGTGGATAAAGAATTATCGCTTGGTTAGCATCTTCCATTTTTAGGTCAAATTTATCGTGCTCATTCAATAAACTATTATTTCATGCTTGATAATTGCTAACTTCATTTCTTAAACACTTTTTCTACATTAGCCATTCCTCTATCATTTCAAGCTTTTAAAGACCTCTTGTTCTATTACACTAATACATCTGTCATGGAGATATAGATTAATTACAAGCCTATGGCAACCGGTTAGTAGAACAAATTTGAGTAAAAATATGCCAACAATGGCGAGTGAGAGAATTACTTGTTCTTTGGTCGGTTGTATTTGCTAGTTGGATGCTCAGTTTGTTTAAAGAACTTGTTAACTCTCAAATGCAAAACTCCTGGGTTAGAAAAATTTAAAAGAGTTTTTATTATGTTCCCACAATATTTTTTGCGCCCCTTTTTCCCTTTCGTAAGCCCACATTTTTCACCCATTTAACCATGTTACAGGCTTATAAAGTCCTCATTGAGGTATAGCAAATTCAAATGTTTTGTGTAGGGCTAAATAAAATAAAACAAGAGGAACACTTCAATCTTAGCACTCAAGGAATAAACTTCCCCCTGAGAAATATCAAGCTGAGATCTTGAATCCCTTGATCCCCATCTAAATTTTATCCTTAAATGAAGGTCGGGAAACTCTCCGTCCCTCAGGCCTCTTACCCTCTTTCTCAAATTTGTCTTTTGAAAGTCCCTTTTATCCCCAGTAAACCCCATTCATCAATTGCAGCCAAAAATCCATAACCGAGAAAAGCCTCACTTTCATCCCATTGTGGTCATTCTTTAGAGTCTCTATATACATATTTATGGCATCTTGTTATTGTCAATTGGGTGGTCAATGTTATCACTTAGAACAACTCATTCTTTCTTAATAGGGGTTCATTCTTCTGATGGATTTCTCCTTTTATACATGTGTATCACATAGACATTTTACATTAGTCCCAAGATAAAGTTGATAAGGCTTTCTTTACTGGATTATCATTTTAGAAAGGGCATTCTAAACCTTTGATGATCTCATTTTAACGTGAAAGGAGCTTGTACTTCACATTTGTAAATCATTGAAAGTCAAAGTATGAGGGAGAAACAATGCTTGATTTCGAAGATTGAAAACAAGTAACTTCTTCTATGAGATTTTTCTATTGGGTTCTCAACGATTGAAACCAATATATTGATTAATTTCTTTACTTGGTATTCAATTGATGAGACCAAGTTAATCAACTTCTAAGAGAAGAAGTTCTTAATTCATGTTCAAAACTCAAAATCAAAAATAAATTTAAAAATGATATCAAAGTTTTCTCACTTGGCTTTTGACGATTTGTTCAAAGTTGAAGCATCTTTAACCCTCTTTGCTTGGTCTTCAATGATTAAAGGGTGTTTTTCTTCACTTGTTTTAACTCCTCTAGCTGTTAAGAGAGCAATTTTACGTTATTCCCTCATTGAATAGACTATTGCCCCGTCTCAGTCTCTTGGCTGGGGAATCCCTTTCTCCCCAAATTATGGTCCTAGCCCCTCGTCCATCGATTGGGGAGTCCTCCTATTTTCAGAGACAAGGCCATGATGTCCCATAATATGTCTCTTTTTGCGCTTATCTTGAGATTTAGATGTCCCAAATTCTCTCTTAATTCTTTGATAAACTCCTTTCTAATGAGAGTGAGGTTATACATCACATTTACATGTAAATAGAAGTATGAGGGCAGACAATGATTGGTTTTGAGGATTGTAATCAAGTCACCTCTACCATGATATTTTTCTACTTGGTTGTCGATGATTGAAACCGATGTATTGACTTATTTCTTTACTTGGTCTTCAATGGTTAAGACCAAGTTAATTTTGAAGAAAGAAGAAGTGCTTGATTAGTGTTCAATACTCGAAATCGAGACGAACTTTAAAATAAAATCAAAGATTTCCTTAATTGGCTTTTGACAGCTTAATCAAACCTGAAGCATTTTTTAACCCTCCTTACTTGATTTTCAAAGATTAAGGTGTGATTAAATAGTGTTTGCCTTCACTTGTCTTCGTTTTTCCTGTTGATAGGAGAGTAATTTTACCTCCTCACTATATAAACAGTCATCCTACCTCGATCTCTAAATTGGGGAATTCCCTTCCCCTGAATACAGACTTAATCCCCGCACGTTGATTGGGAAATCATCTTGACCTTAGTATTGGGATCGAAGTACCCAAAAAACATGCATCTCTCTGCTTGTCTTGGGATTTTGATGTCTCAAGTTCTCTCTTAACTCCTTTTTTTGCAGATTGGGGAGTCATTTCCTTTGCATCTAGGTTTGGGATCCCGGGGGGGGGGGGGGGGGGAGGAGGAGAACCAAAAGGCTGTGGAAACTAGAATAAAAGGTATAGTCTCTTATTATTTTTTTTACTTTCTCATACCACCCTACCAATCCATACCCAAACTTTTACTCTTCTCAACTTCACTTTTTTTTTTTATATTTATTTACGAAACGGGTTGTAACTCGCTGGTGTAGGCGTTACAACCGTTCTTCTGATTTGAGCACCAAAATTCTTACTCTCTGAAAATTCGAGTAGGGGTCGTGACGCATCGTACTATACGTCACGACCACCCTGCCATAGAAGCTAGGGGTCACGACGTATCTTTTTATACGTCGTGACCCCCCGCCCTTTAAAGGCAGAAATTGTTTTGTCTTATTTCCTAAACACTTTTCATATATTGTGTAACCTAGTACAACCAAGGGGCCCTTGCCTCTATAGGAGTACTAGTCTTCATGCCATCTGGGCGCGCTGCCTGATGAGCCCTCACACATGCACTTTTCTTGTCTTACTACTTTTACAACGTATTGCATGGTAGATAGGTGCCCAGGGGCCCTTGCCTCTTTAGGCACATTGCACTAGGGGACCATCTGAGCTTTTGCTTGATGGACCTCCCCCTCACTCACACACTTGCATGCCGCACGAACTACGTGGACTTTGATCCCTCTTTGAGGGTACGTTGGCCCTAGGCTCTTATCCTAGGTCAAGTCCACCTTTATTTTCTTCTTTGTTTTGTATTTATGTCTTTTACCATTTTTAATGCCAAATAATTTAAATAATTAATTTTTAGGGTAACCATCTTCTAACGGAGGAAGAGGGATGTCTAACACCTTCCCTCATCTCAAGCAGACTCCCGAACCTAAATATTTTAAAACCCAATTTTTAAATTTTCAAATCTATTTTTCTTTTCCAAGTTTAATAAAAACTTTGGTGGCGACTCCGTCGAAGGCTCGGTCTTCACAAAGATTAGAATTTGTATAATTATTCTGTTCCATAAGACTAGAAATGTCTTTAGATTTAATTTCTTTATTGATACTAAAGGGAGCAGGATCAAGAGATTATGGGGAGGCCTTTGCTTCTATAGGAGTACTAGTCTTCACGCCATCTGGGCGCGCCGCTTGATGAGCATTCACACACACATCCTTTTGTGTCTTATTATTTGTTTGAATGTGTCGCATGGTAGATAGGTGCCGAGGGGCCTTTGTCTCTTTAGGCAGATTGCACTAGGAGGTCATCTGAGCCTTTGCTTGATGAGCCTCCCTCACTCACACACTTGCATGCCACTCGAACTACGTGGACTTTGATCCCTCTTCGAGGGTACGTAGGCCCTAGACTTTTATCCTAGGTCAAGTCCATCTTTGTTTTTCTTTCATTTTTGTGTTTCGTGTTCTTTTTCCAATTTTTAAGGCCAAACAATTTAAATCTTAATTGTTGGGGTAACTGTCTTCGGACGGGGGAAGAGGGGTGCCTAACACCTGCCCCTCATCTCAAGCAGACTCCTGAACCTAAATATTTTTTTAAACCCATTTTTGCTTAAATTTTCGAAACATTTTTCTCTTTTGCAAGTTTTTATGGAAAACTTGGTGGCGACTCCATTGAAGCTACCGCCGCCTAAGCGCGCGGTCTTCATAGTTGGCGACTCCGCTGGGCAATTTTAGAGAGTCAAGCCATTTCTTTTAAAATTAATATTTAAATTGTTTATCCTTTAGTATTGGATATTTGATTGTATATATTTGTATATCTGTTGTTTTTCTTGTTTTACAGTGTTTCCACTTTAAGGTGGAAGGGAAGGGTAGCTAGGATGCTCCAAATCATAAAGTGCACGATTTAAATTTTTATCCACCCAAAATTTGCTCCTATACCCGGAGCGCGTCCATAATAGTTAGTTGGTATATGAGAATCATTCCCTGTAGGGCTTCGACCTACAGAGGTTGACCTATCTATCCTACTTAGATTGTTACTTGCCTTAAGAGTTGATACGCACAGACTTTTCTGTGACAGGATCCTCTCTTAAGTCAGGGTCTCCACTTTTGGTGGGGGCAATCTAAGAGCCTTTTAGGGTATCTAGATCTCAAGCTTAACCATGCAATTTGACCTTAAGGCCTACCCTTATTAGGTCAGCCTATTTTAAAGACCTTAAGAGCCTAACCTTTAGGACACAAAGGAGCAAATTCCCTCATTGGATGCATTGCATGGCATGCATTTTATCGCTTTCAGTATTGTGCATAAATCTTTTCCTTTATTTGTCGCACTAACATTTTCTTTTGCTTTTATCATTATTCATACTTTAAAAAGAAAATTTGAAATGGCATCAGAATAAAACACGACCTTTTATTCACCCACAAGTCTCATTTTCACGGGGAACGAGTAAGAGTCAAGATACAAGCCAACCTGGTGGAAAGTCTGATTTAGATGAGGGAATATCTTCCCAGTGAGGAACTAAGGAGGTTTCGTGGTCGTTATGGGGACATTCTGGATATTTTAGACATCAAGGTTGTTGAAGACGTGCTTCAAGCTCTTCTACAATTCTGGAACAACTAATTGAGGGCCTTTGTGTTTCCAAATCTCATTTTGTCCTTCGTACCTGAACAATATGCTCGGCTCTTGAGGGATCCGCTTACTCAATCAAGCTATGTGTACAAGTTCTCAGGGTTCTTGCCTTCGTAAGAGGAAGTTGCCAATTTGCTAGGGTTGTCCTTAAAGAAGGCTACTATCAAGAACCACTCTCAAGGTGGAATCTTATCCTCAAAATTCTTCCTAGACCATATAAAGGCCATGAAAAGAAAAGGAGATTGGACGAATTTCGGGCCAACCCTTGCTTTGACCATCTATGGGTTAGTAATTTTCCTATCAGCTCTCGACGTCGTCAATCTATCGTCAATTGGTGTCTTCATGGCAGTGGAAAGGCATAGGGTGAATCCAGTGCCAGCTATTTTAGCAGAGACTTTGGGGTCCCTCACTTATTGCCAAGCAGGGAAAGAGAAGAAACTGTAGTGTTGTCTTCAACTCCTGATGGTATGGTTAGCCAACCACATTTTTGGGAAGGGGTATTCCTCTAGAGGTATTTTTGACATGATTCATCACCCCCCTCAGAGATTTCTCCTGCCGTGAAGGACTTCGATTGTATAATCCCAATCTTCAAGACCCTACTAAGTTAGAGGGTTGGGTAAAATTGTTGGCACGAGTTGAAGAGAAGGATATACGGTGGAAGCTTTTATATTGGCTAAAAGAGGAAGTGCTATATAGTTGTGATCAATTCCCTAATGTACCTCTGGTGGGACCAAGAGTGGTGATCAATTATAATCCATCTTTGGCTCACACACAACTGACATATCGTCAAAGGGTACCCTTAGAGGAACTGGTGCGTCCACTCTTCTATTCCCTCAAGGGACCCGAGGCTGCACAGGGAATAATTATTTCAAAGTGTTGGGACCATATGTTATTCAAGGGTAGAGCTGAATTGGGGAGCAGAGAACTGGCACCAACAAGTGACTTCATGTAACATCCTGAAATTTAAAACAAAAGTTTGGCTGATTTTGTTGTTTTGACTTTTCTGTTTTAAATGTTTGTGTTCTTGATTGTGCTTGTAAATAGGGCAAGGAACTCTAGTTAGGGAGGGAGAAACTTAGAATTGAAGAAAAGTGCCAGAGAAAACTCTAACACAAACTCTAGGGAGTAAATTGAAAGGAAAACTTAGTTTTAACCCTTTTTGGTTTAAGTGAGTTAAATTGAGTAGGAAAGACCTATTTGACCTTAGACAAATAACCTATGACACTCTAGAGACACCCTAGGATCTAAATAAGGAAGCTCAACCCTAAGACAAGTCTTGGATTTCCATATTTCTCCAATAGAAATTCAAGGACTAAACTGAAAGAAATGGAAATTTTCAATTTAAGACACCTTATCTTATTTAGAGCTCAAGGAAACCCAATTTAACCACCCAAAGACACTCAAACCTTCCTATTAAGTACCAGCCACATGCCTTAAGTGAGAATTAAGGAGCCTCAATAGGTTACACATCATAAAACAAAAATAATAAGAGTTAATACCTAATTAAAATGACTAAAGTGTCACATTTCACCTTGTAACCGAAATACCAAATTAAATGCGTAAATTGATTACCCCAATGTAGTCTTAACCTGCCAGCACACCTAGGTAGTTTTCCACATGAGAAATAACCAAAATTAGAGATAAGAAACCTAGTTTAGACATGCCAAAATCCAATTATAAAGCCCACATGATTCATCCCACTCAATTGGAGCCTAACCGAGACAATGTAGCCAATTGACCAGCCAAACATGTCCTAATAAACTAATTACTCAGCCTAATAGGTGTCTTAAGAAGAATTAGTGAGGGTTGAGGGCTGGACACCTCACCAACACATGCAATCACCATCATTTCATTACACATGCACCCAAGTCTATTTAGACTTGAGAAACCGAGAGAGAGTGAGGCACCAGCTACCACCCAAGCCTGAAAATTGAAGAGAGAGTGAGAGTGAATTTCAGAGAAAGGCAGAGCAAGAGAGTAAAGCTATAGCTCGAGTTCCAGTAGCTGAAATTGGAAGAGGAAGCTGAAATCCTCAAAGCTCATTCAAAGGAGGGTTTCTTTCTCATCTTCTTGGCTTACCCGAGGCTTGCAGAAGTTCCAATCTATCTTCTTCCTCTGAAATAGCAAGGTAACATAGGGTTACCTTTCTTTCTACTCAATTGAATCAAAAGCATCCATCCTTGGGTGATGGTATAAGACTTTGTGCTCATTTCTTGCAAGTTTTCAATTCTGAACTCTGTTTTGGCAGCAACACTTCAACTGAACATAACTTTCTTGATTTTGAACCAAATTTCACAAATGAGGTGTCAAAAGAAAGCTAATTAAACCCTCTTTAAGAACCTCCAAATGCATGTACCATCCATGGCTTCTGTACAGCATTTTGTGGCCCTTAAAAGCCATTAAAAATGCTGTGAACTCTGTTTTTTAGCAGAAAAATTGTGAATGTTGAATATGTGAATTCTGATAAGCTGTAGTTCGAGCATTTTTGTGGTAACTAGCTGGCTGTAAAATGAACTAAATTGGATAAGTAGAGAAGGATAACTAATGGGTTTGATCACTGAATCAGTCTTATTAACTTGTAGTTTAGAAAATGAATTGGAAGAGCTATTTGATGTATTTTGGCTAGGTGTTCTTGCTGTAAATTGAACCACTATCAATTATACTATTATGAAACTAATTGCTGAACATCTGGACAAGTTAAGACATGGGAAATTGTAGGTTGAAATCAGTTAAGAAGGTTCAAAGGCTTAAAATGGGTAGAATGGAACCTTTAATGTTTTCTGTTTCGAATACCTTGTTGCTAGACTGATAAAACACTTAGTTTCTGGTTAATACATTGTGATTAGGTTATAGTTGATAAGAAAAATCTCAATGCCCTGGGAATTTATATTATAGAGGAAGGAAAGAGTGCAAAAATGATGAAATTAGGCTGAAGGAGCTATGTGAATATGATCCTTGGGGGAACACTTCAATTCTTGGAAACTTGGGTAGGTAGAAGGCATTAAGATGGGCTGAGACCTTAGTGGTATAATGAAAACAAGAAAAGCTAAGTATTGAGCACATTAAGTCCTTGAGATGCTAGGTTTGTTAATAATAGGCAAAACTCCAATTTTAGGATCCTTAAAGTTAAGTCCTAACCTGCCATTGGAGTATTAGTGAGTCTGAAGTAGCCTTCTTAGGCTATATAGAAGTTCAAAAAATTCATAATACACTCATCAATTAAAAAGGGGCAAAGTTAAAAGCCTAAGTGCATTAAACTTGATAATTTCACCTATAAAAGTTGGGTACTCTGGTTTAGGTTGGATAGGGCAGCCACCCTGCCCTCTAGACTCCCAAAGAAATGATTTCAGAATATGAACAAACTCAGAAATGACCTAAACTGACCTTAGTGTACCTAGACTCCCAATTCTTAAAGAATTACAAGAAATTGGCATTTTGCTGCATAAGATCAAAGTCTGTACTGATAAGGCTGTTAAAACTTGCTTCAAAAGTCATGAATAATCTCACAATGATTGGGGTAAACTATTTTAGGTTCAACAGAAGCCAAAAAAGAAAATGGGTAATGATAGGGACTAATTTGCAGAGAATTTACTATTTTCCTATTCTTAGTAAAAATTGGGCATTTTGAGTTGAGAATAGGTAACCAGTTGTTTATTTCTACTCCATATAGTATTTGGGTACTTTTCAAAAGATTGGAGGAATCCAAAAGAGACTCTAACTGAATTTTGACACTTTAGGGACCTTTTTATAGGAAGTTTCAAAAGTTAGGGTTTTGGGTGCAAAAGACTTGTTTCTGATTTGTTTTTTACTGTGGAAAATGGTTAACCAAGTCATATTTGACCTTATGAAGCTTTCTGTGACTTTATTTGAGACAGTGAAAGTCCAAAATGGAAGTTGAGTCTAAATAGGAACCTTTTTGAAAGAAAAACTAGAAATTTTCCAAAGTTCTTATTTTGACTCAATTTCTGGTAAATTTCTTTTGGAAACCCTTTGATTGTGTTAAGTGAATGATGAATGTCCAATGTATGTATTTGGAAGGAATTGAATTGTTGAAAATGCCCTATAATTGCAATTATTTGAGAAAGGGGACTAATTTGATATAATTGAGGCAATTGGGGGCCAAGATATGAATTTATTACTTGAAAAGTAAGTTGAAATTGTTAATTGAACTATATATGTGCTTTTGATGAAATTTCATAGTGTTTGGATGCTTGTATGAGAAATTGTGGAAGTTCCTTGTTGTACAAGTAATGTTTGACTTGTAGTTGACTTTATGTTGACTAAGTGCCAAAGTTAACTTGAATGATGCAACTTATTTAAGTGTGTGGCACCCAATTCTGGAAATGAGATTTAGCATGCATTTGTGAAAACTAATATGCCTGAGAGGGGCAAATGATTTTTGCATGCATTGAAAGTGATGGTTTTGCAACTGAATAAACATTACATGGGAAAATGTATATTTTATATGATCTGTATGAAAAGGACACACTAGGCTGGCTAGGAATGCGTCCGGGACGTAGCTGTCTAGCAACTAGTGAGGAAATAATCCAGTTCGGGACTGGTGATCCTAAGGTTCTAACTTGTGTGCACACCGGAGGACGCCCTGGAATGTTAGGTAATTGCTTGTACATTATTGGCGGACTTCACTTGAATTGGTAATTTGGTTTTGTCTTGTTTCATTAGATTTCTTTGTGATGGTAAGGTAATGGTTTGGATCAGTTGTACAGGTCCTGGAGGGATCTGGTCTTTGGCATGACTTACTAAAGAGGTATGATGGTATTATGAGCATTTTGCGTATTTGGCATGACTGCCCAATGTGAAGGAAAGATGGTATGATTTTGCTATTTAAAACATTTTCATTTGTGTTTTATATCCTGAACTTATGTGTGAAAATACCTTGTAATTGAGAATAGAAAGTTAAGAACTGCACTTATTTATTATGTGTAATTGATAACTGTGAAGGAAGTTTTTTGTATTCTTTGTAATGCAGCTGGACCACTAATGAGTTTTGAAAACTGGTAATCTATGTTACTAGGATTATATATCTCATTACGTTAGTGTGTTCAAATGCCCAGGTACCACCTGCTACTTGAGATTGAAGTGGAGTGGATAGAAGTGCCACTCCTAGGTCACTTCCAAGTACTGAAGGCAGTCAACATTCTCTTCTTCTTCCCCTCGGAGGACTTGATCATCCTTGGGATCTAGAAGGGATGACTATGGGTAATTAGCAGTGGAGCTGACTTTTTGGCTATGGCTTATGAGTCACACTTTTTTGGATTATGGCCTATGTGCCGGACTAACTATTTGGGCCTGTGTGCCACTACTTGCTGGATTTGTCTATGTGTATATATATATATGTTGTAGACTTAGTGTAAGTATGCTAGATAATGCATGGATGTTAGAACCTCATCTTATCTTATTAGAATATCCGTATGTATGCTTAAAATGATTTTGAGAGAGCGCAAGAGTAACAAACACGTAACTTCTAGTTTCTTAGGTATAAATAACCAAATTAGAGTAAACGATCATTGGGATAGAACTTAACTTCGATTACTCCTATAATAAAAGAAAAGAAAAAATTGGACAAGAATTTAAGAGTTAAGTTAAATAACCTAATTCCGCACTAAAAATGAATTAAGAAACTAGGACGTTACACTTCAAGACCTGGCTGAAGGGGAGGCTCAATGATAAGGTCACAGAGAAGTTCGCCCCACTTAATCCACTCCAAGGCAATGACAAGTTGAAGATTGAAAAGGCTTTAAAGCGCAAAATTGATGAACATAAGGATACCTTGGAAAATTTGGAAGCTCAAAGAGACAGAGAAGTAAGGGAAATTCGTGAGGCAAAGAAAGAATATGTCAGTGTAAAAATGGATAGTGACAATATCTGGAAAAATTCTCCAATTCTGGTTGAGAAAAAGAACCTTAAAGAGATTAATTAAAGCTTGAGGAGTAAGTTGATCGAAAAAGAGCAAGAATGGGGAAAACAACTAGCCACAGAGGTCCAAGTCAGAGAATTGAGAACTCAGGCGCTTGAGGCTCGCATTATAGAACTAGAATCTCACAATCAGGAGTTACGTGCTCAGCTGTCCAATTATAACCCAGCTGCCCAAGAACAGTTGAACATAGCTCTCCTCCAATTGCAAGCGTTGGGTCTAGCAATGGAAAATTTACAAGAGAAGTGTGAGGCAAGGGGTAAAGTCATAGAAGAATTGGAGAAAGAAATAGAGCCGTGGAAAAAGGAAGTAGTTAGAGTACACGATAAGATCGAGCAGATGGCACGCCTCATAAATTTGTCTATGCCTTCCTTTATTGAGGCTTTCAAGAAAACAGAGTGGCGGATTCACCTACCGCGAATCCCGCCAGAGTTGGAAGAGCTGCTAGTCTTCGGCCGAATTCTGACCAACCACTGGAACTCAATGCTGAAGATGCAGCCTAGGGTGAATGAAAGGCTGAGATAAGTGAGCGATAAGCTTATAGCTTTCGCAGCACGTTTTATCAACTATTTTCCGTCATTGAATCTTGTATTTATGAACATAAACTAGGATGTTTTGAATGCCATTTCGAATTAATAAAATAATTGACTTTATTATCTTTTGTTGTTATCCTTTTTACTTTCTATTGCTTTCATTTTTAACTTATAAGAAAAAGGGTTATACTATTAATATTAGTAACATGACACGCAAGACCAATGTGACCAAAAGACCAGAGAATTCCCGCGCTCAGTTGGCACTACAAATAAATTCATTTTTAGCAACAATTTTATTTGGCTCTAGCGATGGTTTTAACGGTCGCTAAAATTATAACGACGGTTTCATGAATCGTTGGTAAAGTTACCGTCGGGAATAAAACTAGCGACACTTCACATAAGCGTCGACAGTAACTATCGCTAAATCTTGCGACGGTCAAAACCGTCACCAAATGTTGTTCTGAAATCATGATCACCTTTTTTAAATTGACGACGGTTTTAACCGTTGTTGAATTGACGACGGTGTAAACCGTCGTTGTCATTGTGTAACATTTGGCAACAGTTTTTATCCGTTGTTGGATCCTTTTTTTCCCATTTATTCCTATTTATTGATATTTTTTATGAATAATTATTGACAATTTTAATTTTCCTAAAAATCATAAATACTTAATCAACCAATATTGTCACGACCCCCACCCGAAGGCACGTGATCGGCACAGACAAGGGGCCTAACCCTGAGTCTGTTAACCTTAACACCTATTTCATTTAACTATCATTCCCATTCGCGTACACACATTATCAATATATATGGCTCACATCTCCTGTGTGGCCTATCTTACACCTGCAATCCACAGCCAAGTGTTGGTTCAGTTTATATGTATACTCAAACACACATAATATATATCCGTCATATACGTTGTCACACACTCCGGTGTGTGACATATCCTATTCACATGCAAATTCGTATATATAATAGTAATAAGTCCCCCAAAATAATCCTATCTTTAAGTATGTGGAGCTGACATGTCTAGAGTATAATAACCACAAAGTGTAATCAATTCATTATAATATCGAAAATAGGATCAAAGCCACCCACGGAGACAGAATGTGAGTGCTAGCAAAACGTCGCCTTCACTGAGCCAACGTGGAAGCCTGACTGGTACCTGTATCTGAAAAAGTAAACCACTAGAGGGTGAGTCGACGACTCAGTGAGTGACTCTCCCATCCTAGGTGTAGTAGCATGTACCACTACGATCGGGAAGGGGAGAAACCACATTCACATACGCATACACTTCAATTCATCTTTGATAATTATATAATTGTTCTCAAGCAATATAACATGTACAAACTGTACTTTAACCGTACCACAACATACATTAATCATGCATACACATAGATTAACATCCAAGTGCAGTTTACCCGCCAAACTTACGTACCTTTGCTTACCTTGTTGCCGCCGTGACATGTCGGTCCTCCCTATCTATCCCGATGCACTATAAGACTTAGCCCATCGTCATGGTCGGTTGGATTTGAAATATAGTAATTTAAAAACAAGGTTTCCTCAACGCCACGTCAAGACAACAATCAATGTCATGACCTTGTTAAGAAAATAACTTTGTCTTGACGTCACGTGAGGATACTGGTCATCATCATGGCATGTTCGAAGAAAAGGAAATCTAGTCATAGTGCATACCAAGGACATTGAGGGTTTACACTAATGTTGAGTACCTATATGCTCGGTATCTTACATCGATACGCATAGGCACACGACCCATTCCGGGACCGTCTCCATGGAATGTTGTGTTCGGTAGCGCACCCCGGCACCAACCCGCCGAGGTGTCCATCTACATCGGCACTTTCGGGACCATCATCTCAGGAAGCCCGCTTGGTTCAATCCAGACCAACTCAACGGATTAACCAACTAGTAATGGTGGCATACTCCGGACCGGCTCAACAGAGTATCCACAAGTGTATATATACAATGAAGGCAATTTCGAACCTTACCCGATGAAATGCCAACATGAAGACACTTTCCGAACCTGACCCGACGAAAAGCCCTCAACCTTGGTACCATACATGTTATTTCAATAATTCTTTGGTCAAGTACATATGTGTGTGGAATTCTTCATCGTCACCCATATGTACTTGATCCACTAGATTTCCACTTTAACAATCACAAACAATTCATTGTACAAAATTCCAGCAATCGCCAATATAATGACAGAGTATTACTAGCATGCATATAATTAAATATTCACAAACATTCACGTATAAACAAGCCCACAAATCAAGGTTATCACACAACCCTTAGGGCTAGGATGGAAAAGTCCCTCACCTGGACAACTTCCAAGTGTACCTCCCTGAGCACCTCCGATCTCGGGTGCCCCGTGGTGCCCTAAATACATTTATACATAACAACATTCATTTCAATTCCACATTATTACTCAACATTGATGCACATGCATGATGGGGGAGCCCAAGATTGCCAAGAGCCGCACTCTTGGTCTCTCAAGATCCCTCTCTCTCTATCTTTGAGAGTACCTTAAGGTTTGGTACCCTTCACTCATCCTCCTCACTCACATTGAGTGTGTGTGGAGCCTTGGATTTGAGTAATTAACTTCTACTTATCCTAAACTCCTAGTTTAGGAACCTTTAGACAACTCAAGATAGAAGTTTGAAGACTAAGGTAAGTGGCTCATGTTGGTCAAGAAATTTTGACATCTTGAGAGGTAAGAAATCATTTTTTTTAACGCATTTGAGATCAAGGAGAGTGATTTGAGTTTCCAATGGGAAATACACACAAGAATTTAACCCCTTTTAATTATAGAAAAAATAACCATGGAAAATAGGGAAGAAAAATAAACTTTTCAAAACTAAAAATCTGGCAGTGTGTAAAAATCCATCTACTGCAACGTTATTTGAATTTATTTGGCTTCAAAACCTAATCAATTGCGTAGAGGACGGAAAAACACTGAAAATCGATATATGGTTTGCGAAAAAAGGACACCGGACGAAGAACTTATGTCCATATGAAGCAGGGCTTGCTGCAGTGAACAAATCTGCTCGCTGCAGCGAACAGAAACGTTGCTTTTGCTCGCTGCAGCGAACCAAGCCAGGGAACTTCATATTTTTGTTGTTGTAAGCTCACTTGCTTCGATTTTTGGGTGTCCCAAGCCATAAAAACTTGATATAAACATTAAGTGTTGGTTTCCTAAACATATGCATCATTTATAACATCAAAACAACAACTAATCAAGCACAAATCACCAATCAACCATCAACATTTACGATTTGTGGAAAAATGGGTTCCATGAATCCTAACACCACAACCTCCATTTCCGGCCATCTCTGGCTACCTAGCCGTGTTTTCTACTACCAATGGATGTTCAAGAACATTCATTCCTCCTCAATCGAGCCCCCAATCAAACCCATCCTCACCCATGAACCCTAAATATGAGATGAGATGAATTTGGAGAAAGACTTGAAGTTTTGATTCTAGCTAACCTTGAATGATGTTGAGGGGATGTAGAGGATGTCAGATTTGTTCTCCGGTTGTGGTTCGCCGGATTCTGGTCACTTAGGCTCTCTTCCACCTTCTTCCCTTTGCCCTAGCGTGTCTCTTCTCTTCCCTCTCTTTTGTTCAAGCTGAAAATGATTTGGGTGGGACTGAGGGCTCGACATATAATCTGAAAAAAAATAAAAGGGAGGGTTCCAAATTTTTAACCCCACTTCCACCTTTTCCTTTCACTTAAATCCGATCCCCCCTTATATTTTATCCTTTACAAAATCCCCCCTCTTTTCTTTTTTTTTTAAAAATTCTACCCTTATTTTCCCAACAATTTTTTTTCCAGATATCACAAATATAGTTTCACTTATACTCAATATGTACTTAAACTTTTACAGCTAAAACATATCCAAATCACCAAGTCAACACTCAAGTGTTATTATACAAGTTTTACAATATATCCCTAAGAAAAAAAAGTTTTACAATATAGCTACTAATACATATAGCAAAAATAGTCATCACTCCTTGCACATTAATTCTAACTTTGTTGTTCCAATTCTTTGGGCTTTCTTGTACTCTGCAATTGCCAAATGTAAAAACTCATAAATTAGGAAAGCTAATTAGAAAAGTTAAGAGAAATGACAAGTATATATATATATATATATATAAATAGAAGCCACAACCCACAACTACTTAGTGCTAGCAAACTGAATTATACTATAATTTTCCATTGAGAACAATAGAATAATTAAATTCTCAGTTATTGTAATTAATCAATTACAAATCTCATCACCGACGTCATAGAAAATTGCTAGTCCTAACTTAGTCCCACACTTGGATGATGAATTTATATATATATATATATATCCATGTCAGAGACTAATACACACAATTAATCCCATCTTTAAAAAAAAGTTAAGTAAAGGGTAAAGGAAAAGAAAAGAAATTACACATATACTTATAGTTACAGGGTTGGTATAGTCTTAATCTCAATTTCAAATGTGCCTTGATCACTATATATATATATATAGAAACTTAAGAGCCTACGGGAAAGCTCTAATTAAGTCTACGAAAATGCCAAAAGTTGGTGACCAGATATATATTATAACTTGATATGATAGGTAGGTAGCAAGTAGCAAGTAGCAAGTAGCAACTACATATATATATATGTATATTCTACATACTCTCTTGAAGGTTAGGCTGTAGAGGCTGCACGCAGAAGGAAAATGGAATCTTGGAATTGAAATCCCTTAGGCTCTGATCAAATTCATTCTCTACCTCTCTCACACCTTCCACTGCTAAATGTTGTTGTTGTTTCAAGTCATACATTTTTATAGTCTTATCTGAAAATCATTATACAGTGCAAAGCTGAAATATAGTAACAAAGTTAGAGACAAAGATTTGTGGTGCATGTCAAAAATAAATGCAAAACATGTCTTAATTAATAATATAAATTCAAATGTAATGCATACATAAATATTTAATATAAATCCAACTATTAAGATTCCACTCTATCCTATAGTTTGGTCTCCACTAGATAGCCCCACAAAAATATACTAAAACTACCCAAGCTTACTTACCTTGGAATGAAGACACTAATTAATAATTTATAAAAAGCAGCTAGAACTTGAAGAGTTGAATAAAACTCATGAACAAGATATGCTAAAAAGGTAAACAACTATAAAGAGGCAAAACAGAACCTTGAAGAAATCAAAATTATAGGGATGTGTGTTCATGATGCAGCATGTGTGTGTAAGAGAAAGTGAGAAAGAGAAGTAAGTGAAGAGCGAGTGAGATAGGTGTGTAAGCAAGGTGCCTTCCTGTGAGTGAGAGTGACATGAGTAACAGATTGGTTAAAGTGAGATTTGTACTTGTAGCTTTGTGAAATAAATTTTGTTTCATTTTAGTCCCACTTTTGAACATCACAAACTCTACAATCTTTCTCTTCATCTAGTATTTTAAGTAACTAGCATGTGCTTGAGTGTGTAGTGGAAAAATCCAAAGTGTAGAAGCATGTCACTCTTATCGGTTCAAGATATCATTATGTATTCAAAAGTGACATATCTTATTAGTTCAAGATCAACATATGTTATGCAATGAAGAATTTCAATAGAAGATGAGGCTACCATGTATCAAGGGGAGCAAATCAAGGGACAAGGCAAGCATAGATATCTATAACAGGGCAAGCAAATATGTTAAATACATCTTTTTATAGTAGTGCAAGAGTATCATATCATATATATATACGTGCTTGACTGCAGATTGACTGAAAAGAATATAAATTCATCATAGAAAGCATAAGTTATAAATTCAACATCATAATTTGACAGGTAAGGATGACATCTTTGAAAAATTGGCAGGGTTCAAAAAAGAAGTAAAAAATCACACAATTTACGGGCATCTCCCAATACATTTTCTATCCATTAAAGAAGTGAAAAAGCATAAAATAGATGGCAAGGCTGTCAACACTTTGCTTGCCTTTTTCTTTTCTTTGAGCCATACATGCTTCTTATATAGAAAAGAGACGTATTTTGAAGCATGTTGTCATGTTGTATCATTAATTTTTTTAAAATAATTTTTTATTCAACAACCTAACATTAAAACCACAAGTCTGACCAATGACCATTTTCATAGATAGATGTTGCTAAATACTTGTTGATCATGCATGAGCCAGTGTGAGAGAAGACTCAAGAAGAGCAAAAGCAATAGAGTACCAATGGGAAATGGATAAAATTAAAACAAATAGAATTTTTAGGGACTAAAATAATAATATACTCAATAATATATAAATTAAAGTGCATACTTAGTGCAAGCAGTCCCATTGTATCTTACAGAAATGTCTCCAACAAAAGTGCAATCGAGGAGCAGTGAAGCAACTATTTCAACTAACAACTTGTTTGGGAACTTTTGTAGCCAACTCAGTGAACTACAACACATAGAAGTTACACCCCTGGGGTTGGAGACTATCCCTGGGATTAGCTGTTATCCCTGCCCCGAGACACCAAACAGTCTCATAGAGCAAGGCAAACTACAAGAAGCAAGAAAAATCCTAGAGAAAATCAGAGGAACCTCGAACGAGGATGCAGAATATGAAGACATGATAGATGAAAGCATTTCCATTAAAACCAAGAAGTTAAAGTCATCAAGAACCCCTTTCAAAATCTCTTACGCCAAAGAAACAAAACCCCAGCTAGTGATTGGAGCATTGGCTATACTGGCTTTCCAACAACTAACCGGGAATAACTCTATTCTCTTCTACACCAAAAACCATTTCCATTAAAACCAAGAATGAGAAATACATACCTAGAAGTATCAAACTCTTTGATTTGTGCAAAAGAAGAAATGCAAGTTCCAAAAACGTCAAATGTTGTTCTGAAAACATCAAATATTGTCGCAACATTGAAAAGAAAAGGGGCAAACTGTCGATTTGAGCAGTCATTGCTGGATGGGTAACGAAAAGAGAAATAAGGGAGGGGAAAGATGAGAAATGCATATTGTAGAAGTGTTCTAGCAACGTCAAGCAGATCTGATTTGAGCGGTGTTCGATTTGAGCTGAGAAACATTGATTTGAGCAGAAGATTAAACTCGATCTGAGAAAGAGGACCATCGCGCTGCTCGGAGGGAAATGAAAAGAAAAATAAGAGGAAGGTGTGGGGCCTCGCTAAAAAGAATAGGGTTTTTTCTTCCTAACATCGGTTATCCTCGCTTCTAACCATGCACACGAACCGTGGCTAAGTCTTGGCTTCCTCAAAGTTTAACTACGGTTATTGTTACCATAGTTAAATGACCGTTGCTAGAAGCCTACTTTTTTGTAGTGTGGAAGTGAGAAGAAATGCATTGGACAAGCAACAATTAAAACTACTAAAGGAAGAAAATAGAATTATCAAAGCAGAATTGGTAGGACTGAGGTGTTCCCACGTGAAAAAGGAGAAAGAGCTCCGCCAGCTGGTAGAAAAGCATCGCGAAGAAAGCCTGGAGAACAAGCACATAGCGGATAACTTCCGCCGCGAATACTATGAGATGTGCCGTTGGGCAGATCTGGCAAAGCTCTAAAGGCTGTATCTGGAAGAGCAGGCTCAAAAGGAGGCTACCAAGAAGTAGTTATAGTATTACTCATGTAATTCAAAACAAAAATATATATGACTTCCTTAGGAAACAAATGTTAGTGGAACCTTTTTGATTTTGTAAGAATGTGACTCTCACAATAAATGAATAACTTTCCTCTTCTCTTTGAATTTCCTCAGTGTATGATCCAAGGCTTACTGGTCACGATAATTGCATGGAGAACTTATTTTCCATAGCAAGATATCAACCTTGTCTCCTATTGGGTACTCACTCTAACTCATACAGAGACTGAAGGGGGTCATAAAGTGCTAAGTTACTGACATTAATGAAATAACCCAACTAAAAAGAATCTAAAATTAATAAAGATGTTCCTTCTAACAGGTGTGCAGCCAAGATTGCGCAAACTATTCACCAATATTACACTCGAACCCAGAAAGTGCGAATGGAATCTCAGAAGGCTGAATCCGCCGCTAAGATAGCAGAGATGGAAAAAGGCCTCAGTGCAACTAATACTCAGGTGGCCACTTTAAATGACAAAATTGATCAAATCATGGCCTTCTAAACTAAGAGCCATCAAGATCAAGCGAAGCCTTCAGGCAAGGCAGCCAAAGAAAAGAAAGGTCCTCACGTCATGTTTCCTGATGACAATGAAGAGGAATATGTTGAAGAGATACCAATGGAAGAGCCACCAAAGTTCAATGAAGGAATTTCCATTAATGTCGTTGCCGTTCTAGCAGCTCTAAAAGCTCAACAGGAGATGCAAAGTCAAGGAAAAGAAGCTGTGGAAAGGATAAGAGAGCAGATTGAAAAGGAGGTGAACCGAGCCCTCAAAATGGCCGCCAAAACATAGGACAAAGATGAATTCGCCCTATTTATTTCCCTAAGATCTAGGCTCCACCCAAATTCAAGATCCCACAGTTCGAGAAATATGATGGGACTTCTAATCCAGACCACCACGTCAAAGGATACTATGCCACAATGGCTACTTATAGTCCTGAGCCTCCCTTTCTTTTGGCGTATTTCCACAATAGTTTAAAGGGGGCTGCATACAAGTGGTTCATGAGATAGGAAAATGAAACAATGAAGTCATGGACGACTATGATAAAAGCCTTCCGTAGCAATTTCAAATATAATATTCATAGCGAAATGACAAGAGAAAGCATGGTTGCAGTCAAAAGGAAGCCAAATGAGACTTTTCGAGAATATGCCTCAAGGTGGAAGGAAGCCTCTGTAGAAGTCCAACCACCAATGAGAAAAAGGGAAACTTGTCGCTACTTCGTTAAAGCAATAAGCGACCCCGCCTATGACGTCTTGGAAATATTGCCACATCAGGATTTCGCTGACCTTGTCAGAATAGGTGAGGATATTGACGCCAAGAGTAAGCTATGGGAAGAAGAAAGAGGAAAGCACGAATTTCGTGCAAAGCACTCCCCAGACCTTTTCTGTCAACGCTGTGGGAAATCAAGGAAGTTCACAATAGGGTCAGCCTCAGAGGAACAACAACAACAACAACAACAACAACAACAACAACAACAACAACAACAACAACAATAATAATAAGGGAAATAAGTCAAATAACAGGAATATGGAGCTGCCTGAGCTAGGACTCACCAAGGCAGAACTCTTCCAGTACCTAAAGGGGCAGCAAATGATGTGCACTCGACCTGGAAGGACATAGGACCCTCCTTATCCACCATGGTACAAGCCAGAGTTGTCTTGTATATACCACCAAGGTGCCAAAGGACATTCTATCAACACATGTGATCATTTTAAAACCTATGTTCTGCAAATGATCGACGCAGGGTGGATCAATCTCCCAAGCATTACTAAGAACCCATTACCTGAGCATGGGGCAAAGGCTATAGAAGAAGAGGAGTTTGTGCTTAGGGATGTCACTCAAACTTCCTTCACTCCAGATCAAATTTACGTAGCCCGAGCTGCTGCTGGTCACGTCCCCTGCGTGAACGCGAACAAAGAACACTTATGTCATTATCATCAATCTGGTGGGCACTCTACCAACAGGTGTGCACATTGGATGAAGTTGGTCCAGTAATATATGCATTTGGGGATTGTGAACATAAAGAAGGGCAGGTGTGAACCCCATACGTGCGATGCCTCTAATGAAGATAAAGTCGGAAGGACATTGCCCTTCACGATTAACTTCCCAGGGGCAAAAGGCTCTTTACAAGCTCCGCCATCATCTAAGCCCTCTCCGCTCTTCACTATTAATAAGCTCGGCTGATGCGTGCCGAGCGCAATCAAATTAATATAAGAATTTTTTTCCTACTTTCAATCAAATACCAATTTGCATATAGAGCAAGTAGGGTCGAACCCACAGGGATTGGGAGATTTCTAGTACTTTTTGAATAAGCAAAGTGTAGTGAAAAAGAGTTTAAAGTAACCAAGGGGGGTTTTGAAAATTGGTTAAACAGAATTAAAATGAAAATTAAGTGAGAGCAAGTGAAAATGAGTGTAATCAAGTCTTAAGAGTTCCTAAGGTTATGGTTAATCCTAACACTTTAATTATGTTGTTTGGTTCTTTTCAACAATCAAATTCAATATACCGATATTAATCTTAGTCCCTAATATCGTTGTATGGTCTGTCGATCCTATACAAGCCCTAACTCAATACTAGTCTTCTTGTCACGACCCCCTATCGGACGTCCGTGACCGGCACGGGAGGTAGGATTTCTCCTATCCCGTAAGCCTCTAATCCCTGATTGACATTTTTATGTATGCATAACTACCCATTTATAATACAAACAATATATAGTATATATGGTCATCCCTATCCGGTGACCTAAGAAGCGCGCAATCCACGGCTCGCTCAACGCCGCTTCAGTCTATACATATACACATAATCAATCACACGTACATATAATATACATATTGATCACGCGCTTAAGGGCGGGTGATCTATCCTATTCACATGCAGAATCCCTGTGTACAGCCAAGTATATATATTCAATCACACACCTGCATATAATTTACATATTGATCACACGCCTCAATGCGTGTGATCTATCCTATTCGCATGCGGAAGCCATATTTTCACACAACCAAGTATACAGTCACACATACATATAAATTTACATATTGACCACACGCTCAGTGCGTGTGATCTATCCTATTCACATGCAGAAGTCACATTCATATATATATATACACATGATATTCATCATATCATAACCTATATTCCCAACAACAGGACCAATCTTTAACCTGTATGAAGCCGACAATTCTAGAGTGTGACATATACATGTATATATAGCAACTGTACAAAACAATGCTATACCAAAAGAATCAGATACATATATATATCCTGACAAAATACATATATCAGTACTACCCACGCGAACAATGCGTGCGGTCTCTAAGTCTGTCTGCCTCCCTGAGATGAAGTGGATGCGCTCCCGATGCCTATACCACCTGTGTATGTAGCATTTAAAATTGGGGTGAGTCAAACAGACTCAGTGAGAGGCTCTCCCATCCCTGGTGTAGTAGCGGGTACCACTACAACTGGGGAAAGGGAACCAATCACAATCACATACGCATATAACAGATTTTGAATCTCCATATATTAAGTGGTCAGGCAATTAACATATATCATATTCACAATGAAGAATTTAAGGCATGGTTATACATACGTTTAAATTCATACATACATCATATCACAGTTTAACATATACCTTCATGTGGATGTCCATGTTCAATTAACCGTAATCATAAACTGGCCCGAAGGCATATCTCCGTTAGGAGAGAATCTGGCCTGAAGGCAATATCTCACGTGAGCGATATAGGAACCTAGTTGATCATTCTAGGAACCCCTGGCCCCAAGACTTTACTTGGAACATTAATCTGACTCCAAGACTTCACTCGGAGCATAGCCGGCGACTCATCTGACCTCGGTTTACCCAAGGCAATAGCCACAATGTGGTGTACTCATATACTTGCATTTCTGTGAGTTTGACTCAAGATAACAGACTCAATCTACCCGGACCATCCGTGATAGACTCGGTTCCCACGTTGTACCATAAATGACCCCTATGGACCACTACTTATTCATTTTAATTCTTCTTAGGCAAATCTAAGTTTCCAAGTGGTTTTCTAGATCGGAATCTCTCGGTTTAAAACAAGGTCACCTATGTTCATTTTCTTTAAGAGCTTACATACACCACCACACTTTTCAGATAATAATCAATAAGGTTGGTTTCTTGTACCACAAGACTACCACAAATAAAATTGACTCGATCCTACCCCGATCTCGTATAGGTCCCGAGGGCCTTCTTTGCATATAAGGCTCCTTGAGCCACCATCACTTTTTACAGTTCACATATACACATATAGCACGTTATCACATATATCATAATTTAGGAACAACAATAGCATGTTATCTATTATATGATTCCTACAAGTAGGCAAGAAGGCAAACCATATATCCATATCCGCATTCAACCCTATAGGACAAGGATAGGAAAGCCCCTCACATGTTTGGCCCCTCTGATCGGCTCTCGGTGTGCCCGCAGGTCCACTCACCGTATGGTGCCCTATACACATGTACTTGAGAGATTTAGAAACTGGAAATTCAGCCACTATCGTGCACATGTAACGCTAATGCTCATGTTCTCTCTAATGAATTCCATAGGCTAGTTGTTGGCTTGGAATGCCCTCAACTGGTTTTCAGAACACCTATCATGCTTCTATTCGTATTCAACTCTTGCTTAATCACACTATTCGGAAGCCTTGATTTGGGAATGCAAAGTTACCCAATTTCACCTCTATGTGTCCATGTGAAGTTCCCATTACCCAAGTCTTGAATTTATGGCTCAAGAGAGGCATAAATCCTACTTGCCCAAGATTTCCATTTACCAAAATAACCTTCAACACTTTACCTACACATGAATACACATATCCGGATACGCGTAAAATTAGAAAATTGTCTCTTTTTCCCCGAACCGGGTTCCGGGTGAGACGGGAATTACTCGGGTTTTAATCCCTCGTACATTCTAATAATTTTAACAATTATATAATCACAATTTCCACCTATTAATGCACCCACAATCAGTCCACAACACCCTTAAACCTTACCAACCATATTTTCCTACAATTTTTCTAACCCGGATAAATTCCATCAATTTAGTTTCGGTTCCTAAGCTTCCAACTCACTTCCTAACATGCAAATACTTCAATTTAGGACCCAGAATACTCAGATTGAATCAATTGGGGTCTTTCCAAAAATCCCTAAAATTGATAAAATTGGGGTTTGAGAGTTTCGGGACTTCTCACCCCGATTCAACCGGTTAGAAGGACGATATGGAGTAGAGGAGACTCCCAGCCACCTTCCCCGATGAAGAGACGACGTTTTTCGGCGAGAAACCCTCTCCCTTTTGGTTTCTCTCTCTAGCCCGCGACTCTCTCTCCTCCAGCACAACGATGGCCTTTTCCGGCGACGACGTCTCACTCCGGCACCGGCTCGCACGTCCGGCCACCCACGCGTGCTTCTCCGTCCGTGAGCTCCTCCGTGAACAACGCCTCAAGCTGCTCTCTCTCTATCGTGCTTCTCTTTTCCTGCGTGCGTCTCACTCCCACGTTTTCTTTCCCCTTTCTTTTACTTATCCCTTTCTTATATAATATATATATATATATATACTTATCACTAAAAGAAAAACAATTCTGATATAAAAATAATTAAGAAAAAGGAATATATAACAAAATTAGGATTCACACTAATTTGTATTTAAAAAAATATATGCAGTAGGATGATGTGTATTTTTATCTCATTTTCCACTTTTAAATTAATTAATTTAATTTAATTAATGATGCTAGTTAAAATATTCTCGGGTATTACACTTCTCATATGTCTATGTAGAAAATCAAAATATAGAGTTGCATTATTCGATCAAGCTAAATTTGACTCCGTCAGGCCCTCGGGTATATGTCTATCATTCGGGCAAATCTAAGTAATTATCCGATTAATTTACCTAGATCTAACGGTATTCAATTCTAGGACTAAATCTAGATGCCTCTTTCAAGGTCACCGAAATCCTCCAAATTACCCTAAGTGTTGGCCAGACAATCAGAGTTTAAGAATAAATTGAATAAATACCGGATACATTAAATTTAACTATAAAATTTGTCAAACAAACATAATATCCATGCTAGAACACCATAGCCCTAGGATAAAGAATCCTAGCCTAGCATTGTCATTGAAGAAAACATAATCCCAGAATTAAACATCAGAAAATTCAAAGAGAAAAGAGAAGGAGGAGGAGGAGGAGGAGGAGGAGGAGGAGGAGGAGGGGTAGGGGGAGGGGGAGGAGGAGGAGAAGGAGAAAGAGAAGGAGGAGGAGGAGGTGGAGAAGAAGGAGAAGGAGAAGGAGAGGAGGAGGAGGAGGAGGAAGAGGAAGAGGAAGAAGAAGAAGAAGACGAAGACGAAGAAGAAGAAGAAGAAGAAGAAGAAGAAGAAGAAGAAGATTCTTTTTTTCCTGTACAACAGTGAATCAACAAATGGTGAAAATGAAGATAAAGAAGATGATAATGCTTTTTCAATAGAGCTTTTAAAAATAATGCTTTTTTTCAAATTTAAATCATTTTACGTTTGGATATCATAATTAAAAAAGTGCTTTATAAAAAAATAAATGTTTGGATATAAAATTTTAAAAAAAAGTACTTCTTATTAATAAAAATTACTAAAATAAACATTAAAAATACTTATCAGTATCAAGGTATCACTGATAAAAATCAATATAATAAACATTAGTTATAAAGATGAATTTGCTTACTAAACAACATCAAGGTATAACTGATAAAAATCTTTCCACAAAAATTGAGACATATTGAATATGATGCAACTAATATGATATATAACATAACTTAAAAATCCGGAATTCATCACTCACATCACGTGTGCCAGAAGAAAAGAAATTTGTGTGTATCCAGATTCAAAATGAAGACTCTGTAAACAAACCTCAACTAAACTAAAATTCCTTGCTTCCTAAGTACATCTGTTTTACTAATGGTTAGATGTATTTAGCTAACGGGAATATGACCTTGTTGTAGTGAAGTCCACTAATTGAATAGTAAAGAACATAGTCTCTATACATGGCAATAGTTAATGATTTTACTGATTCTACTCTTATCCGAAGAGTCTCTATAAAGGGCATGGTTCATAAAGCACAAACGTCCATTGCATCTTGGTCCTTCATCACCTTATGCCCCATTTATATTCAACAATTTCTATATTCCTTTAACCAAACACCCTCATATAATGATATTAATCATTTAGTTATTAACAAGAAACAATTGATTGCAATTTACACATATAAGTGTACAAGTGACGCTTGTCAAATACTATACCACCGAACTGGAGTAATTGCACAGTCTAATATTTCTACGTGTAATGTGTAGTACATTCCACGCGAATCTCACAAAATTGATTACAGTTAGTTTTATTGGAACTTCCATTACCACTTCGTTCTCTTCCGATTCTGCGTTCAATGTCATCAAGACTTAGAAGAAATCACCATTGCCTCTACTTCTCCTCCTCGAGACATTCCCTCCAGTGTGGACCTTAAAATCACCATTGCTCAGCTTAAACAGTAGTTGTGGAACTGTCACGACCCCCTATCAGACGTCCGTGACCGGCACGGGAGTTAGGATTTCTCCTATCCCGTAAGCCTCTAATCCCTGATTGACATTTTTACATGTTCATAACTACCCAAATCTCATACAAACAATATATAGTTTTTATGGCCATCCATATCCGGTGACCTAAGTAGCGTGCAATCCACGGCTCGCTCAACGCCGCTTCAGTCTATACATATACACATAGTCACTCACACATACATATAATATACATATTGATCACGCGATTCAGGGCGGGTGATCTATCCTATTCACATGCAGAAATCCTGTGTACAGTCATACATATATTCAATCACACGCTTGCATATAGTTTACATATTGATCACAGCCTCAATGTGTGTGATCTATCCTATTCACATGCGGAAGCCATATTCTCATACAATCAGGTATTCAGTCACACATATATATATATATAATTTACATATTGATCACACACTTCAAGGCGTGCGATCTATCCTAGTCGTATGCGGAAGTCATATATATATATATATATGCTATATCATAGCCTATATTACCAACACCTAGACCTAACTTTAATCTGTATGAAGCCGACAATGCTAGAATTCAAGTGTGACATGTATATATACACAGCAGATGTAAACGTACAACGCTACGCTCAAAAAGGATTCATATATACATATACATCACAACATATATACATAATCAAAATAACTATCGATGCGAACAAAGCGTGCGGTCTTCAGAGTTGCCCGCCTCCTTGAGAAGAAGTGGACGCGTTCCCGACTCCTGAACCACCTGTATCTGAAACATGTAAACAGGGGGTGAGTCGAACAGACTCAGTGAGAAGCTCCCCCATCCCTGGCGTAGCAGCGGGTACCTCTACAGCTGGGGGAAGGGAGCAACCACAACCACAACCACATGCGCATGAAACGGATTTATATTGTGACCTTAAATATGATCAGGCAATCAATATATCATATTCACAATTAAAAATTCTAATTCATGCTCCTAACATGTTTATTAATCCGCATGTAAACCAATCATAAACATATATTATATCTTTTCATAAGTCATACATAGTTATGCTCATAGGCATTCACTTTCTGTCTCCTGCATTACGCTAAGAGAAATACTGGCCAGAAGGCATTCACTTTTTGTGTCCCGCGTTACGCTAAGAGAAATACTGGTCCGAAGGCAATGTCTTATTCGAACCTAGTTGATCAAACTAGGAACTTTCTGACTCCAAGGCACGCTTAGAGTAATAGCCGGCAACTTGTCTGACCTCAGTTTAAACCAAGGTAATGGCCACTATGTGGCATACTTGCTGACGTCATAATCCTGTCTGTCCGATCAGGATGACCGACTCGATCTACCCGGACAACCTAAACAAACTCAACTAACATATTTAACCTTGAAAGACGCCCTAAGATAAACTACTGAATATTACACGTGGTTATTAATTAGGCCTAGTTTCCCCGTTTTCAATTTATGCGGCACTCTCACTCATATTCAACAACCTAGGTTCAGTTTTCCTCAACAAACCATACGAATGAGATCTTTAAGTGACGATCACTATGATTGGTTTCTAATGTTATTGAACTCTCACATATGAATTCACGACACAATCCTACCCACGGTAACATATAAGGCTCAATGAGCCACAATAGCAGATATATACTTGAGATTAATCATATAAGCACATATACTATTACACGTTGACTACTTACTTGCAAATCATACACGCGTAACACAAATTTATTCATATAAATATATTCCATATATCAATTTGCACAAAATAGAGCAAACCACATTTTCCACGTAGTCATCCAACCCTGTGGGGCAGGGATGGGAGAGCCCCTCACCTCGTTGGCCCTCCTGATCAGTACCCGGAGTGCTTGAAGCTCCAATCACTCTGTGGTGCCCTATACACATTATATTTAAGAAATTTAGAACGCGTAACTAAGCATCTACCTTGCACGTGTCATGCTAATGCTTATGCACCCTTTAGCTATTTTACAAGAATTAATTATTTAGTTCGTTACGTCGTCTTATTTGCTCTTTCTAAAAGTCTAGAATGCCCCATATTCGACTTTCACACTTTCGAGCCATTTAGAACCTCTAATTGCTTAGGTTAGAGATTTCCACTTGTCTAAATTTCCCTTCATATGTTCATATGGGTATTTAACTAATAAAAGAATTAAATTCTCGGTTCAATAGAGGCTCTAGCTTACTTATTCCACCGTCTCCCTTATTTGCCGAGTAAAAGCTTAATTATGACCTCTTTAATTATATATACAAATATAATTGGGTATAATTAGAGCCTTGGAACCAATTTAGTGTGTCTTAGGTGTCCACCACGGACTAGACCGAGGTGTTCAACCCACCGCACAGCTCTTTACGGTATTGTGGCTTAGTATTTCGCCTCTTTTTCACCGGATTGGGTTCCGGTTGAGACGGTAAATACTCGGGCTTTATTCCCTTGACTATTTCCAGCACTTATAACACTTATACTACTCCAATCCAAGCCTAAACATGCATCGAATTATTAATTTCGAATTTTATAGCAATTTTCTAGCTAAATTTTCCTAATTTTCATACCCGGTAAATTCCTACGGTTTAACTTCAATTTTGAACCTCACTAAGCTTTCAATAACACCCAATAAGCTCAAATTTAACCCCGGAATGCCCCGATTGGAAGAAATTGAAGAATTCCTAAAATACCCAAAATTGGAGAAATTGGGGTTTGAGAGATTTGGGGCTTTCTTACTTGATTCAATCGGATGGGGAGCTTAATGGGTGGTGAAGATGAAGTCCGGTGGCCTTCACCGGTGGCAGAACGCTTTCTCCGGCGTGGTTCCGGCTGTTTCCCTTCGTGCGTGCTCCTCCTCTTCTCTCTCGGCTGGTGCGTTGTGTGCGTGCGTTTTTGTGTGTGTTTTTAGCTTCTGCTTTCTCTTCATGCGTCCACTGGTGCATCTCCTCCTTTTTATTTTTAATTTTAATTGTGTGTGTGTGTGTGTTAATGAAAGGGGAAGGGGGTCACGGCTAGAGGTGTCAAAACGGGCCGGGCCGGCCCGGCCCGTTTTGGGCCCTAATTATTTAGGGTCGGGCCGGGCAGGCCCGTTTTCAAAACGGGCCTAGTTTTCTTTAGCTCGGCCCGGCCCTTTTAGGGCCTAGGGCCGGGCCGGGCTAGCCCTTTTTTCTTTTTTTCTTTTTTAAAATTGGTATTTTAATAATAATTATTATTATGATGTGTTTTATTTTATTTTTATTATTTTGTAAATTAATTAATACAAAAATTAAATGTTAGATATTATATAAAAGTTTATGCAAAAAATGTTGAAGAAAAATTTTAGAATATCTTTTCATTCTTTTTAAAATATCTCTAATCAAAATTAATTTAGTTGTGTAAATAATGTTTTTCAACATATTGTTGTTATGTGTTTTGTGTTTCTTCCTTTTTAATAAAAAAATGAATTAGTTTATTTACTTTCACAAAAAACAATAGTTGATTTATTAGTAGTGAGTGAATAGCTAATAAATGAGTAAATGACTAAGTAGGTATAGATTAAATATGTTAAGAATTTTTTATAAAAAAAATATTAAGAATTTAGGCTAAATTAAATAATAATTTGAAAAATTAATTTTTTTTTAAAAAATGGGCTAGCCCGGCCCGGGCCCGGTTTGGTCCTAATTGTTTTAGGGCCGGGCCATTTTTAAAACGGGCCCAAAATTTTTCAGCCCGGCCCTATATTTTTCTAGGGCCGGGCCGGGCCAGCCCGTAGGGCCCAGCCCATATTGACACCTCTAGTCACGGCTGGCCCCCCCATATATTTTATTATATATATATTGTTTATTTTTTTTCTTAGTAAATTATAATAATAATAAAATATACACACACACACACACACACACACACACACACATATATATATATATATATATATATATATATATATATATATATATATATTGTTATTTTATTTTCTTTTCCCCCCATCTCTCCTTTTTTTTTTTTCCTATTTTAGGTCCTAGAAAAATGACATATATTCCCTATTATTTTCTCCTTTATTTTATTTTAACTCTTTAATTTAATTTATTTTTCTTTCTGAAAGAAAAAATGAATTAAATATTAATGAAAATAATTAAATCTAAATATCTTGGATATTACAATCTTCCCCCCTTAAGAAATTCAGTCCCTGAATTTCAACAATATACTACTAACCTTAGTCTTGAAACAGATGAGGATACGTCCTGCGTATTTCACCCTCGACCTCCCATGTAGCTTCTTCGGTCGAGTGATTTCTCCACAGAACTTTAACCAATAGAATCTCTTTCGTTCTGAGTCTCTTCAACTGTCGATCTAAGATTTCCACTGGCTCCTCTTCATATGTCAAATTCTCGGTTAGTTGCACGTCTTGCGATTGAATCACGTGCGAGGGATCGGGAAGATATTTTCAAAGCATTGATACATGAAAGACAGGGTGTACCCCCTCCAATTCTGTAGGCAATTCCAACCGATACGCTACATTCCCAACTCGTTCTAGGATTTCAAACGTTTCGATATATCGAGGACTCAGCTTCCCCTTTTTACCGAACCGCATTACGCATCTCATCAGTGATATTCTCAAGAACACCTATTCGCCAATGGCAAACTCCAGTTCTCTTCTTCGATTGTCTGCATAAGACTTTTGCCTACTCTGAGCCGTCAGCAATCTCTCCCTTATACACTTCACCTTCTGCAAGGCATCTTGTAACAATTCTGGGCCGATTAGACTAGCCTCTTCGACCTCAAACCACCCAATCGGGGATCTGCACCTACGACCATACAGAGCCTCGAAAGGTGCCATTTGGATACTCGCTTGATAACTGTTATTGTAAGCAAACTCGGCCAAAGGTAAATACCTTTCCCAACTTCCGCCGAAATCCATAATACACGCTCAAAGCATGTCTTCAAGGATCTGAATGGTTCTTTCTGATTGCCCGTCAGTCTGTGGGTGGAACGCAGTACTCAAATCAACTCTAGTTCCCTACACTTCCTGCAATGACTTCCAAAACCTGGAAGTGAACTGTGGCCCTCTTTCAGATATTATGGACACTGGCACACCGTGCAATCTAACGATTTCTGATAGATAAATCTGTGCATATTGACTCACTCCGTAAGTGGTCTTAACTGGCAGAAAGTGCGCGGACTTAGTCATGCGATCCACTATCACCCAAACCGAATCATATCGACGTTGAGATTTTGGCAACCCTGTTACAAAATCCATCGTTATCCTCTCCCATTTCCACTCAGGTATTTCTATTTGTTGTAACGTTCCGGCGGGCTTCTGGTGTTGAGCCTTGACTTGCTGACACACTAAACACCTGGCTACATAGTTTGCAACATCCTTCTTCATGCCATTCCACCAATACAACTGTTTCAGGTCATGATACATTTTATTAGCTTCCAGATGGATTGAATAAGCTGTCTGGTGTGCTTCTTCAAGGATTCTTTCTTTCAAGCTATCAACCATAGGGACACACAACCGTCCCTCCAACCGAAGTATCCCGAACTCATCAATAGAGAATCGGACGTCGTCTCCTTTCTCTTTAGTTACAGTATCCCTGATTTGTTTGAGGTCGGTATCTTCATCCTGTCTAGCCTTCACTTCTTCTACCAGAGAGGATTTAGCTTGCAAATGAGCTAAAAGTGAGTTAGAACTTCAAATCTCAAACTGATTCCCCGTTTGTTCTAGCTCGTGCAGCTCTCTGATCAACAATCTTCTTTCTTCACTTATATGAGCAAGACTGCCCATGGATTTCCGACTCAAAGCATCGGGTACCACATTAGCCTTTCCTGGATGATACAAGATCGTGCAGTCGTAGTCTTTCAACAACTCTAACCATCGACGTTGTCTCAAGTTCAAATCTTTCTGCTCGAAAATGTATTTGAGGCTTTTGTGGTCTGTATAAATTTCACACGTCTCACCAAACAGGTAATGTCTCCATATTTTCAAAGCGAACACTACGGCAGCCATCTCAAGGTCATGAGAAGGGTAATTCTTCTCATGTTTCCTCAGTTGTCGCGATGCATACGCAATCACCTTGCCGTGCTGCAACAAGACGCACCCTAACCCGATCCTCGACGCGTCACAGTATACCACATACCCTCCTGTGCCTTTAGGTAATGCCAGCACCGGAGCGGTAGTGAGACTGTCTTTCAGCTTTTGGAAACTCTGCTCACACTTGTCATCCCATATGAACTTTCTGAGTCAACTTAGTCATAGGTGCAGCAACCTTAGAGAAGTCCTGCACAAATCTTCTATAATATCCAGCCAAGCCCAAGAAACTGCGAATTTTAGTAACAGAGGTAGGCTGGGACCAATTCTTCACTGCCTCTACCTTACTTGGATCAACGTGGATTCCCTCTAATGATACCACGTGACCCAAAAAAGCAACTTGGTCAAGCCAGAATTCACACTTAGAGAACTTGGCATACAATTTTTCCTCTCTCAGCTTCTGCAATGCTAATCTCAAGTGTTCTGCATGTTATTCAGAATTCTTAGAGTAAACCAAGATGTCATCAATGAAGACAATGACAAATCGGTCCAGAAATGGTTTGAAGACCCTGTTCATCATGTCCATGAACGCTGCAGGAGCATTAGTTAATCCGAAAGACATCACCAAGAACTCGTAATGTCCATATCGAGTCCGGAATGCGGTCTTAGGTATGTCTGATTCTCGAATCTTTAATTGGTGATACCCAGATCGCAAATCAATCTTGGAAAATTGCTTTGCGCCCTGCAACTGATCAAATAGGTCATCTATCCTCGGCAGTGGGTATTGATTGTGGATCGTCACCTTGTTTAACTTTCGGTAATCGATACACAACCGCAATGATCCGTCCTTCTTCTTTACAAAAAGGATCGGTGCACCCCAAGGAGAGAAGCTAGGTCTTATAAAACCCTTGTCAAGCAATTCTTGCAATTGTGTATGTAACGCCTTCAACTCTTTCGGAGCCATCCGGTAAGGTGGTGTGGAGATAAGCTGGGTGCTAGGTTGCAGCTCAATTTCAAATTCAATCTCACGATCGGGCGGCAACCCCGGCAATTCTTCTGGAAATACATCCAAGAACCCTCGCACTACCGGTACTTGAGTCGGGGAAAGTACTGCTTTCGTGGTATCTTGGACCAAGGCCAAATACCCTTTGCATCCCTTTGCAAGTAACTTGGATGCCTTCAAAGCCGAGATCAAGCTTGGATACGGTGCAGCTCCGTCACTCCGTATCACAAAAGGCTCCTCGTTTGGCATATTAAATTTTAAACATTTAGCCCTGCAGTCCACAACCGCATGGCAAGACGACAACCAATCCATTCTGAGGATCACATCAAGATCAACCATACACAAAAATCGAAGGTCTACCACAGTCTCATGACCATCGACCTCCACAATGCAAGACTTGTGCACATACTCTACTTGTACCGATTCTCCCATTGGAGTAGAGACCAGTACTATTTCTTTCATTCTAGACGGGCTTTTGTTGAACTTAGAAGCAAATGCATGCGACACATAGGAATGAGTGGAGCCGGAATCAAATAAGACTCGTGCTTCAAGAGAGCAAACAATAAGGGTACCTATCACAACTGCATTTGATGCATGAGCGTCCTGCTGAGAGAGTGCAAATACCCGCGCTTGTCCTCCACCTACTGCCCCTGGCCCTCTACCACTAGATCCTGCACCACGACCTCTAGCTGCACCTGTACTTGCTGGCTGTGGTGGTACGATTCTTACTGGTGGGGCTGGAATAGGTGTACTCCTCGGCGTCGGATTGCTTCTCACACTTGTACCCTCTTTTTCTTAGGACACTCTCTAGCCATATGGCCCACCTGGCCGCAGTGGTAGCATCCCCCTGTCAGTCTCTGACACACTCCAAAATGATACCTGCCACAAGTCGCACACTGGGGTCTTGTTCTACCGGCATTTCCACCCCCTTGCACTCTCTGTCCCCCTTGAAAATTACTTCTTGTACCTGTTTCATGAGTGGTAGTTGAGGATTGTCCTCCTGCGGACCCTGAATATCCTACACCTCCACCTGTTGTCTTCCTCTTCTTACTTCCACCTCCTTGGTTATCATTGCCTGTAATCAACTTGACTTTGGGATCAATAGAAGTCCCGTACCTCTTCCTGGTTTTAATCATTCTGGAACAGTCTGCTACTTGAGCTAAAGTCTCAAATTGCCTCCTCTGAGGTAATAAAGCAGTAAATGACGGCTCCGTGAGATGGTGTATGAACCTCTTGATCCTCGCCTCTTCATCAGGAACCAACTCAAGTGAGAATTGAGCTAGTTCTGTAAAAAGTAACTCATACTCCGTCACGGTCATGTTAGGCGTCATCCACAACTCCTCGAATTGCTAACGCTTCGCATCTTTGGTGCCTTCAGGTAAAAATCGACCCAGGAATTCCCTCTGAAAATCTTCCCAAGTCATCGGTGCTACCCTTCTTGAATACCTGGTCTGTACGGACTCTATCCATACTCTGGCAGCTCCCCTCAGCTGGAATGAAGCTAATTCCACTAACTCATGTCCTGAGCACCTCAACATGTGCCCAATTCTGACTATGTCTCTCACAAAGTACTGCGGATCCTCTTTCTCACTAGTTCTGCAGAAAGTGGGCGGATGAAGCTTCAAAAATTTTGAAATTGGCAGCTCTCTGGGTGCTAGCCGTGGCTCACGAGGCATTTCCTGTTGTTGTTGCCATTCCCTATCCTCTTCCTCAACAACCTTCATCTCTTGATTGCTAGGAACTCTCTCTTGTTCTTCTTTGCCGACTACTAACCGGCGTACGTCCCTCTGTATTTGTCTCGTCATCTCTTCTCTTAGTTCCTGAAATCCTGCCGTGAGCATTTCTGCCACGGAAGGTGCACCTGTCTCTACTTGAGGTTGAGGTTTCGGTGACTGTCTCCTCTCTTCTTCTCTCACTTGTGCTCTACCTTGACCACGAGCACGACCTCTACCTCGGCCTCGGGTACCGCCTCTACCTCGACCTCGGGTGGGCATTACCTCCTCCCGAACTGACTCTTGATCAATTTCAGCAGGAGTTCTCCCTCCACCCCTAGTCTGTCTCGTGATCGGTGGCATCCCTATACTGCACAAGGACCACCACACCTAATGAGTACACGTATATCAATGATATTTCATATCAAGGAGAATAGAAAGAAAAGGCTGACTCAATTTTCTGGGTACTTCCACAAGTGCCTTTTTACTCCCACGTTGTGCCTGGGTTCACAACGAAGCGTAAACCGACAACCGGTCATACCTATGGCTTCATACAGTTTAGAGATAACCTGCCTCTAATACCAAGTTTGTCACGACCCCCTATAGGACATCCGTGACCGGCACGGGAGTTAGGATTTCTCCTATCCCGTAAGCTTTTAATCCCTGATTGACATTTTTACATGTTCATAACTACCCAAATCTAATACAAACAATATATAGTATTTATGGCCATCCATATCCGGTGACCTAAGTAGCGTGCAATCCACGGCTCGCTCAATGTCGCTTCAGTCTATACATATACACATAGTCACTCACACGTACATATAATATACATATTGATCACGCGCTTCAGGGCGGGTGATCTATCCTATTCACATGCAGAAATCCTGTGTACAGTCATACATATATTCAATCACACGCTTGCATATAGTTTACATATTGATCACACGCCTCAATGCGTGTGATCTATCCTATTCACATGCGGAAGCCATATTCTCCTACAATCAGGTATTCAGTCACACACATATATATAATTTACATATTGATCACACAATTCAAGGCGTGTCATCTATCCTAGTTGCATGCGGAAGTCATATATATATATATATATTCATGATATATGCTATATCATAGACTATATTCCCAACACCAAGACCTAACTTTAATCTGTATGAAGCTGACAATGCTAGAATTCAATTGTGACATGTATATATACACAGCAGATGTAAACGTACAACGCTACGCCCAAAAAGGATTCATATATACATATACATCACAACATATATACATAATCAAAATAACTACCGATGCGAACAAAGCGTGCAGTCTTCAGAGTTGTCCGCCTCCTTGAGAAGAAGTGGACGCGTTCCCGACTCTTGAACCACCTGTATCTGAAACATGTAAACAGGGGGTGAGTCGAACAGACTCAGTGAGAAGCTCCCCCATCCCTGGCGTAGCAGCGGGTACCACTACAGCTGGGGGAAGGGAGCAACCACAACCCAATGCGCATGAAACGGAATTATATTGTGACCTTAAATATGATCAGGCAATCAATATATCATATTCACAATTAAAAATCCTACTTCATGCTCCTAACATGTTTATTAATCCGCATGTAAAGCAATCATAAACATATATCATATCTTTTCATAAGTCATACATAGTTATGCTCGTAGGCATTCACTTTTTGTCTCCTGCATTACGCTAAGAGAAATACTGGCCCGAAGGCATTCACTTTCTGTCTCCCGCGTTACGCTAAGGGAAATACTGACCCGAAGGCAATGTCTTATTCGAACCTAGTTGATCAAACTAGGAACTTTCTGACTCCAAGGCACGCTTAGAGTAATAGCCGGCAACTTGTTTGACCTCAGTTTAAACCAAGGTAATGGCCACTATGTGGCATACTTGCTGACGTCATAATCCTGTCTGTCCGATCAGGATGACCGGCTCGATCTACCCGGACAACCTAAACAAACTCAACTAACATATTTAACCTTGAAAGACGCCCTAAGATAAACTACTGAATATTACACGTGGTTATTAATTAGGCCTAGTTTCTCCCTTTTCAATTTATGCGGCACTCTCACTCATATTCAACAACCTAGGTTCAGTTTTCCTCAACTAACCATACGAATGAGATCTTTAAGTGACGATCAATATGATTGGTTTCTAATGTTATTGAACTCTCACATATGAATTCACGACACAATCCTACCCACGGTAACATATAAGGCTCAATGAGCCACAATAGCAGATATATACTTGAGATTAATCATATAAGCACATATACTATTGCACGTTAACTACTTACTTGCAAATCATACACGCGTAACACAAATTTATTCATATAAATATATTCCATATATCAATTTGCACAAAATAGAGAAAACCACATTTTCCACGTAGTCATCCAACCCTGTGGGGCAGGGATGGGAGAGCCCCTCACCTCGTTGGCCCTCCTGATCAGTACTCAAAGTGCTTGAAGCTCCAATCACTGTGTGGTGCGCTATACACATTATATTTAAGAAATTTAGAATGCGTAACTAAGCATCTACCATGCACGTGTCATGCTAATGCTTATGCACCCTTTAGCTATTTTCCAAGAATTAATTATGTAGTTCGTTATGTTGTCTTATTTGCTCTTTCTAAAAGTCCAGAATGCCCCATATTCGACTTTCACACTTTCGAGCCATTTAGAACCTCTAATTGCTTAGGTTAGAGATTTCCACTTGTCTCAATTTCCCTTCATGTGTTCATATGGGTATTTAACTAATAAAAGAATTAAATTCTCGGTTCACTAGAGGCTCTAGCTTACTCATTCCACCGTCTCCCTTATTTGCCGAGTAAAAGCTTAATTATTACCTCTTTAATTATATATAAAAATATAATTGGGTATAATTAGAGCCTTGGAACCAATTTAGTGTGTCTTAGGTGTCCACCACGGACTAGACCGAGGTGTTCAACCCACCGCACAGCTCTTTACGGTACTGTGGCTTAGTATTTTGCCTCTTTTTCACCGTATTGGGTTCCAGTTGAGACAGTAAATACTCGGGCTTTATTCCCTTGACTATTTCCAGCACTTATAACACTTATACTACTCCAATCCAAGCCTAAACATGCATCGAATTATTAATTTCGAATTTTATAGCAATTTTCTAGCTAAATTTTCCTCATTTCCATACCCGGTAAATTCCTACGGTTTAACTTCAATTTTGAACCTCACTAAGCTTTCAATAACACCCAATAAGCTCAAATTTAACCCCGGAATGCCCCGATTGGAAGAAATTGAAGAATTCCTAAAATACCCAAAATTGGAGAAATTGGGGTTTGAGAGATTTGGGGCTTTCTTGATTCAATCGGATGGGGAGCTTAATGGGTGGTGAAGATGAAGTCCAGTGGCCTTCACCGGTGGCGGAACGCGTTCTCCGGCGTGGTTCTGGCCGTTTCCCACCGTGCGTGCTCCTCCTCTTCTCTCTCGGCTGGTGCGTTGTGTGCGTGCGTTTTTGTGTGTGTTTTTAGCTTCTGCTTTCTCTTCATGCGTCCATTAGTGCATTGTCACGACCCCCTATCGGACGTTCGTGACCGGCACGGGAGGTAGGATTTCTCCTATCCCGTAAGCCTCTAATCCCTGATTGACATTCTTATATATGCATAACTACCCATTTCTATTACAAACAATATATAGTATATATTGTCATCCCTATCCGGTGACCTAAGTAGCAGGCAATCCACGGCTCGCTCAACGCCGCTTCAGTCTATACATATACACATAGTCAATCACACGTACATATAGTATACATATTGATCACGCGCTTCAGGGCGGCTGATCTATCCTATTCACATGCAGAATTCCTGTGTATAATCAAGCATATATATTCAATCACACACCTGCATAAAATATACATATTGATCACACGCCTCAATGCGTGTGACCTATCCTATTCACATGCGGAAGCCGTATTTTCACACAATCAAGTATTCAGCCACACATATTTATAAATTTACATATTGACCACACGCTCAGTGCGTGTGATCTATCCTATTCACATGCGGAAGTCACAATCATATATATATATATACACATGATATTCATCATATCATAACCTATGATCCCAACAACCAGACCAATCTTTAACCTGTATGAAGCCGACAGTTCTAGAGTGTGACATATACATATATGCATATAGCAACTGTACAAAACCATGCTATTCCAAAAGAATCATATACATATATATCCTGTCAAAAGACATATAACAGTACTACCCACGGGAACAATGCGTGCGGTCTCTAAGTCTGTCCGCCTCCCTGTGATGAAGTGGAAGCGCTCTCGATGCCTAGACTACCTGTGTCTGTAACATTTAACATTGGGGTGAGTCAAACGGACTCAGTAAGAGACTTTCCCATCCCTGGTGTAGTAGCAGGTACCACTACAATTGGGGAAGAGGAGCCAATCACAAACACATATGCATATAACAGATTTGAATTTCCATATATTAAGTGGTCAGGCAATTAGCTTATATCATATTCACAATAAAGAATTTAAAGCATGGATTTACATACATTTAAATTCACACATACATCATATCATGATTTAACATATAATTCCATGTGGTCACCCGTATTCAATTAACCGTAATCATAAACTGGCCCGAAGGCATATCTCCGTTAGGAGAGAATCTGGCCCGAAGGCAATATCTCATGTGAGCAATATGGGAACCTAGTTGATCATTCTAGGAACCCCTGGTCCCAAGACTATACTTGGAACTATAATCTGACCCAAAGACTTCACTTGGAGCATAGCCGGCGACTCATCTGACCTCGGTTTATCCAAGGCAATAGCCACAATGTGGTGTACTCATATACTCTGTATTTCTGTGGGTTGACTCAAGACAACCAGACTCAATCTACCCGGACAATCCACGATCGACTCGGTTTCCACGTTGTACCATAAGTGACCCCTATGGACCACTGCTTACTCATTTCTCTTCTCCTTAGGCAACTCTAAATTCCCAAGTGGTTTTCTAACTCGGGAGCTCTCGGTTTAAAACAAGTCACCTATGTTCATCTCCTTTAAGAAGTTACATACACAACCACCCTTTTTAGGTGATCAACATTGAGGTTGGTTTCTAGTACCACAAAACCCTCACAATTAAAATTGACTCGATCCTACCCCCGATATCATCTAGGTCCCGAGGACCTTCTTTCCATATAAGGCTCCTTGAGCCACCATTGCATTTACAGTTCACATATACACATACAGCACGTTTTCACATATACAGTAATTTAGGAACAACTATAGCATGTTATCTAACATGTAATTCCTACAAATAGGCAAGAAGGCAAACCATATATCCATATCCGCAGTCAACCCTATAGGACAAGGATAGGAAAGCCCCTCACCTGGTTGGCCCCTCTGATCGGCTCTCGGTGCGCCCGAAAGTCCACTCACAGTATGGTGCCCTATACACATATACTTGAGAGATTCAGACACTTGCAATTTCAACCACTATAGTGTACATGTAACGCTAATGCTCATGTTCTTTCTAATTAATTCCATAGACTAGTTGTTGGCTTGGAATGCCCTCAACTAGTTTTCGGCACACCTAGCATGCTTCTATTCGTGTTCAGCCCTTTCTTAATCACACTATTCGGAAGCTTTGACTTGGGAATGCAAGGTTACCCAATTCCACCTCTATGTGTCCATATGAACTTCCATTACCCAAGTCTTGAATTTATGGCTCAAGAGAATCATAAATCCTACTTGTCCAAGCTTTGCATTTATCAAACTAACCTTGAACACTTCACCTACACATGAACACACATACCCGAATACGCGTAAAATTAGAAAATTGTCTCTTTTTCCCCGAACGGGGTTCCGGGTGAGACGGGAATTACTCGGATTTTGATCCCTCGTACATTCCAATAATTTTTAACAATTATATAATTATCATTCAACCTTTCAATGCACCCCAAATCATTCCACAACACCCTTAAACCTTAACAACCACATTTTCCTACACTTTTTCCAACCCGGATAAATTCCATCAATTTGGTTCCGGTTCCTAAGCTTCCAACTCACTTCCTAACATGCATATACTTCAATTTAGCACCCAGAGCACTCAGATTGAATCAATTGGGGTCTTTTCAAAAATCCCTAAAATTGATAAATTTGGGGTTTGAGAGTTTCGGGACTTCTCACCTCGATTCAACCGGTTAGAAGGACGATATGGAGTAGAGGAGACTCCCAGCTACCTTCCTCGGTGAAGAGACGGCGTTTTCCGGTGAGAAAGCTATCTCCCTTTGTTTTCTCTCTCTAACCAGAGCTCTCTCTCTCCTCCAGCCACCAGACGGCATTTTCTGGCTCCGGTGGACGGTGACTCCGGCCTCTCCCGCACGTCCGGCCACCACGCGTGCGTTTGCCGTCCGTGAGCTCCTTCCGTCTTCTCCGTTCGCTCAGCCCCTCTCTCGTGCGCGTTGCTCTCGTGTGTTTTCTTTCCTCCGCCTCTCCCTCACTCGTTGGCCCTCTTCTTTATTTCTTTTCTTTTCCTTATATAATACATATATATATAATTAACTAATATATATACATATCACATACATACATCACATAAAGAAAAAAAACACATCTGATATAATAATAATTAAGAAAAAAAAAAAAATATATATATATATATAAATAATTAGGATTTACTTTAATTTATATTAAAAAAAAGATATAAGTAGTAGGATAGTGTGTATTTATTTTCCTTTTTATCTCATTTTTCCACCTTTAATTTAATTAATTTATTTTAATTAATAACGTTAGTTAAAATATTCTCGGGTATTACATGCATCTCCTCCTTTTTATTTTTAATTTTAATTGTGTGTGTGTGTGTTAATGAAAGGGGAAGGGGGTCACGGCTGCCCCCCTCCCCCATATATTTTATTATATATATATTGTTTATTTTTTTCTTAGTAAATTATAATAATAATAAAATATACATATATATATATATATTGTTATTTTATTTTCTTTTCTTTTCTTTTCCCCCCATCTCTCCTTTTTTTTCTTATTTTAGGTCCTAGAAAAATTACATATATTCCCTATTATTTTTTTCCTTTATTTTACTTTAACTCTTTAATTTAATTTATTTTTCTTTCTGAAAGAAAAAATGAATTAAATATTAATGAAAATAATTAAATCTAAATATCTCGAATATTACAGGAACGAACAAGAAGAGTCGAGCGGCAGTGGAAAGCAACAGATCAGGGTTTCTGAAAATAAGAAAATGGGCGTTTCTGGCCTCGAATGTGGTTCACCCGTTTTTTCATTCATTCTCTCTCATCTACCACCTCACCTTTTTTCAGAAGCTACAAAAATGGGCTTTATAAAAAAGAGGTTTTGGGGCTTATTTTAGTGCTTCTCTTATTTTAAAAAAGGCTCATCCAAGCATACATTTTTATAATATAAGTACTTAAATTTAAAATAGAAGTACTTTTTATTAAAAAAACTTATCCAAACGATACATAAAGAGGAAGAAGATGAAGAAGAATCTGAAGATGATCAAGATAAAATGTATTTGACTCTCTTATTAATGTATAATAGACAAAAGTAAGATAAATTGTATAAACAATTAGATTTGTATGTTCTTTCTTTTTCTTAGCTTTTCCTGGTAATTAATTTTTATAAATTATAAATATAGATGACTTTAAATCTATAAAAAATATAGATGAGTTTATATTTTCTAATCCTACTAACTCTCAATGTGACACATGATATCTTAGATATTTTTCATCGTATTATAAAATCAAAATTATAATTTTAAAATGCAAAAACTATTAAATTTAATAAACTATACTTAATCATTTATAAAAAATTAAAATTTTAAATTATAAATAATTAAAATAATTCAATTGATTACAACAAATTTTAGCATATTTTTAGATACAAATGATTCAAAATAAAATTATAAAGTATTGATTTTTTAAAAAAAAACCTATGATTTTATCATCTCATCAAAACTAACAATATCCTTTTTGATTTGTAATCTAAAAAATAATAATTATCAAATATGAATTTTAAATTATAAATAATTCAACCAATTTATTTTGAAATTGTTATCTAACCACTAATTAAAAAATTTATTAATTTCGAATTTTAATTAAAAAATTATAATTTAATAATTTAATTTAATAAATTATTTGAATATATAACACCTAAATAAAAATATTTAACCTATCAAAAAAATAAAAATATTTAAATTTGAATTTTAAGTTGCAAAAAATATTAAACTTAATAACTCAATTTAATTCTTAAAATTATCAATTTAATAAATTGTTTTCAGAAATTTAGAAAAAGTATTGTCACACCCCCCGAAAATTAAAAGGAAGTGTGACCGGCACCGGATTAAAGGAAAGACCTACGATCCGATAAGCCCAAAATAACAAAGCAGAATGAATACGATTCTTAATTCTTCATAAGACAATTCTAACGAAAAATTCGACATAGTCTCTCGTAAAATTCGGGCATTTTCAAATCTGTACATCAACCCCACAACATATACAATAATTCTATTAGAGAGCTCTACTCTCAACTAATCCATAATCAATATACAATTACCCAAGGTACAGCAAAAGAATAGTAAGGACCCTGACTGTGATCATAGGAGCTATCTAGAGTAAAAAAATACCGATGAAATAGAAATTATAATAAAGTACGGCCCACGAACAAGGTAGGCTCACCAAATGAAGAGGTCTCGAACTATGCAAAAGGGGAATGAATCCCGTGCTACACTTATATCTGAAAAAAAATTAAATGAGGGGTGAGTTTTGCAACTCAGTGAGTAGATAATACATACCATTCAGGAAGGGAACAAACCTGTGGGCACGAGTTTTTCACAAACTATTCCACGATTCGGGTTGCTAAAGAATTATCGTGAACAATTATAATACTTATACTTTCGTAATTAAGTGAATAATACTTTTGAAAGCAAATTTTACTTTCTAAAATGTGTGTATATATAAATATCATAAAATAATAATAGATAAACTTTAAAACTAAACGATAGTCCTTTTTCACATCAGAATACATTCTCAAAGTATCAAGTCATATAGAAAAACAGTTAGGGAAACCAAATCCACAGAACCAATCATAACAGACATAAGCACAAGGCTCATGAAATCAGAAAAGCCTATGGCTTTAAATAATCAGATGAGCATTAAGCTCAATATATCAGATATATCCAATCCACGTGTGTTGGCCGACACACGGGCCTAGCAACACCCCTACTAGCTGGGGTTCCAAGGTGCACCAAGGACTAACGATACTGCGTTAGCTGCAGGGTTCCATATCAGATGGCTTCCCAAGAAAAATCATTTAAATAAGTAAAAACATAAATTTCCTGAAATATTTCTCATTTTCAAAATCAGAGAGTCGAAAATACTCAGTGATCACAAATAACTAACTGAAACATAGTGCATATAATGCACTTCCATATAATCAATCGTACTTCCAATACAGAACACTTAATTCCAACCAATCAATTTTCCAGAGAAATCTCACATCAACTGCTTTATTTCAAATCAAAGTGGAAAAATTAGCTAATATAGTTTCATCACCAGATCTCAAGGAAAACCTTTTCATATGATAATTTCACAAATACTTAGATTATGAATAAGTACTAATAATGTCATTTCCTTAAAAAAAGACTTTCACAAGGAGTGCAAATAATGATAAACAAAATAGTAATTAGGAACACTAAGTTTATCATTTAATGATCAAAGAAAGAAGGGAAGGGTTATATAAATTTGGTTTGTTCCCCATATTAGACTAATAGGCTAAAATGATTAAAAAAAACACAAGGTAGGTACGAAGTATAGTATGCATCATCCACTCACCTTGACATCGAGCTAAAGCATAAGTTTCACCACCTCATCTATGACTCCCATATGTGATCACAACCTATTAGTATAAACAAGCTCACTTTCAACATCTAATTTCACATATCAGAATTTAATTCACCATAACTTATGTGGTTATGGAAATTTTCACTATTATCATTTCAAGTAACCTAATACATATCCAAAACTTAACTAAAGACACCCATTAATTCCAATATCATGATTATAACTTAACCCACATTCTCATCTTTACTTTCTATGTTTTGAACTTAAAACTCAATTAACTTTCTTTAAGTTCAAGCTTTTACCGTATTCTTATTATAAAAATTTTAATTGATCCCAAAAATCAAATGTACAAAATATCTATTCACTTTATACTTCCTAAATCATCATATACTTTACTAAGCTAATGTTTGAATTAGAAACACACTATGGAAACTAAATTCAACAATCAAGGTATAGAAACCTCCCCAAAACCTCAATTTAAGCTTAAAGGTCATCATACAAAAATTCCCAATTTAAAACCCTAACATTATCTTCTACCAAACTAAAATAAGCGGAAATAATTAATGAGGGAGTATTAACTTAGCAAAATAGAAATTAAGGAAGGAATAAGCACCACTTACACACAAAAAAACATGAAGCTTAACTTTATCACCACCACATTCAAGTTCCACCATGAAGCATGGCCACTGTCACACCCTGGACCAACTCCACAAGATGATTTCTCTTTTACTTGGTTGGGCTCACGGTTCACCCGTAGATTCCTCCCGTGTCTCCTTACCTTAGTCTCACATATTAATAGGATTCTTTGTATCTTTCCCGAAGGATCAACAATTCCTCTCCTTATTAATATGTACAAGTATCCTCAACAGGATATAACTCATATACCCGTCCAGATGCACCCTCTGAGCCTCATGCTATCGTCATAGCAATATAAAACCTTTCTGACCCTATTACCAGGATAGGGCAATGATCATCGTCATGGTGATTATAAAACTGAGGTCTCAAGTGCCATCTGACGTTGTTCTAGTCGATGTCTCACATCACTAGCATATCCAAATCCGAAACCCACCAATAACTCCATTTGCATGATTATAATTTAAGTCACCGTCGTGACAAGTTTTCAAAATAAAAGTTTAGTCCTTCCGTACAAGGACTCTTGCCATCGTCGTGGAAAAAGATTTAATTAAAATACTCATCATGCCTCCGGAGTTTATGAGTTGGATTTGTAACACACCAATCATAGTAAACAGTTGTACTCTACTCCTATGTTTTCCTATCCAAGTTACTTTCCACAACCTATTGCTAGTTCTTTCATTCTTTTAGCCTTCTATACCTCTAGCTAACACATACCAAACAAGCAGAGAATGTACGTACTCATGTAATCCACATAAGCATACAACCCTAGGAGCAGAGATGGAAGAACCCTCACCTTGGTCACTTTACTTAACATTCCCTTTGAACACTCTTGTCTCCAAGGAAGTACTTGAATCCTATCACATACAACCAATTCAATCCATATCAATTTTCATACATCAACTTCTATTTCACCACATAAGTCCTATCACATATAATCATTTCCACCATATTCTAAATTCATAATTACATAGCAACTTAAAACTACATTCAAGGCTAACCCAAAACCCCTTATTAAGCTAAGGTCATCATTTAGAGTTCTTTTTAAGTTAAAAACAATTTATGCTTAAGTAAACAAGTCTTGCCACTTGCTCACTCTCCAAGCTCCTTCAATGAACGATTTTGCCAAATATGGAAACTTCTCATTTTCACCATGGGTCCACACATAAAAAAAATCCAACCATTGGGCGATCTCTCATTTCATTTAAAAAGTGTATGCAATTCATTTGGAACCCAAACAAACCAACAATTTTTTTATCTAGGATTTTGTTTGATCTTTGAAATGACACTTAAAAGTTGGTTAAACTCATTTTAGTTGAAGGAAAAGGAACCATTCAAATTAAGGAAGAAACAACAACTTTTCAAAAACTAGAAACTTGGTAGTGTGTAAAACAGAACCGCTAAATTTTGAGAAACTTCTCAGAAAATCTAACCGTTGGAATTTTTAGTAAAAATACAAATTAGAAAGCTTAGGATGTTAGCTTTCATATGGCTTTGGAATCACTCAAATCCATTAGGTAACGTATTCAGAAAACACATTTAAACAGAGCAAGATCATATTCAAAACAACATGCAACATTTGGCAAGCTTCATTGAAATGGTCATATCTCCTTCCATACTTAACGAAATTATTTGATTCTTCTTTCTAAATCAAGCTTAGAGATAAAATATTCTAATTATCAATTCATTACAGAAAGGATTTGAGCCATTTAAGAGGAGTAATTTAAAAACAGTAGCCAATCATACAAAAATTCGGCATCAGTTTAGAAAACAGAACCGCTGAATTTAGAGGCAATTTCCAGAAGATCTAACCGTTGGAATATTTTGGACAAATACAATTTAGAAAGCTTAGGATGTTAGCTTTCATATGGATTTGGAATCATGCCTATCCATCAAGAAACGAATTCAGAAAACACGTTTAAACAGAGCAAGGTCAGATTCAAAAACTCAGTTCTTGACAAAAACATGTTCCACGAATTTCTTGTGTCTTATACCATCAAAGATTGTTGTTTCTAGAAGAACATGATGAACAAACTCAAACCCTAAACTCAAATATCTAACCCAGCAAAATCTCAGCACAACCAACAATTCTATTAAAATCCACAATTCTTTCCAAAATGGCAAAATCCGCACCTTAGGGTTCATAGAGTAAAAACATCTATGTAAGTTATGATTTGTGGGTTTTCTATGTCCTAAAGGAGTCATAGGGTACTATATTATCAATGAGTAACTCATTCCTAACAAGAAAACCATGATTAAGAAGTGGAGACATGATTTTTGGGACTTACCTCTTACAAGTCCGAATTTGGGGTTTTTGGAAGATTGCCCAAGCTTCTTGGAGCTCAACAATGGTGAAAGAGACTTGAAGAAACTTAGGAATGATGATTGGAAGCAAAGGAAGTGGTGGGAAGTGGGAGATTTTGGGATTTCTCCCTTTGCCTATCACATAAGAATGAAAAAGAAGAAGAGGAAGAGAAAGAATGACTGCCGTGCGTGGTGTCTGGTGGTGCTTATATTGGGTTTGAGCATTTAAGGGTACTTTGGGCAATTGACAACTTTTGGGGTATGGTGAAATAGAGTTTTGATTGGATTTTCTTAACGATATTTATTTGTAGGTAAGAATAGGAAAATTTTGAAATTTATGGCTAATCATAAGCCTATTAAAAATATCTGTTATTGAGTATCTTGCAGATGAAAATTTCCTACCCAGTATGATTTTTATTTTCGAAAAATTCTCAAATTTAAACTGTAAGCTTTGAATAATTCATATGACCACTTTTGAATAAAATTATAATTTTTCTACCTAATTTTCATATTTATTTTAATTCCTAGCCCCGAAAGAAACCATTCTTAAATCCTCGAAATTTTAAATAAATCATTCTTTAATCCTCGAAATTTTCCAGGGTATTACATTCTTCCCCCCTTAAGAAATTCGGTCCCCGAATTTCATCTCCTTCATGGGGTTGTTGGCTTGTTGCCATCCCTTGGCTCATTTTCATCTATGGTTTCCCTCAATGTGGAAGTTTTACCGTTTTACCCTACAGTTTATCTTTCTTTCCTAGGGACTCAAGGTCTCTATCTGGTCTCTACATCTTCTTTCTGCGATTGTTTGTATTCCTGGTTTCGTAGTTAATCACCCCTCCGCAAGGTGTTGACCGACAAACTCCATCTGTCGTCGTATCTTTCCCCGAGGATACCTAACTTTCCAATTTCAATTCACTTTGTGCTACTAATTTTGCAGTGAAGTGCCTGGCACGCACCACATGCCATGCTCCATTTTAGTTCTCCGAGGAGTTAACTATTGCCTTCTCTAGTAAGACTTACCTTGACTCAATCTGCTTGTCCGACTAGCTACCTTTGTAGTGACTTCTTATATCCGTCTTGGAACACGCTAAGACACTAGCTATTTGCATAGCACACTAGGTTCCATTTCTCTAAAACCTAACTGACATCGGAGTACTCCCCTACATCGGAGTCCCCATACTTAAGTATTCTCTTCTACCAAACAGCTACCCTTCTGCCGGTATTCCCCCGATATATCCTTTGTAAACGACTTCTCAAGAAAAGTCTGTTTACATCTTACTACACCCTCTACTCTACATCTTGACTTACCGCTTACACGGCATACACCCTACGTAGGTATTTATTGATAACTCTATGAAATAGAGTTATTTAGGCTAGTGTTTCATGGATTTTAGGACGTTTTCATTGTCTTTGAGCCACAATTAATTGCATTTTAGAGTGTTTTTATGTTCTTAGGCTTGTAAATGTAAATTTATGTGATTTTAGCTTGTCTTGTTTTTATTTGTGAGTGTTTTGTTGAAATTAATGGAGTTTGGGGACTTATTTGTGTTTTACTTTTGTGCTTAGGACCTTTTTGGAGAAGAATAATTCAATTTGGGGTACATTTGGAAGTAAAACATCATGAGAAGCAAGCAAAGGAAGTGTGCTGCAGCACATCGATTATGTGCTCCAGCACAGTGGCTGCACAAAGAGTCAGAAGCGGTGTGCTACAGCACAGGCCCATGTGCTGTAGCGCAAGCAGATCAGAGAGCATGCGCTGCAGTACATAATCGATGTGCTGCAGCCCACGTCGCAGGAGCAATTTTGGAACCCGATTTTTTAGCTGATTTAAAAGCATTTTGACCTAGGGTTCGAGATCATTGAGACATTTTGGAAGCTTGGGAGCTGAGAGGGGCGAAAAACTAAGAGGGGACTTCATCTCCAAGGTGGTTTCAAGCGGATTCAAGCGGAAGAAGAGCGGTTTGGAGTGTTGGGATCAATATTCTTCTCCTCTTTCTTTCTTTCTTTTGCTTTGATATTTGTGATGTTTACTGATTTTGGGTTGTTGTATCCCTTAAATATGCTAGGCTAAACTCTCTTTTCCTTAGGATTGTAGTTCTTAGCATGTAAATTGTGATTATTGACACTCTTTCATCTCTATTTCAATATTTATGGAGTTTATTCAGCTTAATGCTTGTTTTTCCCTCTTTGCTTGATCACCAATTAGGGATTTCATGAGGATTTGAGTAGTTCTTGGAAAATACAACTTGAATTTAGTCCAAGGGCTGAATACTACTTGATTTAGTTCAACCAATGGAGTGGTTAGCTAGATTTACCCAAAGGATAGGCATATACCGATGGGTCTTGTAGAGTCAAATTAGTCAAGCTTAATGCATTTCTTTGATCTAGGTTCCCATAGGAATATAGGGAATTTAATTAGAGAAATAGAATTTATAAGAAATCGGAAGGTTTTTATAATGACAAAATAGGCTAAGACTAACTCATAACATTGAATTAGGGTGAACTGAAGTTGATTTCACAATCGAAGTGCTAAGCTAGCCTACAATCCTAGGGATCTCTCTTGCACTTAAGTTCTTTTGATTAGTTTATTGTGAAGATATTAACTCCGTTTATTTCTTTGCAATTAGTTTAAATTTTAGTTTGCTTAGTTTGAATTAAACACTAGATTATGATAGCTTGAATTTGGTAAATACGAATTTTAGTTGATTTCACAATCGAAGTGCTAAGCTAGACTACAATCCTAGGGATCTCTCTTGCACTTAAGTTCTTTTGATTAGTTTTATTGTGAAGATATTAACTCCGTTTATTTCTTTGCAATTAGTTTAAATTTTAGTTTACTTTTGTGCTTAGGACCTTTTTGGAGAAGAATAATTCAATTTGGGGCACATTTGGAAGTAAAACATCATGGGAAGCAAGCAAAGGAAGTGTGCTACAGCACATCGATTATGTGCTACAGCACAGTGGCTGCACAAAGAGTCAGAAGCGGTGTGCTACAGCACAGGCCCATGTGCTGTAGCATAAGCAGATCAAAGAGCATGCGCTGCAGCACATAATCGATGTGTTGCAGCACACCGTCGCAGGGGCAATTTTGGAACCCAATTTTTTAGCTGATGTAAAAGCATTTTGACCTAGGGTTCGAGATCATTGAGACATTTTGGAAGCTTGGGAGCTGAGAGGGGCGAAAAACTAAGAGGGGACTTCATCTCCAAGGTGGTTTCAAGCGGATTCAAGCGGAAGAAGAGCGGTTTGGAGTGTTGGGAACAATATTCTTCTCCTCTTTCTTTCTTTTGCTTTGATATTTGTGATGTTTACTGATTTTGGGTTGTTGAATCCCTTAAATATGCTAGGCTAAACTCTCTTTTCCTTAGGATTGTAGTTCTTAGCATGTAAATTGTGATTATTGACACTCTTTCATCTCTATTTCAATATTTATGGAGTTTATTCAGCTTAATGCTTGTTTTTCCCTCTTTGTTTGATCACCAATTAGGGATTTCATGAGGATTTGAGTAGTTCTTGGAAAATACAACTTGAATTTAGTCCAAGGGCTGAATACTACTTGATTTAGTTCAACCAATGGAGTGGTTAGCTAGATTTACCCAAAGGATAGGCATATACCGATGGGTCTTGTAGAGTCAAATTAGTCAAGCTTAATGCATTTCTTTGATTTAGGTTCCCATAGGAATATAGGGAATTTAATTAGAGAAATAGAATTTATAAGAAATCGGAAGGTTTTTACAATGACAAAATAGGCTAAGACTAACTCATAACATTGAATTAGGGTGAATTGAAGTTGATTTCACAATCGAAGTGCTAAGCTAGACTACAATCCTAGGGATCTCTCTTGCACTTAAGTTCTTTTGATTAGTTTTATTGTGAAGATATTAACTCCGTTTATTTCTTTGCAATTAGTTTAAATTTTAGTTTGCTTACTTTGAATTAAACACTAGATTATGATAGCTTGAATTTGGTAAATACGAATACACTAGTACTCAGTCTATTTTAACTCAGTTCCCTGTGGACGATACTCTTTTCTCATCACTTTACTATTTGTTGGCGGTGTACATTTGCACCGTGTCGTGTCGTTTGAGCGAGCAACAAGTTTTTGGCGCCGTTGTCGGGGAACTTAGTTGAAAATTTTCTGATATTAGTGTTGAGTACGCACCTTAGATCAAGCATTTTTCTTATTTTTATTTCCTATTTACTGTATTTAGATTTGCTTTTTAGGATTGGTTGTTTGGTTGTTTTCTTCTAGGTACCTCTAGTTGTGTTAAGTATGAATCTTAGATATAATATTTTTTGTTATTTTTTTTCTATTGTTTCTTTATTGGATTTTTACAAGTACTAGTTGTTCTAAACTAGGGAGGCTAAGATGGAAAATGAGAACAATCCTAAGCTTTATGAATATGCAACCCCAACGATACATTTGTTGAGTCCAAGCATAAGAAGGCCTGCAATTGAAGCAGAACATCATTCAATTATTGCAATCTCATGCTCAGTTTGGGGGTTTGCCTACTGAAGACCCGATTGCTCACATTTTAAATTTCTAGAAGTATGTGATACCGTCAAGCAAAATAGGGTGAGTGAGGAGGCTATCAAGTTGAGGATGTTTCCATTTTCTCTTAGGGATAGAGCCAAATGGTGGTTGAATTCTCTTCCAGCATATTCCATTACAACTTGGGAAGATCTAGCCAATAAATGTTTAGCCAAGTATTTCCCACCAGGTAAGACTGCCAAATTGCGAAATGATATCATGTCATTTTGTCAATATGACTATGAAAATTTATATGAAGCATGGGAGAGATTTAAGGACTTATTGCAAAGGTGTCCTCATCATGGGTTTCCCAAGTGGTTGCAGGTTCAAACTTTTTACAATGGATTATATTCAACCTTCCAAACAACTATTGATGCTTCTGCTGGTGGTTCTTTAATGGCAAAGCCTGTGGAAGTGGCTTACAACTTGTTGGAGACCATTGCATTAAACAATTATCATTGGGAGTCAGAGAGACATATGCCAAGAAGCGCTACAGAAATTAATAAAGTTGAAGTTATTAATGCCTTGTATGCTCAAATAGCAACTTTAACTAAGCAGGTGCATAGCTTAAGGGTTCAAGCAAGTGTTGATGCCATAAGCTCATTCATAAGTTGTGAAGTGTGCGGAGCAAAGCATCTATATGACCAATGCCCTGAAAATTCTAAGTTTGAGCATTATAGTAGTAACCCTTCTTGGTTCAATGCTTTGAGTTCCAATCAAGAATCCAAACCACATCCACCATCAGTTGAAAGTAAGCCATCAATGGAAGATATGCCTTTGACCTATTTGGCAAAAACAGAGGGAAGTGAAAAAGTTATGGAAGGGAATCCAGGGACTGAAGAGGTTGACAAAGAGCTAGTTGAGGAAGCAACCGCACCTGAAGGATGTTTTGAAGTTTGTTTAGTGAATGATGTAGTTGACAATTTAGCTAATGATGATGAGTTAAAATATCATCCAATTGAACCAAGTAAATCCTCATTATCATTTAATGCTAAGTGGGATGCTGATGACTTTGTGATGAATTCACCTTCATTGGTGCAGTGCCAAAATTTCGTAGTGGCTAAACTTTTGCATCTACTATCTGACAAATTCATGACATACCCAGTTGGTGGTGCATACACATATTTCTACAATAACCCACTACCACCCTTTATCCCAATTGATCCTGGCTGAGAAAAGTGAACATGGTAGTCAGGCTGAGGACTTTAAACCAAGCGCTTTTTGGGAGGCAACCCAAGCTATTTTAGTTCAATTTTTTTTCTTTATTTATTTGTCTGAATTTCATGTTTTTTTTATATAGTTGTGTTAGTTTATGTGTGTTTGCAGGGTGAAACTACTAGGATTCAAGGAAACACAATGAAGCATGAAAAGGAGAATTAGGATGGCAATCAACTCAGGGAGATTTCCCATATTCCTTGTCTCTTCTAGTTATTCTTTTGTTGTTTCCTATTTGGACCCCATAAATATTGGCTTATTTAATTTTTGTTTATTTTTGTTTTTGTGGCTGAATGACATTTTGGACATATTGCTATTAGCCCTTCCCCTTTTCCCCATTCCCTTTTGGTTGAATATGTTTGGAACATTGAGGACAATGTTCAATTTAAGTTTGGGGGTGTGGATGCAAAATTTTGCAAGATTTTTAAATTTTTGCTTTTGCTTGAGCCTTGGATGATATGAATTTTTGTGATAATTGTGGCCAGTGTTTGTGCTTGTTTGTGGTGTTTATATTGGTCAAACCCCAATGAGGATTTTGTTTGCACTTAAAATCAGAGTTAATTAGAAAATGCATGCTCAAGTCTTTCAATGATCAGATCTTTGAATATGGTTTAATTCTTTTATGCTTTTGGAAAACTTTTAAGCACAAGGTAGCTTTGCATGATTTAAGTGTATGTTTTAGAGGAGAAATGCTAGCATGACTCAATATGTGTGTCTATTGCAACACTAGGGCTCTAGAACTTACTCTATACCCCCTTGAGGCGAAATCCTAGGTTTTGCATAGATTAGAGACATGATTTAGGCATATTTTTCTGCGTTTGAGCCTTTCAAGCCTTCTCCCATAATTGATTATATCCTTAGCACCCATTTTGAGGCTTATTAGAAAAATCAAGAATGAAATTTTTAAAAATTTACCCACATGAGCTTATCTCACCTAGCCCGAAAAACCAATGAATTATCCTTTCAAGTGGTTAGCTAAGCACATGTTGGAAACTTTGGGTGATAAAGGAAGTAATTCAAACACAATCAAAGATTGTGTTAAAAAAAAAAGAAGGAAAAAGAAAGGGGAATGAGGAAAAGAAAGTAAAAAAAGAAAAGAAAAAGAAAATAAAGGCTTGATGTGAAATTAAAAAAAAAATTAAATTAAGTATTTATTAATGTGTTTTGTGCTATCTTAAGCTAACCCTTGATATTTGATTTTATCTTATCCTTTTGTTGGTAGCCCAAAACCCTAGGCCACGCTAGAAGCTTAAAAGACCTGATGATCTCTAGTTTATGTGAATCCTACATTAGTGGAAAGAGTGTAGACAAGTAAGCATATGAAGTACCTAGTTGTTGAAATTTTCTATACATGTTGGGATATGTGAACATGAACCAATAAAATATATATGAAATGATTGTCTGGCTACCTGCACACACGCACTCCAAAAGCAAGTTAAGAATTTAGCTTATATTCCTAGAGCTTTGAATTGTTTGGCTTGGATATGTCTTTTATGGTTAAGTCTGGAAAAAAGTGTAATCGCTGAGGGTTAAGTTTGGCCATTCATGTTTGCCAAAATGAGTCCATTCACTTGTCTATTTTCTCTTTATTTTAATCTATTTTGCCCGAGGACGAGCAAAAGCTTAAGTTTGGGGGTGTGATAACTCTATTTCATAGAGTTATTTAGGCTAGTGTTTCATGGATTTTAGGAGGTTTTCATTGTCTTTGAGCCACAATTAATTGCATTTTAGAGTGTTTTTATGTTCTTAGGCTTGTAAATGTTAATTTATGTGATTTTAGCTTGTCTTGTTTTTATTTGTGAGTGTTTTGTTGAAATTGGGGACTTATTTGTGTTTTACTTTTGTGCTTAGGACCTTTTTGGAGAAGAATAATTCAATTTGGGGCACATTTGGAAGTAAAACATCATGGGAAGCAAGCAAAGGAAGTGTGCTGCAGCACATCGATTATGTGCTCCAGCACACTGGGTGCACAAAGAGTCAGAAGCGGTGTGCTACAGCATAGGCCCATGTGCTGTAGCACAAGAAGATCAGAGAGCATGCGCTACAGCACATAATCGATGTGCTGCAGCACACCGTCGCAGGGGCAATTTTGGAACCCGATTTTTTAGCTGATTTAAAAGCATTTTGACCTAGGGTTCGAGATCATTGAGACATTTTGGAAGCTTGGGAGCTGAGAGGGGCGAAAAACTAAGAGGGGACTTCATCTCCAAGGTGGTTTCAAGCGGATTCAAGCGGAAGAAGAGCGGTTTGGAGTGTTGGGAACAATATTCTTCTCCTCTTTCTTTCTTTTGCTTTGATATTTGTGATGTTTACTGATTTTGGGTTGTTGTATCCCTTAAATATGCTAGGCTAAACTCTCTTTTCCTTAGGATTGTAGTTCTTAGCATGTAAATTGTGATTATTGACACTCTTTCATCTCTATTTCAATATTTATGGAGTTTATTCAGCTTAATGCTTGTTTTTCCCTCTTTGCTTTATCACCAATTAGGGATTTCATGAGGATTTGAGTAGTTCTTGGAAAATACAACTTGAACTTAGTCCAAGGGCTGAATACTACTTGATTTAGTTCAACCAATGGAGTGGTTAGTTAGATTTACCCAAAGGATAGGCATATACCGATGGGTCTTGTAGAGTCAAATTAGTCAAGCTTAATGCATTTCTTTGATTTAGGTTCCCATAGGAATATAGGGAATTTAATTAGAGAAATAGAATTTATAAGAAATCGGAAGGTTTTTACAATGACAAAATAGGCTAAGACTAACTCAAAACATTGAATTAGGGTGAACTGAAGTTGATTTCACAATCGAAGTGCTAAGCTAGACTACAATCCTAGGGATCTCTCTTGCACTTAAGTTCTTTTGATTAGTTTTATTGTGAAGATATTAACTCCGTTTATTTCTTTGCAATTAGTTTAAATTTTAGTTTGCTTACTTTGAATTAAACACTAGATTATGATAGCTTGAATTTGGTAAATACGAATACATTAGTACTCAGTCTATTTTAACTCAGTTCCCTGTGGACGATACTCTTTTCTCATCACTTTACTACTTGTTGGCGGTGTACACTTGCACCGTGTCGTGTCGTTTGAGCGAGCAACATTTATACTTTGTGCAATTAGTGTACCCAACCCTTTCGAAGTTGCTACACTCACTACCAACTCGATTTACCCTAGTCGTGTCCTAACGAAGCTAATGCCATGACACTAGCACAACTATGTATTACACTTACCGTTTCTCCACCAAACGGTAAAGGATCTTTCTTTTATGAGTCGTGTTTCCCTCTCTTTTCCGGAATCCTACACTTCACCTTAGTGGTTTCCATAACCACTTTAGGTTACTCCCTGTCGACATCCTATGTCTGACTGACTTAGATTCTTCTCTAACTACTACTTGTAGTCATTTCTGCTTATAATGGAAACTCACCAGTCTCCTCCTTACCATGATACTCATTACTCTGCCTCAAGCTCAGTTCGGTTTTCTCATCTGAAGACCTCGCTTAACACGACTATGACTGTGGATCTATACCATCCTCAAGTTAGTCCACTTAGTGTTGCACATCCTATGCTAACTCTACTCATTGGGTTTCCATTAGCTTTTACCCCATCTTGGCCTACTTGGACTCCTCAACTCACTTAAATCCTATATTCCTACTTGTAATACTTGATCCGTTAACTCCAGCATGAACCTTTCCAGACATGCTCTACTCCCCTTGATCAAACGAGACCCGTTCCCACGGTTTGACTCTTTCCTTTCTTAAGGTGTGGCATATGTTCACGAACATATACCGCCTCTTGCAAGTGTGTTACCCGTTGGGTTCCAATCGCCCCCAACGGTAGCCTACCTGTTCTATCATTCTGGCTCGCATCCCCAGATGCTTACCCGACTCCATTCCCGTATTCACTCTCTTCTTTTCCATTTCATACATACGTGGTACTCTTTCTTCAAGTATTTCTCAATACTCGTTACTCACTAAATTCTCCTTCTTGATTAACCATCCTTATGGTTAATTTTCCTTTTATGGCACCCACATGGCCATTTATACGTTTGGTTTGTCCACTTAGTCTCCACCCATACACGGGCTTCAGACTAACGGATTTACGGTTCACCAACCTGTGAAACTAGCTTACCTAGCTATGTCCACTACAATTTGTGTACTATACGTGCACTTACGGTAGTAGTTGGTTCTCCACTTCCTACTTGACTCTTATCCTATGGGGTCCTATAGATTTCCGCTCTTCCCCCTTATGGGACTACTTATCCCTGTCTACTTTCTCTCCCCTCGGGCCTCCACGAGTCCCTTTGGGACTTATCTCTCACGTTATCTCGTTCGAGAGCTATCTACCGCAATAGCACTCATTTTCTTATCTCTGGACGGTACCCGAAGGTCTACGCCCATTTCCACTACTAGACCTGCTCCGATCTAATGCTTTCGGGTCCATAATCACCCTATGGCCCCTTAATTTGTAACCCTTAGGTTTACCTGTATACTCCCTCGGCACTTTAGCACTCTCTAGTACTTTTCGATGTCTGCTTAACTTTAATCACTCCAAGCGAGTGATTTTCTTAACTACATCTAACATCCTTATACAGCTTACCTGTAAAAGGATTATTGTTTGGTAGGGTATTGGTCACATGAGTTAGTTTTCTTAGGCACCCTGGGTTTTTTTTTTTTTTTAAAAAAATTAATTCAAGTTTATTTCTTAAAAAATGATGCCTAAGGTTTTCGTAAATGGTTAGGGTTTAACCAATTGGAATGACACAAATTGAGAAAGAGTTTTCATGAAAAATTTGCCTTCCAATGGTTATCCCTAGTATTTTCAAAAAAAGTTTGAGGGTCTTTCAGAATCTCTCATCCAGAATGACCAAAAAGATTTTTACAAAAATTTCTCATGTGATCAATATCCTACTCTTTATGATCTTCCTTACGCAACCCAAGAGAGTTTGGTTGGGCTTATTCCCTTCTTTTCCCCCTTGTTTGCTTAAGGAACTAGCAGTTCATGGATCGAGCGCAGGGTTGGACTAGGCTCCTTCCCTGTGCCTTACCATTTACTTTGTTTCCTGATCGGCATATGGTCACGCTCTACACGTTTACATATGCCTCTACTTCTTAACACCTATCTCTACGGCATATGGTTCGGCCACTTTGCCTTTCCATGTACCGTATCTTGATTTTCTAGTCCGTAGACTTCTACTTCTATAATATGGCATACACTACCTCTTTTCTGTTTACTTTTTAGGAAGGACAACTTACTTCCCTCAGCCATAGCATACCGCATAGTCGTGACCCACTCACGTGGTCATCTTCCTGTCAGTCTCATGCCTCATGGCCCTATTTATTCTTGTCTGTACACTTTCCATTTCAATTGCCCCATGGGCTTACTTTCTTTTCTACACACAAAGCGTGTCTTTTCTTTCACTTTACAAACAATTCCTAGCCTGAACTACCATTCACTACATACTTCTATTCTACTTGCATTCCATACTATAATCAAACAACTTGTGCCTATACCATTGCACACAACGCGCCGCTAACAGAGCAGACGCATCGTCTCATTTAACACCTGCAAAATAATCACACATTGTAGCGCATTCCTGCCTACAATTCAACCAAATGTGTCTGTGTCTAGGTAGCATCCTCCATGGATGTCTCCTTTCCCTATTATGGCGTCCTAAGGTTCCCGGGGTCACTGCCACCCCACCTTACGCCTTAGTGCTCATCGGCACTTGTGTACTGTATAGGTTATATGCTTTGCATAGAATTTCACATACAAATTCTATGCCTCAAGTGATGACTCGAAAGAATTTATGACTCAACACCCTGAGTAACCTCACAAGTGCTCGTCGGAACCACCGTTACGTCCGGATTCGTAATGAATAGCCCAACTGACACCCGAGACTACTAGTTAGCTTCACACCCTTAAAGAACAACAAGGTTCTGATACCAAGTTTGTCACGACCCCCGTTTAGAGGACCGTGACCGGCACAGACACAGGGAACATCCCTATGCCTGTAAACCTTATCACTGTAATACCCGGAAATTTTCCAATCAACGTTAAGGTCCTAATTTAATTTTTATTTTAAATTTGGAAGGAAAAGGAGAAAATTTTAAATAAATGAAATTTTATTTGGACCAAAATTAGGACCTAACGGGAAATATTGGGTGTAAGTCTATTAACCCCAAAGTTGATTTTAACAACAAATAAAAATATATTAAGTATATATGTGTGTACATATATATATACAAAATATTTTAAAATATATATATATGTATGTGGCTGGAAGGGGGTCACACACGTGACCCCCCTTATAATTAAAAAAAAAGGCCCCAAATTTCTTTGTCCAGAGAGCAAAACCGAGAGCTTGAAGCAGCAGAAAAAAAAGAGAAAGAGAAGAGAGATTGAGGACCGGCGACGCGAGAAGCCAGCGGGGAAGAAAGGTAGGTCGACGCCGCCGTTTCGCCGGGACCGGAGCTGTCGACGGCGACGCTGGACGCCGGAGAAGGTGGTCCGGCTCGGGCTTCACGGAGGAGTTGAGAAAAGTGACGGAAATAGTGTTTTTCGCCGGAATCCGCCGTTTCGAAGCCGGGGAAGGTGACCGGGAGTTCTTTCTACCCCATTCCATCATCCTATCCGATTGAATCGAGGTAAAAAGTCCCGAATCCCTCAAACCCCAAATTTATCTATCTTAGGGATTTTTGGAAAATTCCTAATTAGTATGAATAAATTACTTTGGGTCCTAAATTGAAGCTATTGGGTTGTTTAGAGGTATTTGGAAGTGTGTGTGTTGGAAAATTGATGATGGAAGTTACCCAATTTGAAAACTATAGAACAATGGAATTTAAAGTGAGATAAAGTGTAGTATAAATTGAATTGGGATTGATTGGTGTGTTGGATTGGTGTTATAGAATGGTAGGGATTGTTGGAATATGCGAGGGATTAACGCCCGAGTAATTTCGTCTCAACCGGAAACCAATTAAGTATGAAAAGAGACACTTTTCAATCCAATTTAGAACGTGGAGCTAAGTGGTGGGTAAGAAGTTTCGGTTAGACCGTAATGGACGCCGGAATCAATTTAAATAGTAAAATGCTCTTATTGGGTAGAATCCCAATTTTTAAGTATATTAGGCCACATGTATTCGTATGTGAATATATGTTGAAATATTGGTTTGGTAATTGGCAACCATAGAAAATTTGAGGCTATGACTATCATAGGCCATTAATTGGATATGGAAATTATGAAAAGTCACATACGGACACTTGTAGGTGAAAACGGGTAAATTGGAGATTTTTAATTCGATGGGGTTATAAAGGAAATAACACGAATTTAGACCCAAATAAAAGTATGTTGAATGTCCTGAACACTAGTTAATGGAACTCTAAGTTAATTAACTAACCTAAGGGATTAACTAGAGGAAGTGGACATTAATTTGACATGTACAAAGTAATGGCTAATCTCAAATGTCTTGAGGTTTTGTGACTCAAGTAAGTATTCAAAGAAAGGGATAAAGAGATGAGAATAAGTGTGAGACACTTGGAAATAGTATTAAAGAGAGGAAGAGGGTTAAGACCAAGGACTTGGTTCTTGGCAAAAGTTTAATGTATTTAAAGACATGAGCATGGCATATGCATACAATTTGCATATAATAAAGATGATAATGACGTAAATATGTTTGTTAGGTAACCACGAATCGTCTGGAGCGGGAGTGACTCCAGGACCAGAAACAGGAAGCCGTCCAGGTGAGGGGTTTCCCATCCTTGCCCTACAGGGTTGAATGAGGATGTGAATACGTGGCTTGCTTACTTGCTTATTTGTAAGAATTATTAGGAAATTCCATGCTATTGTTGTTCATAAACTAATTTATGTGAATATACCTGTGAATATGTGATTGATTGACATTGAGGTGGTACTGGAGGGTGCCCAGGTGATGACATGGGATACGCCAAACAGTACAAGTGATGGGGTAGGATGTTGTTTTAGTTCAAGTTTCGGTTTGTCCTAATAATTAGAAACCCACTAAGGAAATGAAATTGACTTATTTATACACGTCGACGTGATTTGTGGTAAATGAACTTAGGAAATACCTTAGAGCTAGGTTATCATCCAATCAAGGGTTGAGTACTAAGTAAAGAGTAGTAAATCTCATAAATTGATTAGAAATTCTTAGGGATGTTTGCACTGCTGAGGTAAAGATACCTTAGAATAGAAATGGGTAGATAGAGTCACAAATTCCACTGAAAGTAAGAGAAGTGAAATATGACGTCAGATGATTGCCCGTTGTGGCTATTGCCCTAGCCTGGCACTAGGGTGGTGCATTTTATTCTCATGATTGCCCGTTGTGGCTATTGCCCTAGCCTGGCACTAGGGTGGTGCATAGCATTTGAAAGACTTGCCCATTGTGGCTATTACCCTAGCCTGGTACTAGGGTGGTGCATAACATTTGAAAGACTTGCCCGTTGTGGCTATTGCCCTAGCCTGGCACTAGGGTGGTGCATAGCATTTGAAAGACTTGCCCGTTGAGGCTATTGCCCTAGCGTGGCACTAGGGTCGATTGTATGATTTAAGGCTTTTAATATAAAATGTTACATGATATTGATTGCTTATGAGTAGCATGATAGAGGAGCATGATTCCTAAGTTTATCTGTGATGTGATGTTATATTAATGTTGCCTGATCATTATATAACATATGACAAACTGGAATTTCGTGCGCATGTGGTTGTGAGTGGTTCCCTTTCCCCAGCTGTAGTGGTACCCGCCGCTACGCCGAGGATGGGAAGCTTCTCACTGAGTCTGTTGGACTCACTCCCTCTGTTTAAATGTTACAGATACAGGAATTGGGCAGGCTTCGACGTCCGGACAGTGATACGGACATCTATCCACTTGCACCGCATTTGTTCGCGTGGGTGGACATCTTTTGGTTGTTTAGTCTTCATTATTTTGAGTTGTATATATTCTAAAGTTGTAAATGCGATGTAATTATTTACAGCTTTTGAATTATACTATATCTAGACATGTCGGCTTCACATGTACTTACTGATAGGATTCTGGGTGTTGGGAAAGTCGTGTTATGATTATATGTATATATATCTGTGTATGTGAATAGGATAGGTCACACATGATGGTGTGTGATCAATATGTATATGCTTTATATATATATATGTGTGACTTGGTATATGATGGATGTAAGATATAAACCCCTGCATGTGAATAGGATAGATTACACGTATTGAGGCGTGTAATCACTATGTATACTTAACTGTGAGTGTGAGTGTACATGTGTGATTATGACAGGTTATATGTATATTGCGTGTGAATAGGATAGATCATTCCCTTGGGGTTTGATCACTATGTATATATATTTATGTGTGAGTGTCCTGAGTGTATGGATGTATATATACATGAAATGGGCTGAAGCGGCATTGAGCACCGTGGATTGCAGGTTATCTAGGCCACCAATGATGGTGTGGCCACTATATACACTATGTGAATATTGAATGATGATTGTATATAAGGGTAGATAATTTATGATTATAGATAAGGCTTACGGGTTTAGAGGCTAAATTCTATTCCCGTGCCGGTCACGGATTCCTGGAATCGGGGAAGTGACAAAGTTGGTATCAGAGCCTGGTTTTTCTTTAAGTCATGTGAAGCCATTGGTATAACCGGCTGTCGGTTTACCCTTCTTTGTGTACCCGGGCACAAAGTGGGAGTAAAAAGTCACTTGTGGGAATACCCAGGACAGTTTGAGTCAGCTTTTCATTTATTCCTCCATAAATTGTCATAGATTAGATAACTAACGATCAGATGGCGTTCTTGTGCAGTATAGGGATGCCGCCAACTACTAGACGAGGTAGGAGGGGTGGTAGAGTCCCTGCAAGAGCGGATGAGGAATCGGTTAGGGAGGAGAGAATACCTCCCAGAGGCCGAGCTAGAGGTCGTGCTCGCGGTCGTGGAAGAGCACCAGTAAGAGAGACACATAGAGAACAACCCTCAGAGCCACAGGTTGAGACGGGTGCTCCGTCGGTGGCTGAGATGTTGACTGCGGGATTTCAGGAATTGAGAGCCGAAATGACCCGCCAAATTCAACAAGAAGTCCGCCGTTTAGTTGTCGGCGAAGAAGAAGAGCAAGTGATATCGGTTGAACAGGAAACTGAAACAAGGGAGGAAGAACCTAGAAGGGATTCGCAACTAAGGGACGTGCCCAGGAGACCGAGGGGAGTTCCGAGGGAATTGCCAATTACAAAATTCTTGAAGTTGAATCCGCCTACATTTTGCGGAACCGAAACCAAGGAGGACCCTCAACATTTCCTCCGTGATATAATCAGAATTGGGCAATTACTGAGGTGTCCAGGAGGAGAGATGGTGGAACTTGCCTCGTTTCAGTTAAGAGGCGCTGCACGGGTTTGGTTTGAATCAGTACAGAAGAGATATGCAAGGAGAGTTGCTCCTATGACCTGGGAAGATTTTCAGAGGGAATTCCTGGGTCGGTTTCTGTCTGAAGGAATGAAGTATGCCAAGCGTCAATAGTTCGAAGACTTGTGGATGACGCCGAATATGTCTGTGACCGAGTTTGAACTGCAGTACACAGAGCTAGCTCAATACGCTTCTGAATTAGTTCCTGATGAGAGGGAATTGATCAAGAGATTCATTCACAGACTGGTAGAGCCGTTGTTCGTAGTGCTACTACCCTAGTGTAATCAATTTGAAACTCTAGCACAGGCTGCAGATTGTGCAAGAGTGATCAAAAATAGAAAGAAGTTTGGAACGTCGGCGAATCCCAAGAATAAATTATTAATGAGCAGTGAAGAATTGGTCCCAACCAACCTCAGTCACAGAGATTCGTAGTTTCTTAGGTTTGGCTGGGTATTACAGGAGGTTTGTGCAGGATTTTTCGAAGATTGCTGCACCTCTTACAAAGTTGACTCAAAAAGGGGTAAAATTTGAGTGGAGTAACAAGTGTGAAGAAAGTTTCCAGAAACTGAAGGAAAGTCTCACCACAGCACCAGTGTTGGCACTTCCTGAAGGCACCGGAGGATATGTGGTTTACTGTGATGCTTCGCGAATCGGGTTAGGGTGCGTTCTTATGCAACATGGGAAAGTAATTGCTTATGCATCTAGACAACTCCGGAAGCATGAGAAGAATTACCCGACTCACGATCTTGAAATGGCAGCGGTGGTGTTTGCCTTGAAGATTTGGAGACACTACCTTTATGGTGAATCGTGTGAGATATACACAGACCACAAAAGCCTCAAGTACATTTTTGAACAGAAAGACTTGAATCTGAGACAACGCAGGTGGATGGAGTTGATAAAAGATTATGACTGTACGATTCTTTACCATCCTGGTAAAGCGAATGTTGTAGCAGATGCTTTGAGCCGAAAGTCAATGGGTAGCTTAGCCCATATCAGTGAAGTACGAAGACCGTTGGTTCGGGAAATACATGAGTTGGAACAGTCTGGAACTCAGTTTGAAATTGGAAATTCCAACTTGTTTCTAGCCCATATCCAAGCTAAGTCGGCTCTAATTGAAGAAGTTAAGTCCAAGCAAGACCAAGACGCCGACCTCAAACAGATCAGAGATACAATGGTTAGGGGCGAGAAGGACGACGTCCGATTCTCCATAGATGACAGTGGCATACTCCGGTTGGAAGGACGACTGTGTGTACCTATGGTAGATGGGTTGAAAGAAAGAATTCTTGACGAGGCACACAAGACAGCGTACACAATCCATCCGGGTAGTAATAAAATGTATCAAGATCTGAGAGAATTGTACTGGTGGAATGGTATGAAGAAAGACGTGGCAGACTACGTATCTAGATGTCTAGTGTGTCAGCAAGTTAAGGCTGAACACCAAAAGCCTGCCGGAACACTTCAACAGATATAAATTCCTGAATGGAAGTGGGAAAGGATTACTATGGATTTTGTGTCAGGATTGCCACGATCGCAGAGGGGTTTCGACTCAGTTTGGGTAATAGTTGATCGGATGACCAAGTCCGCTCATTTCCTGCCAGTTAAGACCACTTACGGAGTGGGTCAGTATGCCCAGTTATACCTATCAGAGATAGTGAGGTTACATGGAGTGTCGGTGTCGATTATCTCTGACAGGGGGCCACAGTTTACCTCTCGATTCTGGAGGGCATTGCAGGAGGCATTGGGGACGAGGGTTGATCTGAGTACAGCATTTCATCCCCAGACTGATGGGCAATCTGAGAGGACTATTCAGATTTTAGAGGACATGCTAAGGGCATGTGTAATGGATTTCGGCGGGAGTTGGGAAAAGTATCTACCATTAGCAGAGTTTGCCTACAATAACAGTTACCAGTCCAGTATACAGATGGCACCTTTTGAAGCTTTATATGGTCGAAGGTGTAGATCCCCGATTGGGTGGTTCGAGGTCGGAGAGGCCAAGTTAGTTGGTCCAGAACTTGTTCAAGAAGCGTTGGACAAGGTAAAGGTAATTAGAGAAAAGCTTGTGACGGCTCAGAGTAGGCAGAAGTCATATGCCGACAATCGGAGAAGAGAATTAGAATTCGCTGTGGGTGAGCAGGTCTTTTTGAAAGTTTCACCAATGAGAGGCGTGATGAGGTTTGGCAAGAAAGGCAAGCTAAGTCCAAGGTATATCGGACCGTTTGAGATACTAGAACGTGTGGGAAATGTTGCCTACCGTCTTCAGTTGCCGGCGGAACTAGAAGGAGTTCATCCGGTGTTTCATGTGTCAATGCTTCGCAAGTACTTGCCAGATCCTTCTCATGTAATCCAACCCCAGGAGGTACAACTAACCGAAGATTTGACGTATGAGGAGATACCAGTGGAAATCTTAGATCGTCAATTGAAGAAGTTGAGATCGAAAGAAATACCATTGGTGAAAGTTCTGTGGAGAAATCACTCGACCGAGGAAACTACGTGGGAAGTCGAAGGAGAAATGCGCAGGACGTATCCTCACCTATTTGGAATCTAAGGTTAGTGTGTGGTTGAAATTCGGGGACCGAATTTCTTAAGGGGGGAAGATTGTAATACCCGGAAATTTTCCAATCAACGTTAAGGTCCTAATTTAATTTTTATTTTAAATTTGGAAGGAAAAGGAGAAAATTTTAAATAAATGAAATTTTATTTGGACCAAAATTAGGACCTAACGGGAAATATTGGGTGTAAGTCTATTAACCCCAAAGTTGATTTTAACAACAAATAAAAATATATTAAGTATATATGTGTGTACATATATATATACAAAATATTTTAAAAAATATATATATGTATGTGGCTGGAAGGGGGTCACACACGTGACCCCCCTTATAATTAAAAAAAAAGGCCCCAAATTTCTTTGTCCAGAGAGCAAAACCGAGAGCTTGAAGCAGCAGAAAAAAAAAGAGAAAGAGAAGAGAGATTGAGGACCGGCGACGCGAGAAGCCAGCGGGGAAGAAAGGGAGGTCGACGCCGCCGTTTCGCCGGGACCGGAGCTGTCGACGGCGACGCTGGACGCCGGAGAAGGTGGTCCGGCTCGGGCTTCACGGAGGAGTTGAGAAAAGTGACGGAAATAGTGTTTTTCGCCGGAATCTTCGCCGGAATCCGTCGTTTCGAAGCCGGGGAAGGTGACCGGGAGTTCTTTCTACCCCATTCCATCATCCTATCCGATTGAATCGAGGTAAAAAGTCCCGAATCCCTCAAACCCCAAATTTATCTATCTTAGGGATTTTTGGAAAATTCCTAATTAGTATGAATAAATTACTTTGGGTCCTAAATTGAAGCTATTGGGTTGTTTAGAGGTATTTGGAAGTGTGTGTGTTGGAAAATTGATGATGGAAGTTACCCAATTTGAAAACTATAGAACAATGGAATTTAAAGTGAGATAAAGTGTAGTATAAATTGAATTGGGATTGATTGGTGTGTTGGATTGGTGTAATATAATGGTAGGGATTGTTGGAATATGCGAGGGATTAACGCCCGAGTAATTCCGTCTCAACCGGAAACCAATTAAGTATAAAAAGAGACACGTTTCAATCCAATTTAGAACGTGGAGCTAAGTGGTGGGTAAGAAGTTTCGGTTAGACCGTAATGGACGCCGGAATCAATTTAAATAGTAAAATGGTCTTATTGGGTAGAATCCCAATTTTTAAGTATATTAGGCCACATGTATTCGTATGTGAATATAAGTTGAAATATTGGTTTGGTAATTGGCAACCATAGGTAGAGGAGCATGATTGCTTATGAGTAGCATGATAGAGGAGCATGATTCCTAAGTTTATCTGTGATGTGATGTTATATTAATGTTGCCTGATCATTATATAACATATGACAAACTGGAATTTCGTGCGCATGTGGTTGTGAGTGGTTCCCTTTCCCCAGCTGTAGTGGTACCCGCCGCTATGCCGAGGATGGGAAGCTTCTCACTGAGTCTGTTGGACTCACTCCCTCTGTTTAAATGTTACAGATACAGGAATTGGGCAGGCTTCGACGTCCGGACAGTGATACAGACATCTATCCACTTGCACCGCATTTGTTCGCGTGGGTGGACATCTTTTGGTTGTTTAGTCTTCATTATTTTGAGTTGTATATATTCTAAAGTTGTAAATGCGATGTAATTATTTACAGCTTTTGAATTATACTATATCTAGACATGTCGGCTTCACATGTACTTACTGATAGGATTCTGGGTGTTGGGAAAGTCGTGTTATGATTATATGTATATATATCTGTGTATGTGAATAGGATAGGTCACACATGATGGTGTGTGATCAATATGTATATGCTTTATATATATATATGTGTGTGTGACTTGGTATATGATGGATGTAAGATATAAACCCCTGCATGTGAATAGGATAGATTACACGTATTGAGGCGTGTAATCACTATGTATACTTAACTGTGAGTGTGAGTGTACATGTGTGATTATGACAGGTTATATGTATATTGCGTGTGAATAGGATAGATCATTCCCTTGGGGTTTGATCACTATGTATATATATTTATGTGTGAGTGTCCTGAGTGTATGGATGTATATATACATGAAATGGGCTGAAGCGGCATTGAGCGTCGTGGATTGCAGGTTATCTAGGCCACCAATGATGGTGTGGCCACTATATACACTATGTGAATATTGAATGATGATTGTATATAAGGGTAGATAATTTATGATTATAGATAAGGCTTACGGGTTTAGAGGCTAAATTCTATTCCCGTGCCGGTCACGGATTCCTGGAATCGGGGATGTGACAATCACCTAATTGATAGAATAGCCATTATTGAAAATACATTCACATGCAGTATAATACCATGGCTACACCGAAATGCTGGCCTATCCTAGGCAAGCAAATCCACGGCCAGTGCCGCTTCAGGATATAGATATAGGAAAACACACATAATATATATAACCTGTGTACTGGCTACACATCTGAAGATGCTGCTTATCCTATTCACATGCAACAGATATATGTATATATATACATTTTGAAAACAAATTTTTCCTGTATCGCAGTAAAATAAATCCTGATCTTTAAGGTGTGTGAAGCTGACAGTTCTAGATTTAGTGATACAATATAATTGGGTACGTCTACCCTTTACTTTATAATACAATAATAAAGTAAATTAAATTACAATTACACTTTATTCACCCACATGAACAAGTTGTGGGTCTTGGAAAAGTGTTGTTCAACCCTCGTTCCACCAAGATTCCTTCCACCTGTACTTAACCTGTCTCTGTCTAGTAAAAATGAGGTGTGAGTCTTAACCACGCGACTCAGTGAGGACTCTCCCATCCCCGGCACAAGGTGGGTGTCATAGCGCTGGGTTTGGGAGTCATACACAACCACATGCAAAAGCAACTAGTTACTGTTGATAGCATACATTCTTGGTGATCACACAACAGAAATTTCACCCAAACACTCACATGCATTTAATAACTGTAAACATGCAGCAGTTTATTCCACGTCATCAATCAGCAAGTAAACATGTAACATATAGTGCCGGCTTTTACTTACTGGTCTTCTCACGTTCAGCATGTTTGAATCAAAGACTTTGTGATGACGTAATCATGTACGTCACTACTCCGCTGCACAATCAACAATTATATGCAAACACAGACAATTCTTTAAGTACACGCAGACACTATAACATACATCTACTTAACTTCCCCCACTCTAGGGTATTTACTAGCCACTACATGGCTTTTCTACCTCGAACCCGTGCACTCGGGTTGCTAGCCACCAGGTGGCAAAACATACTTAACCCATTCACTTGGGTACTGGTCACCTCGTGACAATTCTATTAATCAAACACAATCAACTTCTATTTATCAAACAATTGATATGTAGCCACCACGTGGCAAGTCCTGACCCCTTGCTGCGGGGCAATAGCTTGAGCCCACTCGTCCATTACCCAACCAGGCCATATGGCGGGCACGGCACGACGTCTCTAAGCATGGCCACTGTCACACCCTGGACCAACTCCACAGGATGATTTCTCTTTTACTTGGTTGGGCTCACGGTTCACCCGTAGGTTCCTCCCGTGTCTCCTTACCTTAGTCTCACATATTAATAGGATTCTTTGTATCTTTCCTGAAGGATCAACAATTCCTCTCCTTATTAATATGTACAAGTATCCTCAACAGGATATAACTCATATACCCGTCCAGATGCACCCTCTGAGCCTCATGCTATCGCCATAGCAATATAAAACCTTTCTGACCCTATTACCAGGATAGGGCAATGACCATCGTCATGGTGATTATAAAACTGAGGTCTCAAGTGCCATCTGACGTTGTTATAGTCGATGTCTCACATCGCTAGCATATCCAAATCCGAAACCCACCAATAACTCCCTTTGCATGATTATAATTTAAGTCACCGTCGTGACAAGTTTTCAAAATAAAAGTTTAGTCCTTCCGTACAAGGACTCTTGCCACCGTCGTGGAAAAAGATTTAATTAAAATACTCACCATGCCTCCGGAGTTTATGAGTTGGATTTGTAACACACCAATCATAGTAAACAGTTGTACACTACTCCTATGTTTTCCTATCCAAGTTACTTTCCACAACCTATTGCTAGTTCTTTCATTATATTCTTTTAGCCTTCTATACCTCTGGCTAACACATACCAGACAAGCAGAGAATGTATGTACTCATGTAATCTACATAAGCATACAACCCTAGGAGCAGAGATGGAAGAACCCTCACCTTGGTCACTTTACTTAACATTCCCTTTGAACACTCTTGTCTCCAAGGAAGTACTTGAATCCTATCACATACAACCAATTCAATCCATATCAATTTTCATACATCAACTTCTATTTCACCACATAAGTCTTATCACATATAATCATTTCCACCATATTCTAAATTCATAATTACATAACAACTTAAAACTACATTCAAGGCTAACCCAAAACCCCTTATTAAGCTAAGGTCATCATTTAGAGTTCTTTTTAAGTTAAAAACAATTTATGCTTAAGTAAACAAGTCTTGTCACTTGCTCACTCTCCAAGCTCCTTCAATGAAGGATTTTGCCAAATATGGAAACTTCTCATTTTCACCATGGGTCCACACATAAAAAAAAATCCAACCATTGGGCAATCTCTCATTTCATTTAAAAAGCGTATGCAATTCATTTGGAACCCAAACAAACCAACAATTTTTTTTTATCTAGGATTTTGTTTGATCTTTGAAATGACACTTAAAAGTTGGTTAAACTCATTTTAGTTGAAGGAAAAGGAACCATTCAAATTAAGGAAGAAACAACAACTTTTCAAAAACTAGAAACTTGGTAGTGTGTAAAACAGAACCGCTAACTTTTGAGAAACTTCCCAGAAAATCTAACCGTTGGACTTTTAAGTAAAAATACATTTAACCAGAGTAAGATCAGATTCAAAATCCATTAAGTAACGAATTCAGAAAACACATTTAAACAGAGCAAGATCAGATTCAAAACAGCATGCAACATTTGGCAAGCTTCATTGAAATGTCATATCTCCTTCCATACTTAACGAAATTATTTGATTCTTCTTTCTAAATCAAGCTTAGAGATAAAATATTCTAATTATCAATTCATTACAGAAAGGATTTGAGCCATTGAACCGCTGACTTTAGAGGAAATTTCCAAAGGATCTAACCGTTGGAATATTTTGGAAAAATACAATTTAGAAAGCTTAGGATGTTAGCTTTCATATGGATTTGGAATCATGCAAATCCATCAAGAAACGAATTTAGAAAACACGTTTAAACAGAGCAAGGTCAGATTCAAAAACTCAGTTCTTGACAAAAACATGTTCCACGAATTTCTTGTGTCTTATACCATCAAAGATTGTTGTTTTTAGAAGAACATGATGAACAAACTCAAACCCTAAACTCAAATCTCTAACCCAGCAAAATCTCACCACAACCAACAATTCTATTAAAATCCACAATTCTTTCCAAAATGGCAAAATCCGCACCTTAGGGTTCATAGAGTAAAAACATCTATGTAAGTTATGATTTGTGGGTTTTCTATGTCCTAAAGGAGTCCTAGGGTACTATATTATCAATGAGTAACTCATTCCTAACAAGAAAACCATGATTAAGAAGTGGAGACATGATTTTTGGGACTTACCTCATACAAGTCCGAATTTGGGGTTTTTGGAAGATTGCCCAAGCTTCTTGGAGCTCAACAATGGTGGAAGAGACTTGAAGAAACTTAGGAATGATGATTGGAAGCAAAGGAAGTGGTGGGAAGTGGGAGATTTTGGGATTTCTCCCTTTGCCTATCACATAAGAATGAAAAAGAAGAAGAGGAAGAGAAAGAATGACTGCCGTGCGTGGTGTCTGGTGGTGCTTATATTGGGTTTGAGCATTTAAGGGTACTTTGGGCAATTGACAACTTTTGGGGTATGGTGAAATAGGGTTTTGATTGGATTTTCTTAACGATATTTATTTGTAGGTAAGAATAGGAAAATTTTGAAATTTGTGGCTAATCATAAGCCTATTAAAAATATCTGTTATTGAGTATCTTGCAGATGAAAATTTCCTACCCAGTATGATTTTTATTTTCGAAAATTCTCAAATTTAAACTATAAGCTTTGAATAATTCATATGACCACTTTTGAATAAAATTATAATTTTTCTACCTAATTTTCATATTTATTTTAATTCCTAGCCCCGGAATAAACCATTCTTAAATCCTCGAAATTTTAAATAAATCATTCTTTAATCCTCGAAATTTTCCGGGGTATTACACTATATATCTATATCTATATAATTATATAAAAGAAGAGGCATAAAGCCTCATCATGCCACGTAAGCATTTTAAACATCTATTTCATAAGCATGTGGCGGCGCTGACTGGTCGTCACCTTGGCGTCTGGTTGGCTGCTGATGTGTGTTAGTTAAACCGAATCTGATTATCAAATCTTTTTTGTTTCAATCTACTAAGAATCCCTTGATGCTTGCATTTATATTGAATTTTAATAATTCAAACAATCTGTTTACTCATGCTTATTTGGAAATATTTTTGTGTTTTTTTTCCTTTCGTCTTACCTAAATCCTACTGTGTCTGTGGTGGCAGAGAAGCAAAAGTAGAGATGTAAACATAGAGTAGTTGTAAGTGGTCTTTACGAGACTGTTCCACTTTATGAAACTTTTTACTTCTTTTAAATTATGTGTTTGGGTTGGTCCAAATAATGAAAGCTTTATTCTTAAATAGTTAACATGTCAAATGTGTTGATTTTGATTCACAATAGGTTTGCAATGCTGTGGTTGTGGCAGGCGTACTCAATTCAACATGGGTTATTCCCAAATTTATGTACAGTAGTGTATGGAGAGATGTAAGGTGATGCTCTATCTTCCTTTTTATTTTGAACTTCTTCCTTCTTGTCTTTCTTCTTACATGATAGAATAACCAAATATTTTATCCTTGGACTAATTGCCCAACTGGAATTCTGTTGATTAGAGGTATGTTATCAATTATAAGTCTGTTTTAGTTGTTGTGGTTGCATGTGTTCTTCTAACATATATCTGGATTTTTTTAACTTATTTTGGGGAATGGGGATATTTTGGATAAGGACATAATTTAATATTTACAGCATCATTGGATGGTAACAAATGCCTTAAAGATTTCTATTCAACTTATGTTGCTCATAGATCATTATAGTTTTCTCTTTGTTTAATTAAAATTTCTACTTTTAGCTCTGTCATGGATCATTTTAATGCCACATTTTCAGTCCATGGATCATTCTGATGCCAAAGTTTCAGTCCATAGCCCTTTTGATGTTGTGATTTTGTTAGTATTTTTACTTATCATGAATTTAGATGGAAAAATGACAGTATTAAATTGTATAATTTCAGACAATTCAGCTATATCCATCCGAAGCAACATTTTATTAACTACTTGAGTCCTGATGTTCGGATAGTAAAGGAACTTCCTAAGGAATTGCAGCCTTTGGACTTAAGAGGCAATTGGTAGTGTTGTAAGTTACTCTCCTTCTTGAAAGCTAATTACAGTCACAATCAGCACTAGCTGTACCAAACTATTGGGATTTGTTTTTCAGGTTTCATGTGACATGGGGAAAGAGGCCAAGCTGAGTTTTTACATGTAAAACATTCTACCTGTTCTACTTAATATATGTATTCATTATCTCCTTGCACCCGCCTCCCTCCAATCTGCCATTTTTCTTCTTAGTTATCGTGTAAGGGGAACATGAAACAATTTGGGCATGGCTTAAAATGGAATCAGAACCTTCCTTGATGATACAGTTTTCCATTTATTCATATAAAGGACGTGTTGAGTTCCAGAAGTGACTATACCACTTTGTTTATATGTTTGCCTAATACGGTTTTAAGTGAATTTATATATAAAACCTGTATTTTCTTTCTTTTTTTTATTGAAATTTGGAATAGGTGGCTGCCTTTATTCCATCATATGGTCAAATAGAAATTCCTGGGTATGATTTGCCTTCCAAGATCCTTTGCAGACTTTTGAGTGTTCATTTAAAGGTAATATTATCTTTCTTGAGTAACGTCTATTTTTGAACACTTTATGTAACAATTTTTTTCATATATGATGTTCATGTTGACTTAAGATTATAAAGTAATATTGCTTTATATAATCAAGAAACCCATCTACTGTAAGAAAAAATGCGATAGAAAATTTTGTTTTAATGAAAATAAATAGTACTTTTGTTTCCTCTCTCTCTTTCTATGTTGGGATGTGGGATTATTATTAGTAAAGTGTGGGTTATTTGTAACACAGATAACCACCTATTTGGTCAAGAAATTATGGGTTTTCAAGAAGGATTCTGAGGTGGATAAACCAATGCTAGATCTTGTAGGATCATACCAAGTTACAACTTACAAACTTAAGGCTATCTTTGATAACTTCTAAGGTACTATGGTCATTGATTGAATACTATAGTAAAGACAAAAATGGTTGGTTGTCTTGAGAAGTTTGTTGTCATGTAAAAAGAATTTCATTATTCATCCTACGGTATTTGGTTGAGTGTAGAGAATGAGTATTTTTGGATACTGTGTTCTGTGTCATTAACAAAATGGGTTGATTTGTGAATTAGAAAATGACAAATAATCTACTTTGATTTGTGAATTAGAAAACGACAAATAATCTGTGTTGATAAGGGTTGATTTGTGGATTAAGAAATGACAAATAATTTGTGTCGTTGAGGTAACCTGTAAATCTTATGTACTTTCACATGCAATAATTTATTCATGAATCTTGAGGAATTTGGAAGTGGTATTCCTTCTCTTCTTGAGGATGGAATCAAGGTGCTTGTGTATGCTGGGAAAGATGATCTCATATGTAATGGACAAGGTAAGTAACACTATTATTATATTAACTTTTTCTATCAAAAAAAATTATTATATTAACTTTATTCACTGTCACTTAACTTTCCGATTTAATGTGCCTTTAATTGAACAGGGAATTCAAGGTGGGTTCATGCCAAGCAATGGTTAGGTAAAAAAGAATTCGAGTCATCCCCCACTCTCTATGGATCAACCAAAAGCACTTCAGATGTTGAGAAGTTGGATGCAAGGAAAACTGACTACAACACATAAGGGATACAATATTTCTCCAATGATGACCACTCACAAATCTATCTTTAGATTCGAGATTAAGGATGGAAAGACAGGGAAGAGAAGAGAAGTAACATGATAATTAATTTTCCTTTATTCCAATACCCAATACTCTCCCTTAGAAATTCCTTGCAATTTTATTGAAGTTGAAAAAAAAGCAAAAGAACCCTTTGAAAGCTATGGTCGGTCTATGGACTATAAATAACTAAAAATTAAATTTGCTTATATTTTGTTTAAAAATTTGATAATTATTTTCATAAAAAACTTGATAACTAATAATATCTAAATTTATCTTTTCTGTAAGATTAAAATTCATAATAATTATTAAGAGTTTAGGGTAAAATAAAGTTTGATTTACTGGTAATGTTAAAATTAAACCAAGCCAAAATCACTTTGGAATCTTCCAATCAATTATTTAATGTAGCTAACTATCTTGACAAAAATTTCAACAGAATGAATATTTCATTAAAATGTTGTAAATACTATTAAGTAGGGACGAATTTTTAGGGAAATAATAAAAAATATTATATAGATTAAAGTGAAACTATAAATATGAGAACAAAAGCCAAAATCTCAAATATGTGTCGACTAGCCAGGTAAATGACAGGTTTATCAATAAGCATGTCTTTATGTTTCATTTGTGAGCATGTCTCCATATTTTTTTTAATTTATCGATTACCTAAGAATTAAAATTAAACCAAGCCAAAATCACTTTGGAATCTTCCAATCAATTATTTAATGTAGCTAACTATCTTGACAAAAATTTCAACAGAATGAATATTTCATTAAAATGTTGTAAATACTATTAAGTAGGGACGAATTTTTAGGGAAATAATAAAAAATATTATATAGATTAAAGTGAAACTATAAATATGAGAACAAAAGCCAAAATCTCAAATATGTGTCGACTAGCCAGGTAAATGACAGGTTTATCAATAAGCATGTCTTTATGTTTCATTTGTGAGCATGTCTCCATATTTTTTTTAATTTATCGATTACCTAAGAAAAATAGTAAACTGGAAAGAAGGAAGAATGAGAGCGAGAAAGAGTGAGAAGAAGAGAAAGAAGCATAATGAGACAAGGAAAACTTGATGTATGAGAAAAAGATTAGAAAAGAGAATAAAAATGTCACGACCCCCTATCGGATGTCCGTGACCGGCACGGGAAGTAGGATTTCTCCTATCCCGTAAGCCTCTAACCCTTGATTGAGATTTCCACCTGTTTATAACTACCCTTTTCTAATACAAACAATATATAACATATATGGTCATCCCTTTCCGGTGACCTAAGCAGTTTGCAATCCACGGCTCGCTCAACGCCGCTTCAGTCTATACATATACACATATTCGTTCACAAGTACGTATAATATACATATTGATCACGCGCCTCAATGCGTGTAATCTATCCTATTCACATGCGGAAGCCATATTTTCACACAAACAGGTATTCAATCACACATACATATAATTTACGTATTGATCACACGCCTCAATGCGTGTGACCTATCCTAGACGCATGCAGAAGTCATATACGTATATACATAATATATATTATATCATAGCCTATATTCCCATCACCAAGACCTAACTTTAATCTGTATGAAGCCGACAATGCTAGAATTCACGTGTGACATATATATATACACAGCAGATGTAAACGTACATACGCCACGCCCAAAAAGGATTCATATATATATATATATACATCACAACATATATATTTAATCAAAATAACTACCGACGCGAACAAAGCGTGCGGTCTTCAGATATGTCCGCCTCCCTGAGAAGAAGTGGACGCGTTTCCTACTCCTGAACCACCTATATCTGAAACATGTAAACAGGGGGTGAGTCGAACAGACTCAGTGAGAAGCTCCACCATCCCTGGCGTAGCAGCGGGTACCACTACAGCTGGGGGAAGGGAGCAACCACAACCACATGCGCATGAAACGGATTTATATTGTGACTTTAAATATGTTCAGACAATCAATATATCATATTCACAATTAAAAATCCTAATTCATGCTCCTAACAAGTTTATTAATCCGCATGTAAACCAATCATAAACATATATCATATCTTTTCATAAGTCATACATAGTTATGCTCGTAGGCATTCACTTTCTGTCTCCTGCATTACGCTAAGAGAAATACTGGCCCGAAGGCATTCACTTTCTGTCTCCCGCGTTACGCTAAGAGAAATATATACTGGCCCGAAGGCAATGTCTTATTCGAACCTAGTTGATCAAACTAGGAACTTTCTGACTCTAAGGCACGCTTAGAGTAATAGCCGGCAACTTGTGTGACCCCGGTTAAACCAAGGTAATGGCCACTATGTGGCATACTTACTGTTAACTGAATCCTGTCTGTCCGACCAGGATAACCGACTCGATCTACCTGAACTAACCTAAACAAGTTCAAATAACCTATTCGACCTTGAAAGACACCCTATTAATAACTAACTGAATATTACACGTGTGAATTAGCTAGGCCTAGTTTCCCCCTTTTCAATTATGCATCACTCTCACTCACACTTAACAACCTAGGTTCATTTTCCTCAATGTACTATACGGTCAAAACCTTTGCACGATGATCAATTTAAGTGGGTTCATAATATTAATAAACTCTCACATATAAAATTCCAACTCAATCCTACCCACGATATCATATAAGGCTCGGTGAGCCACAATAGCACATATACACCTTGTGATTAATCATATAAGCACATATACTTTTGCACGTTGACTACTTACTTGCAAATCATACACGCATAACACAAATTTATTCGTATAAATATATTCCATATATCAATTTGCACAAAATAGAGCAAACCACATTTTCCACGTAGTCATCCAACCCTGTGGGGCAAGGGTGGGAGAGCCCCTCCCTCGTTGGCCCTCTTGATCAGTACTTGGAGTGCCTGAAGCTCCAATCACTCTGTGGTGCCATATACACATTATATTTAAGAAATTTAGAACGCATAACTAAGCATCTACCATGCACGCGTCATGCTAATGCTTATGCACCCTTTAGCTATTTTCCAAGAATTAATTATTTAGTTTGTTACGTCGTCTTATTTGCTCTTTTTGAAAGTCCAGAATGCCCCATATTCGACTTTCACACTTTCGAGCCATTTAGAACCTCTAATTGCTTAGGTTAGAGATTTCCACTTGTCTAAATTTCCCTTCATGTGTTCATATGGGTATTTAACTAATAACAGTATGAAATTCACGGTTCAAAAGAGGCTAGCTTACTCATCCCACCGTCTCCCTTATTCGCGGAGTAAAAGCTTAATTACTACCTTTTTAATTATATATAATAATATAATTGGGTATAATTAAAGCCTTGGAACAAATTTAGCGGGTCTTAGATGTCCACCACGGACTAGACCAAGGTGTTCAACCCACCGCACAGCTCCTTATTGTACGGTGACTTAGTATATCGCCTCTTTTTCACTGGATTGGGTTCCGGTTGAGACGATAAATACTCGGGCTTCATTCCCTTGTCTATTTCCAGCAATTACAACACTTATACTACTCCAATCCAAGCCTAAACATGCATCAAACTATCAATTTCGAATTTTAAAGCAATTTCCTAACCCAATTTTCCTAATTTCCATACCCGGTCAAATCCTATGGTTTAACTTCGATTCCGGACCTCACCAAGCTTTTAGTAACATCCACTAAGCTCAAATTAAACCCCGGAATGCCCCGATTGGAAGTATTTGATGAATTCCTAAAATACCCAAAATTGGAGAAATTGGGGTTTTGAGAGTTTGGGGCTTTCTTACTTGATTCCAATCGGGTAGAAGGCTTGTGGGTGTTGAAAGAGACTTCCGGTCAACTTTTCCGATCATTGGCGTCGCCCCTCCAACGGATTTTCGGCCGGTTTCTTCTTTCCCGTAGCTCCTTCTCCTTTCTTGGCTGGTCCCGTGCGTGTCTGCTAGCTTCTCCTTTTCTTTTCTTTTTTTTTTTATGCGTTTTGTTGCTTTGTGTGTGTGAATAAATTAGGTGGGGTGGGTGTTTTAATAAGGGGGGTCGCGGCTGGCCCCCCTATAAATCTTATTATATATATGTTATATATATATATATATATATATATATATATTTTAGTGTTAATAAAAGGGATGGGTGTGTGTGTAAATGGGAGGGGGTCACGTTGCCCCCCCCCCCATATATGTTAATATATATATATATATATTATTTTATTTTATATATATATATATTATTTTATTTTTTTTTGAAAAATTTATTTATTTGTTATATCCTCTTTTTCTTTTAGGTCCTAAAAAGAATACTTAGATTTCCTATTTTTCTCCCCTTAATTTTATTTTATCTTTAATTTAATTTATTTTTCTTTTTGAAAGAAAAATAAATTTAATAATAATGAAAATAATCCAATCTAAATATCTCGGATATTACAATCTTCCCCCCTTAAGAAATTCGGTCCCTTAATTTCAAATAAAATACTAACCTTAGTCTTGAAACAGATGAGGATACGTCCTGCGCATTTCACCCTCGACCTCCCATGAAGCTTCTTCGGTCGAGTGGTTTCTCCACAGAACTTTAACCAATGGAATCTCTTTTGTTATGAGTTTCTTCAACTGACGATCTAAGATTTCCACTGGCTCCTCTTCATACGTCAGATTTTCGGTTAGTTGCACGTCTTGCGATTGAATCACGTGCGAGGGATCAGGAAGATATTTCCGAAGCATCGATACATGAAAGACTGGATGTACTCCCTCCAACTCCGTAGGCAATTCCAACCGGTGCGCCACATTTCTGACTCGTTCTAGGATTTCAAACGGTCCGATATACCGAGGACTTAACTTCCCCTTTTTACCGAACCGCATCACGCCTCTCATCGGTGATATTCTCAAGAACACCTGTTCACCAACGGCAAACTAAAGTTCTCTTCTTCGATTGTCTGCGTACGACTTCTGTCTACTCTGAGCTGTTAACAATCTTTCCCTTATACACTTCACCTTCTACAAGGCATCTTGTAACAATTCTGGGCTGATTAGACTAGCTTCTCTGACCTCGAACCACCCAATCGGGGATCTGCACCTACGACCGTACAGAGCCTCGAAAGGTGCCATCTGGATACTCGCTTGATAACTGTTATTGTAAGAAAACTCAGCCAAAGGTAAATCTCTCCCAATGTAATACCCGAGAATATTTTAATTAGCATCAATAATTAAATTAAAGTAATTAATTTAATTAAGGTGGAAAAATGAGATAAAAATACACACTAGCTTATCAGTTATTATGTTGTAAATATAAAGCATTTTTAAATCCGAAATTTTTCATATTTTATATATATATATTAGACTTCTTTTTTTTTTTGGTAATATATGTATATATTAATTTATTATATATATATATATATATTATATAAGTAAAGCATAAAAGAAAAAGAAAGGAGGAAGAAACGTGAGAGGGTCGAAGAAGAGTGGAACACGCACAGGGGAGGGAGGCGTCGTTTTCTTTCACGGACGGAAAAGGCACGGAGCAAGGCGGAGCGTCTTCGTGTAGTCGGAGCAACGCGTGGTGCTGGCCGGACGTCCACCAGAGCCGGAAAACGCCATCGTGGTGGCTGGAGGAGAGAGAGAGCTTGGGTTAGAGAGAGAAACAAGAGGAAGAGAGCTTCTCGCCGGAAAACGCCGTCTCTTCACCGGGGAAGGTAGCTGGGAGTCTCCTCTACTCCATATCATCCTTCTAACCGGTTGAATCGAGGTGAGAAGTCCCGAAACTCTCAAACCCCAATTTTATCAATTTTAGGGATTTTTGGAAAGACCCCAATTGATTCAATCTGAGTATTCTGGGTCCTAAATTGAAGTATTTGCATGCTAGGAAGTGAGTTGGAAGCTTAGGAACCGGAACCAAATTGATGGAATTTATCCGGGTTGGAAAAAGTGTAGGAAAAGTATGATTGGAAACGTTTAAGGGTGTTGTGGAATGATTTGGGGTGCATTGAAAGGTTGAATGATAATTATATAATTGTTGAAAATTATTGGAATGTACGAGGGATTAAAACCCGAGTAATTCCCGTCTCACCCGGAACCCCGTTCGGGGAAAAAGAGACACTTTCCTAATTTTACGTGTATCCGGATATGTGTATTCGTGTGTAGGTAAAGTATTGAAAGTTTATTCGGTAAATGGAAATTTTAGACAAGTAGAATTTATGATCTCTTGAGCCATAAATTCAAGATTTGGGTAATGGGAATTTCATATGGACACATAGAGATGAAATTGGGTAACCTTGCATTCCCAACTCAAGACTCCCGAATAGTGTGATTTAGCAAGGATTGGACACGATTAGAAGCATGCTAGGTGTCCTAAAACTAGTTGGGGGCATTTCCAAGCCAACAACTAGCCTATGGAATTAATTAGAGAGAACATGAGCACTAGCGTTGCATGTACACAATAGTGGTTGAATTTTCAATCTTCTGAATCTCTCAAGTATATGTGTATAGGGCACCATACTGTGAGTGGACTTTCGGGCGCACCGAGAGCCAATCAGAGGGGCCAACCAGGTGACGGGTTTTCCTATCCTTGCCCTATAGGGTTGACTGCGGATATGGATATATGGTTTGCCTTCTTGCCTATTTGTAGGAATTACATGTTAGATAACATGCTATTGTTGTTCCTAAATTACAGTTTATGTGAAAACGTGCTATATGTGTGTATGTGAATTGTAAAAGCAATGGTTGCTCAAGGAGCCTTATATGGAAAGAAGGTCCTCGGGACCTAGATGATATCGGGGGTAGGATCGAGTCAACTTTATTTGTGAGAGTCTTGTGATATTATAAACCAACCTCATTGTTGATCACTTGAAAAGGGTGGTTGTGTATGTAATTTCTTAAAGGAGATGAACATAGGTGACTTGTTTTAAACCGAGAGCTTCCGAATTAGAAAACCACTTGGGAATTTAGAGTTGCCTAAGAAGAAGAGAAATGAGTAAGCAGTGGTCCATAGGGGTCATTTATGGTACAACCTGGAAACCGAGTCGATCATGGATAGTCCAGGTAGATTGAGTCTGTTTGTCTTGAGTCAACCCACAGAAATACAAAGTATATGAGTACACCACATTGTGGCTATTGCCTTGGGTAAACCGAGGTCATATGAGTCGCCGGCTATGCTCCAAGTGAAGTCTTGGGGTCAGACTATTGTTCCAGGTAAAGTCTTGGGACCAGGGGTTCCTAGAATGACCAACTCGATTCCCATATTGCTCACGTGAGATATTGCCTTCGGGCCAGATTGCCTCCTAACGGAGATATTGCCTTCGGCCAGATTCTCTCCTAACAGAGATATTGCCTTCGGGCCAGTTTATGATTACGGTTAATTGAATACGGGTGACCACATGGAACTATATGTAAATCATGATGTGATGTATGTGTGAATTTAAATGTATGTAAATCCATGCTTTAAATTCGTTATTGTAAATATGATATATGTTAATTGCCTGACCACCTAATATATGAAAATTTAAACCCGTGATATGCGTATGTGTTTGTGATTGGCTCCTCTTCCCCAGTTGTAGTGGTACCCGCTACTACACCAGGGATGGGAAAGCCTCTCACTGAGTCTGTTAGACTCACCCCAATGTTACATGATATAGACACAGGTGGTATAGGCATCGGGAGCGCTTCCACTTCACCTCAGGGAGGCGGACAGACTTAGAGACCGCACGCATTGTTCGCGTGGGTAGTATTGATATATGTATTTTGTCAGGATGTATATGTATATGATTCTTTTGGTATAGCATTGTTTTGTACAGTTGCTATATGCATATATGTATATGTCACACTCTAGAACTGTCGGCTTCATACAGATTAAAGATTGGTCTGGTTGTTGGGATCATAGGTTATGATATGATGAATATCATGTGTATATATATATATATGGATGTGACTTCCGCATGTGAATAGGATAGATCACACGCACTGAGCGTGTGGTCAATATGTAAATTATATATATGTGTGACTGAATACTTGATTGTCTGAAAATACGGCTTCCGCATGCGAATAGGATAGATCACACGCATTGAGGCGTGTGATCAATATGTAAATTATATGCAGGTGTGTGATTGAATATATATGCTTGACTGTATACAGGGATTCTGCATGTGAATAGGATAGATCACCCCCTTTGAGGCGCGTGATCAATATGTATACTATATGTACGTGTGATTGATTATGTGTATATGTATAGACTGAAGCGGCGTTGAGCGAGCCGTGGATTGCGTGCTACTTAGGTCACCGGATAGGGATGACCACATATACTATATATTGTTTGTAATAGAAATGGGTAGTTACACATATATAAGAATGTCAATCAGGGATTAGAGGCTTATGAGATAGGAGAAATCCTACCTCCCGTGCCGGTCACAGACGCCCGATAGGGGGTCGTGACACCCAACTTCCGCCGAAATCCATAATACACGCCCAAAGCATTCCTCAAGAATCTGAATGGTTCTTTTTGATTGCCCGTCGGTCTGTGGGTGGAACGCAGTACTCAAATCAACTCTAGTTCCCAACACTTCCTGCAATGACTTCCAAAATCTGAAAGTGAACTGTGGCCCTCTATCAGATATTATGGACACTGGCACCCCGTGCAATCTAACGATTTCTGATAGGTAAATCTGTGCATATTGACTCACTTCGTAAGTGGTCTTAACTGGCAGAAAGTGCGCGGACTTAGTCATGTGATCCACTATCACCCAAACCAAATCAAATCCACGTTGTGATCTAGGCAACCCTGTTACAAAGTTCATAAATATCCTCTCCCATTTCCACTTAGGTATTTCTATCTATTGTAATGTTCCGGCGGGCTTCTGGTGTTCAGCCTTGACTTGCTGACACACTAAACATCTGGCTACATACTTTGCAACATCCCTCTTCATGCCATTCCACCAATATAGTTGTTTCAGGTCCTGATACATTTTATTAGCTCCCGGATGGATTGTATAAGCTGTCCGGTGTGCTTCTTCAAGGATTCTTTCTTTCAAGTTATCAACCACAGGGACACACAACCGTCCCTCCAACCGAAGTACTCTGAAATCATCAATAGAGAATCGGACGTCGTCCCCCTTCTCTTTAGTTACAGTATCCTTGATTTGCTTGAGGTCGATATCTTCATCTTGTCTAGCCTTCACCTCTTCTACTAGAGATGACTTAGCTTGCAAATGAGCTAAAAGTGAGTTAGAACTCCCAATCTCGAACTGATTCCCCGTTCTTCTAGCTCGTGCAACTCTCTAATCAACGGTCTTCTTTCTTCACTTATATGAGCAAGACTGCCCATGGATTTACGGCTCAGAGCATCAGCTACCACATTAGCCTTTCCTGGATGATACAAGATCATGCAGTCGTAATCTTTCAACAACTCTAACCATAGACGCTGTCTCAAGTTCAAGTCTCTCTGCTCGAAAATGTATTTGAGGCTTTTGTGGTCTGTATAAATTTCACACGTCTCACCATACAGGTAATGTCGCCATATTTTCAAGGCGAACACTACAGCAGCCATCTCAAGGTCGTGAGTGGGGTGATTCTTCTCATGTTTCTTGAATTGTCGCGATGCATACGCAATCACCTTGTCGTGCTGCATCAAGACACACCCTAACCCGATCCTCGACGCATCACAGTATACCACATACCCTCTTGTGCCTTCAGGTAATGCCAGCACCGGAGCGGTAGTGAGGCTGTCTTTCAGCTTCTGAAAACTCTGCTCACACTTGTCATCCCATACAAACTTCACTCCTTTCTGAGTCAGCTTAGTCATAGAAGCAGCAACCTTATAGAAGTCCTGCACAAATCTTCTATAATATCCAGCCAAGCCCAAGAAACTGTGAATTTCAGTAACTGAGGTAGGCTGAGACAAATTCTTCACCGCTTTTACCTTACTTGGATCGACGTGGATTCCCTCTGATGATACCACGTGACCCAAAAAGGCAACTCTGTCTAGCCAGAATTCACACTTTGAGAACTTGGCATACAATTTCTCCTCTCTCAACTTCTGCAATGCTAATCTCAAGTGTTCTGCATGTTCTTCAGAGTTCTTAGAATAAACCAAGATGTCATCAATGAAGACAATGACAAATCGGTCCAGAAATGGTTTAAATATCCCGTTCATCATGTCCATGAACACTGTAGGAGCATTAGTTAATCCGAAAGACATCACCAAGAACTCGTAATGTCCGTATCGGGTCCGGAATGCGGTCTTAGGTATATCTGATTCTCGAATCTTTAATTGATGATACCCAGATCGCAAATCAATCTTGGAAAACCACTTTTCACCCTGCAACTGATCAAATAGGTCATCTATCCTCGGCAGTGGGTATTGATTGCGGATCGTCACCTTATTTAACTTTCGGTAATCGATACACAACCGCAAAGATCTGTCCTTCTTCTTCACAAAAAGGACCGGTGCACCCCAAGGAGAGAAGCTGGGTCTTATAAAACCCTTGCCAAGCAATTCTTACAATTGTGTATGTAGCTCCTTTAATTCTTTCGGAGCCATTCGATAAGGTGGTGTGGAGATAGGCTGGGTGCCAGGTTGCAGCTCAATTTCAAATTCAATCTCACCATCGGGCGGCAACCTCGGCAATTCTTCTGGAAACACATCCAAGAACTATCACACTACCGGTACTTGAGTCGGTGAAAGTACTGCTTTCGTGGTGTCTTGGACCAAGGCCAAATGCCATTTGCATCCTTTTGCAAATAACTTGAATGCCTTCAAAGCCGAGATCAAGCTTGGATACGGAACAGCTCCGTCACCCCGTATCACAAAAGGCTCCTCGTTTGGCATATTAAATTTCAAGCATTTAGCCCTGCAGTCCACAACCACATGGCAAGACGACAACCAATCCATTCCGAGGATCACATCAAGATCAACCATACACAACAACCGAAGGTCTACCACAGTCTCATGACCATCGACCTCCACAATGCAAGACTTGTGCACATACTCTACTTGTACCATTCCCCCATTGGAGTAGAGACCAGTACTGTTTCTTCCATTCTAGATGGACTTTTGTTGAATTTAGAGGCAAATGCATGCTTCACATAGGAATGAGTGGAGCCGGAATCAAATAAGAATCGTGCTTCAAGAGAGCAAACAATAAGGGTACCTGTCACAACTGCATTTGATGCATGAGCGTCCTGTTGAGAAAGTGCAAATACCCGCGCTTGTCCTCCACTTACTGCCCCTGGCCCTCTACCACTAGATCCTGCACCACGGCCTCTAGCTGCACCTGTACTTGCTCTCTATGGTGGTACGGTTCTCACTGGTGGGGTTGGAATAGGTGTACCCCTCGGCGTCGGATTGCTTGTCACACTTGTACCCTCATTTCTCTTTGGACACTCTCTAGCCATATGGCCCACCTGGCCGCAGTGGTAGCATCCCCCAGTCAGTCTCCGACACACTCCAAAATGATACCTGCCACAAGTCGCCAGCCTAAGATCAAGACTAAAACGCCAACACACGCTTTGAATCAAGCAAAACCTTAGAATAAACACCCGCCCTACTGAACCCCTAAGAAACCCGTTCTTAGAAACGCAGATAATAGAGCTAAAAGGAAGAGAATGAATAAACGCCACAAAGACAAAACTAACCTTTGATAAGTAGATTCAATCTCCTAATGCAACAAGCAAAGAAAATCCTTCCTCACTTGCACACACACTTGTTTTCAAGAAGAAAACACAATAATACTTTGATTCAAAATTCATTAGTTGCCTCCATACATGTTATGAAGAGTTTATATACCTCTAACAAAAAAGGAAACCCTAAAGAGTCAATAAAACATTAAACCAAACTAAATAAAAACCTAATGGACTTTAACACTAAGTCAAAACTAAATAAAACATTAAAATACTAATGGACTTTAAATAACTTAGCCCATAATTATTGAAATTCGCAGGAAATTAAAACCCAAATTGGAAACATCAAATTAAGCCTAAAATATGCTGATTTAGGCCCATGTGAGCTTCCATATCTGTAGTACTTGGTTCAAGCTCCTTAAATTGAAGACTCCAAGCCTATAATATGATTATTAGCCTCACTTTCAGCCCATGCTAATAAAGTGACGTTTTCAAGCTTATTTGATGTAGTCTTTACTGCCTTAGCTAATACTTCTTGCATCTCACTCACAAAAGACTTAGCCAAATTTTGGAATCCAACTCTAAGTTTTTTTGCTCTCGATCTTGTAATTGGTCCCACTGGCATAATGAGATCTCTGTGTTTCCCTCCAGTGACTCCAATGCTAGAAGTGCCATCTATTCCCACATCACTGGGGTCTTGTTTTACCGGCATTTCCACCCCCTTGCACTCTATGTCCCCCTTGAAAATTTCCTCTTGTACCTGTTTCATGGGTGGTAGTTGAGGATTGTCCTCCTGCGGACCCTGAATATCCTGCACTTCCACCTGTTGTCTTCCTTTTCTTACTTCCACCTCCTTGGTTATCATTGCCTGTAATTAACTTGATTTTGGGATCAATAGAAGTCCCGTACCTCTTCTTGGTTTCAATCATTCTGGCACAGTCTGCAGCTTGAGCTAAAGTCTCAAACTGTCTCCTCTGAGGTAACAAAGCAGTAAATAACGGCTCCATGAGATGGTGTATGAATCTCTTGATCCTCGCCTCTTCATCAGGAACCAACTCAGGTGAGAATTGAGCCAGTTCTGTAAAAAGTAATTCATACTCCGTCACGGTCATGTTAGGCGTCATCTATAACTCCTCAAATTGCTGACGCTTAGCATCTTTGGTGCCTTCAGATAGAAACCAACCCAGGAATTCCCTCTGAAAATCTTCCCAGGTCATCGGTGCCACTCTTCTTGAATACCTCGTCTGTACGGACTCTATCTATACTCTAGCAGCTCCCCTCAGTTGGAATGAAGCTAATTCCACTAACTCATGTCCTGAGCACCTCAGCATGTGCCCAATTCTGACTATGTCTCTCACAAAGTACTACGGGTCCTCTTTCTCACTAGTTCCGCAGAAAGTGGGTGGATGAAGCTTCAAAAATTTTGAAATTGGCAGCTCTATGGGTGCTACCCGTGGCTCACGAGGCATTTCCTGTGGCTGTTGCCATTCCCTATCCTCTTCCTCAACAACCTCCATATCTTGATTGCTAGGAACTCTCTCTTGTTCTTCCTCGCTGACTACTAACCGGCGTACTTCCCTCTGTATTTGTCTCGTCGTCTCTTCTCTTAATTCCTGAAATCCTGCCGTGAGCATTTTTGCCACAGAAGGTGCACCTGTCTCTACTTGAGGTTGAGGTTCCGGTGACTATCTCCTCTCTTTCCCTCTCACTTGTGCTCTCCCTCGACCTCGAGCACAACCTCTACCTCGGCCTCGGGTGGGCATTTCCTCCTCCCGAACTGACTCTTAATCAATTTTAGTAGGAGTTCTCCCTCCACCCATAGCCCGTCTCGTAATCGGTGGCATCCCTACACTACACAAGGACCACACCTAATAAGTACACGTATATCAATGATATTTAATATCAAAGAGAGTAGAAAGAAAGGGCTGACTCATTTTCCTGGGTACTTCCACAAGTGCCTTTTTACTCCCACGTTGCGCCCGGGTTCACAACGAGGCGTAAACCGACACCCAGTCATACCTATGGCTTCATACAGTCTAAAGATAACCTGCCTCTGATATCAAGTTTGTCACAACCCGCTATCGGACGTCCGTGACCAGCACGAGAAGTAGGATTTCTCCTATCCCGTAAGCCTCTAACCCCAGATTGAGATTTCCACCTGTTTATAACTACCCTTTTCTAATACAAACAATATATAACATATATGGTCATCCCTTTCCGGTGACCTAAGCAGTTTGCAATCCACGGCTCGCTCAACGCCGCTTCAGTCTATACATATACACATATTCGTTAACAAGTCCATATAATATACATATTGATCACGTGCTTCAGGATGGGTGATCTATCCTATTCACATGCAGAAGTCCTGTATATAGTTATAAATATATTCAATCACACGCTTACATATAGTTTACATATTGATCACACGCCTCAATGCGTGTAATCTATCCTATTCACATGCGGAAGTCATATTTTCACACAAACAGGTATTCAATCACACATACATATAATTTATGTATTGATCACACGCCTCAATGCGTGTGACCTATCCTAGTCGCATGCAGAAGTCATATACGTATATACATAATATATATTATATCATAGCCTATATTCCCATCACCAAGACCTAACTTTAATATTTTTGAAGCCGACAATGCTAGAATACAAGTGTGACATATATATATATACACAACAGATGTAAACGTACATACGCCACGCCAAAAAAAGATTCATATAGATATATATACATCACAACATATATACTTAATCAAAATAGCTACCGACGCGAACAAAGCGTGCGGTCTTCAGATCTGTCCGCCTCCCTGAGAAGAAGTGGACGCGTTTCCTACTCCTGAACCACCTGTATCTTAAACATGTAAACGGGGGGTGAGTCGAACAGACTCAGTGAGAAGCTCCCTCATCCCTGGCGTAGCAGCGGGTACCACTACAGCTGGGGGAAGGGAGCAACCACAACCACATGCGCATGAAACGAATTTATATTGTGACTTTAAATATGATCAAGCAATCAATATATCATATTCACAATTAAAAATCCTAATTCATGCTCCTAACATGTTTATTAATCCTCATGTAAACCAATCATAAACATATATCATATCTTTTCATAAGTCATACATAGTTATGCTCGTAGGCATTCACTTTCTGTCTCCTGCATTACGCTAAGAGAAATACTCGCCCGAAGGCATTCACTTTCTGTCTCCCGCGTTACGCTAAGAGAAATACTGGCCCGAAGACAATGTCTTATTCGAACCTAGTTGATCAAACTAGGAACTTTTTGACTCCAAGGCACGCTTAGAGTAATAGCCGGCAACTTTTCTGACCCCGGTTAAACCAAGGTAATGGCCACTATGTGGCATACTTACTGTTAACTGAATCCTGTCTGTCCGACCAGGATAACCGACTCGATCTACCCGAACTAACCTAAACAAGTTCAAATAACCTATTCGACCTTGAAAGACACCCTATTAATAACTAACTGAATATTACACGTGTGAATTAGCTAGGCCTAGTTTCCCCCTTTTCAATTATGCATCACTCTCACTCACACTTAACAACCTAGGTTCATTTTCCTCAATGTACTATACGGTCAAAACCTTTGCACGATGATCAATTTAAGTGGGTTCCTAATATTTATAAACTCTCACATATGAAATTTCGACTCAATCCTACCCACGGTATCATATAAGGCTCGGTGAGCCACAATAGCACATATACACCTTGTGATTAATCATATAAGCACATATACTATTTCACGTTGACTAATTACTTGCAAATCATACACGCGTAACACAAATTTATTCGTATAAATATATTCCATATATCAATTTGCACAAAATAGAGCAAACCACATTTTCCACGTAGTCATCCAACCCTGTGGGGCAGGGATGGGAGAGCCCCTCACCTCGTTGGCCCTCCTGATCAGTACTCGGAGTGCCTTGAGCTCCAATCACTCTGTGGTGCCCTATACACATTATATTTAAGAAATTTAGAACGCATAACTAAGCATATACCATGCACGCGTCATGCTAATGCTTATGCACCCTTTAGCTATTTTCCAAGAATTAATTATTTAGTTTGTTATGTCGTCTTATTTGCTCTTTTTGAAAGTCCAGAATGCCCCATATTCGACTTTCACACTTTCGAGCCATTTAGAACCTCTAATTGCTTAGGTTAGAGATTTCCACTTGTCTAAATTTCCCTTCATGTGTTCATATGGGTATTTAACTAATAACAGAATGAAATTCCCGGTTCAAAAGAGGCTAGCTTACTCATCCCACCGTCTCCCTTATTCGCGGAGTAAAAGCTTAGTTACTACCTTTTTAATTATATATAATAATATAATTGGGTATAATTAAAGCCTTGGAACCAATTTAGCGGGTCTTAGGTGTCCACCACGGACTAGACCAAGGTGTTCAACCCACCGCACAGCTCCTTATTGTACGGTGACTTAGTATATCGCCTCTTTTTCACCGGATTGGGTTCCGGTTGAGACGGTAAATACTCGGGCTTCATTCCCTTGTCTATTTCCAGCAATTACAACACTTATACTACTCCAATCCAAGCCTAAACATGCATCAAACTATCAATTTCGAATTTTAAAGCAATTTCCTAACCCAATTTTCCTAATTTCCATACCCGGTCAATTCCTACGGTTTAACTTCGATTCCGGACCTCACCAAGCTTTCAGTAACATCCACTAAACTCAAATTAAACCCCGGAATTCCCCGATTGGAAGTATTTGATGAATTCCTAAAATACCCAAAATTGGAGAAATTGAGGTTTTGAGAGTTTGGGGCTTTCTTACTTGATTCCAATCGGGTAGAAGGCTTGTGGGTGTTGAAAGAGACTTCCGGTTAACTTTTCCGGTCACCGGCGTCGCCCCTCCAACGGATTTCCGGCCGATTTCTTCTTTCCCGTAGCTCCTTCTTCTTTCTTGGCTGGTCTCGTGCGTGTCTGCTGACTTCTCCTTTTCTTTTCTTTTTTTTATGCGTTTTGTTGCTTTGTGTGTGTGAATAAATTAGGTGGGGTGGGTGTTTTAATAAGGGGGGTCACGGCTGGCCCCCCTATAAATCTTATTATATATATATATATATATATATATATATATATATATTTAGTGTTAATAAAAGGGATGGGTGTGTGTGTAAATGGGAGGGGGTCACGTTGCCCCCCCCCCCATATATTTTAATATATATATTATATATATATATATTTTTTTTTTGAAAAATTTATTTATTTGTTATATCCTCTTTTTCTTTTAGGTCCTAAAAAGAATACTTAGATTTCTTATTTTTCTCGCCTTAATTTTATTTTATCTTTAATTTAATTTATTTTTCTTTCTGAAAGAAAAATAAATTTAATAATAATGAAAATAATCCAATCTAAATATCTCGGATATTACAAAAGAAAATACATAACGATTTGAAAAAGAGGAAGAAAATATACATAATGGTGTGAAAAAGTGTAATATCCGAGATATTTAGATTTAATTATTTTCATTTTTATTAAATTTATTTTTCTTTCAGAAAGAAAAATAAATTAAATTAAAGAATTGTAGGGTTAAAAATAGAATCAAGAAGAAAGTAATAGGGGATATTTATAATTTTTCTAGGATCTAAAAGAAAAGAGGACTAAAAAGCATGAGGGAAAAAAGAGGATATAACAAGTAAATAAGTTTTTCTACTAAAATAAAAAATATATAATATATATATATATATAAATACATACATATAATATATATATATATTAAAATAATGGGGGGTGGGGCCAAACCGTGACCCATCCCCTTCCATTATAACTTAATTAAACACTTAAAAAAATATTACTAAGTAAATGGGGGGTCAAAATTGTGAACCCCCCCCCCCCCAATAAAACACACACATATTGAAAAAAAAAATAGAAGGCAGAAGCACGCACGAGCTGAAGCAGATCGAGAGCAATGACCCAACGAACCCATGAGGAAGGAGAAGCCACGAGAAGGGGAGAACCGATCGGAATCACGCCGGAGGTGCGGCGCCGGTGCCGGAGAGTTGACCGAAATCCTTCTACTACCTCTATTAACCTTCCATCCGATTGAAATCAAGAAACCCCAATTTCTCCAATTTTGGGTATTTTAGAAATTCTTCAATCTCTTCAAATCGGGGTATTTCGGGGTTAAATTTGAGCTTAGTGGATGTTATTGAAAGCTTAATAAGGTTCAAAATCGAAGTTAAACCGTAGGAATTGACCGGGTATGGAAAATTAGGAAAGTTGGGTTAGGAAATTGCTCTAAAATTCGAAATTGATAGTTTGATGCATGTTTAGGCTTATATTGGAGTAGTATAAGTGTTATAAATGCTGGAAATAGTCAAGGGAATAAAGCCCGAGTATTTACCGTCTCAACCGGAACCCAATCCGGTGAAAAAGAGGCAAAATACTAAGCCACAGTGCCGTAAGGAGCTGTGCGGTGGGTTGAACACCTCGGTCTAGTCCGTGGTGGACACCTAAGACCCGCTAAATTGGTTCCAAGGCTCTAATTATGCCTAATTATATTTTTAGATATAATTAAAGAGGTAGTAATTAAGCTTTTACTCGGCGAATAAGGGAGACGGTGGAATGAGGAAGCTAAAGCCTCTTTTGAGCCGTTAATTTAATTCTTTTATTAGATAAATACTCTTATGAACACATCAAGGGAAATTTAGACAAGTGGAAGTATTTGACCTAAGCAATTAGAGGTTCTAAATGGTTCGAAAGTGTGAAAGTCGAATATGGGGCATTCTAGACTTTCAGAATGAGCAAATAAGGCGACGTAATGAACTAAATAATTGTTCTTGGAAAATATCTAGAGGGTGCATAAACATTAGCATGACATGTGCATGGTAGGTGCTTAATTACGCGTTCTAAATTTCTTAAATATATATGTGTATAGGGCACCACAGGGTAATTGGAGCTTCAGGCACTCCGAGGAGTGATCAGGAGGGCCAACGAGGTGAGGGGCTCTCCCATCCCTGCCCCACAAGGTTGGATGACTACGTGGATATGTGGTTTGCTCTATTTTGTGTAATCATTATATGAAATTTATTTATATGAATAAATTTATGTTACACGTGTATGATTTGCAAGTAAGCAGTCAACGTGCAATAGTATATGTGCTTATATGATTAGTCTCATGTGTATATGTGCTATGGTGGCTCACCGAGCCTTATACGATACCGTGGGTAGGATTGAGTCGGAATTTCATATGTGAGGGTTCATTAATATTAGAAACTCATTTAAATTGATCATCGTGCAAAGGTTTTGACCGTATGGTACATTGAGGAAAATGAACCTAGGTTGTTAAATGTGAGTGAGAGTTTTGCATAATTGAAACGGAGGAAATCTAGGCCTAACTAAAGAACACGTATGATATTCAGTTAGTTAAAAATATGGCGTCTTTCAAGGTTAATTATGTTAGTTAAGTTTGTTTAGGTTGTCTGGGTAGATCGAGTCAATCATCCTGGTCGGACAGACAGGATTATGACGTCAGTAAGTATGCCACCTAGTGAGGTCAAACAAGTTGCCGGCTATTACTCTAAGCGTGCCTTGGAGTCAGAAAGATCCTGGTGTGATCAACCAGGTTCGTACATGATATTGCCTTCGGGCCAGTATTTCTCTTAGCGTAATGCGGGAGACAGAAAGTGAATGCTTACGTGCCCGCCATGTGGCCTGGTTGGGTAACGGACGAGTGGGCTCAAGCTATTGCCCCGCAGCAAGGGGTCAGGACGTGCCACGTGGTGGCTATGCGTCAGTTGCTTGATAGATAGAAGTTGATTGTGTTTGATTAACAGAATTGTCACGAGGTGACCAGTACCCAAGTGAGTGGGTTAAGTATGTTTTGCCACGTGGTGGCCAGTAACCCGAGTGCACGGGTTTGAAGAAGAAAAGCCACGTAGTGGCTAGTAGATACCCCAGAGTTGGGGAGATTAAGTAGATGTATGTTTAGCATCTGTGTGTCTGTATAAATTGTCTGTGGTTGTATATAATTGTTGATTGTGCAGCATAGTGGTAACGTACAGCACTACGTCACCACGCATTTTGTTGATTCAAACATGTTGAACGTGAGAAGATCGGTAAGTAAAAGCTGGCACTATATGTTACATGTTTACTTGCTGATTGATGACGTGGAATAAACTGCTGCATGTTTACAGTTATTAAATGCATGTGGGTGTTTGGGTGAAATTTCTTTTATTGTGTGATCACCAAGAATGCATGCTAACTCACAGTAACTAGTTGTTTGTGCATGTGATTGTGTATGATTCCCAGTCCCAGCGGTAAGGTACCCGCCTTGCACCAGGGATGGGAGAGTCCTCAGTGAGTTGCGTGGTTAAGACTCACACCTCGTTTTTACTACACAGAGACAGGTTAAGTACAGGCCGAAGAAGTCTCGATGGAGCGAGGAACGAACAAAACTTTCCAAGACCCACAACTTGTTCATGTGGGTGAATGAATTGTAATTGTAATTTAATTTACTTTATCATGTATCATAAAGTAAAGGATAGACGTACCCAACTATATTGTATCACTAAATCTAGAACTGTCAGCTTCACACACCCTAAAGATCAGGATCCGTTAGATTACAATGCAGGGAAAACTTATTTCTAATATATATATGTACATATATCTGTTGCATGCGAATAGGATAGGCAGCATCTTCGGATGTGTAGCCAATACACAGGTTATATATTATGTGTGTTTTCCTATATCTATATCCTGAAGCGGCACTGGCCGTGGATTTGCTTGCCTAGGATAGGCCACCATTTCGGTGTTGCCATGGTATTATAATGCATGTGAATGTATTTTTCAATAATAGCTATTCTGTCAATTAGGTGATAAGGCTTACAGGCATAGGGATATTCCTTGTGTCTGTGCCGGTCACGGTCCTCTAAACGGGGGTCGTGACAAACTTGGTATCAGAGCCTGGTTATTCTTTAAGGGTGTGAAGCTAACTAGTAGTCTCGGGTGTCAACTGGGCTAGCTATTACGAATCCGGACGTAACGGTGGATCCGACGGGCACTTGTGAGGTTGCTCAGGATGTTGAGTCATAAATCATTTCGAGTCATCGCTTTAAGCATAGAATTTGTATGTGAAATTCTATGCAAAGCATATAACCTGTACAGTACACAAGTGCCGATGAGCACTAAGGCTTAAGGTGGGGTGGCAGTGACCCCGGAAACCTTAGGACGCCATAATAGGGAAGGGAGACATCCATGGAGGATGCTAACTAGACACAGACACATTTGGTTGAATTGTAGGCAGGAATGCGCTACAATGTGTGATTGTTTTGCAGGTGTTACATGAGACGATGCGTCTGCTCTGTTAGCGGCGCATTGTGTGCTATGGTATATGCACAAGTTGTTTGATTATAGTATCGAATGCAAGTAGAATAGAAATATGCAGTGAATGGTAGTTCAGACTAGGAATGATTTGTAAAGTGAAAGAAAAGACACGCTCGGCGTGTAGAAAAGAAACTAAGCCCGTGGGGCGATTGAAATGGAAAGTATATAGACAAGATTAAACAGGTCATGAGACATGAGACTGTCAGGAAGATGACCACGTGAATGGGTCACGACTGTGCGGTATGCTATGGCTGAAGGAAGTGAGTTGTCCTTCCTAGAAAGAAAACAGAAAAGAGGTGGTGTATGCCACAATATAGAAGTATAAGTCTACGGACTAGAAAAAAAATCAGGATACGGTATATGGAAGGGCAAGGTGGCCGAACCATATGCCGTAGAGGTAGATGTTAAGAAGTAGAGGCATATGTAAATGTGTAGAGCGTGACTATATGCCGAGCAGGAAACAGAGTAAATGGTAAGGCACAGGGAAGGAGCCTAGTCCAACCCTGCGCTCGATCCATGAACTACTAGTTCCTTAAGCAAACAAGGGTGAAAGGAAGGGATTAAGCCTAATCAAACCCTCTTGGGTTGCTTAAGGAAGAGCATAAATAATAGGATATTGATCACATGAGAAATTTTTGTAAAAATCTTTTTTTGGTCTTTCCGGATGAGAGATCCTGAAAGACCCTCAAACTTTTTTTGAGAATAATAGGGATAACGATTGGAAGGCAAAATTTTCATGAAAACTCTTTCTCAATTTGTGTCATTCCAATTGGTTAAACCCTAACCAATTACGAAAACCTTAGGCGTCATTTTCTAAGAAATAAACTCGAATTACTTTTTTTTTAAAACCGCAAGGTGCCTAAGAAAACTAACTCATGTGACCAATACCCTACTAAACAATAGTCCTTTTACAGGTAAGTTGTATAAGGATGGTAGATGTAGTTGAGAAATCACTCGCTTTGAGTGATTAAAGTTAAGTAGACGTCGAAAAGCACTAGAGAGTGCTAAAGTGCCAAGGGAGTATACAGGTAAACCTAAGGTTTACCAATTAAGGGGGCCATAGGGTGATTATGGACCCGAAAGTATTAGACCGAAGAAGGTCTAGAAGTGGAACTGGGCGTAGACCTTCGGGTACCGTCCAGAGATAAGAAAATGAGTGCTATTGCGGTAGATAGCTCTCGAACGAGATAACGTAAGAGATGAGATAAACCCCAAAGGGACTCGTGGAGGCCCGCAGGGAGAGAAAGTAGACAAGGATAAGTAGTCCCATAAGGGGGGAAGAGCAGAAGCCTATAGTACCCCATATGATAAGAGTCAAGTAGGAGGTGGAGAACCAACTACTACTGTAAGTGCATGTATAGTACACAGATTGTAGTGGACATAGCTAGGTAAGCTAGTTCCACAGGTTGGTGAACCGTAACTCCGTTAGTCTGAAGCCCGTGTATGGGTGGAGACTGAGTGGACAAACCAAACATATAAATGGCCATGTGGGTGCCATAAAGGGAAAATTAACTGTAAGGACAGTTAATCGAGAAGGAGAATTTAGTGAGTAACGAGTATTGAGAAATATTCGAAGAAAGAGTACCACGTAGGTACGAAATGGAAAAGAAGTGAGTGAATACAGGAACGGAGTCGGGTAAGCATATGGGGATGCGAGCGAAAATGATAAAACAAGTATACTACCGTTGGGGGCGATTGGAATCCAACGGCTAACACACTTGCAAAAGGCGGTATATGTTTATGAACATATGCCACACCGTAAGAAAGGAAAGAATCAAACCGTGGGAGTGGATCCCATTTGGTCAAGGGGAGTAGAGCATGTTCGGAAAGGTTCGTGCTGTAGTTAACGGATCAAGTATTTCAAGTAGGAATACAGGATCTAAGTGAGATGAGGAGTCCGAGTGGGCCAAGTTACGGTAAAAGCCAACGGAAACCCAACGAGTAGAGTTAGCATAGGGTGTGCAACTCTAAGTGGACTAACCTGAGGATGGTATAGATCCACAGTCATAGTCGTGTTAAGCAAGGTCTTTGGATGTGAAGACCGAACCGAGCCTGAGACAGAGTAATGAGTATGATGGTAAGGAGGAGACTGATGAGTTTCAATTATAAACAGAAATGACTACAAGTAGTAGTCAGAGAAGAGTCTAAGTCAGTCAGACATAGGATGTCGACAGGGAGTAACCTGAAGTGGTTATGGAAACCACTAAGGGTAAGTGCAGAAGTACGGAAAGGAAAGGGAAACACGAGTCATAAATGTAAGATCCTTTACCGTTTGGTGGAGAAACGATAAGCGTAACACATAGTTGTGCTAGTGTCATGGCATTTAGCTTCGTTAGGACACGAGTAGAGTAAACCGAGTCGGTAGTGAGTGTAACAACCTCGGAAGGGTTGGGTACACAGATGGCATAAAGTATAAACACCTACGTAGGGTGTATGCCGTGTAAGCGGTAAGTCTAGATGTAGAGTTGAGGGTGTAGTAAGATGTAAATGGACTTTTTCTGGAGAAGTCGTTTACAAAGAATATATCAGGGGAATACCGGCAGAAGGGTAGCTGCTTGGTAGTAGAGGATACTTAAGTACGGGGACTCCGATGTAGGGGAGTACTTCGTCAGTTGAGTTTATAGAAATGAAACCTAGTGTGCTATGCAAATAGCTTGTGTCTTGGCGTGTTCCAAGACGGATATATGGAGTCACTATGAAGGTAGCTAGTCGGACAAGCAGATTGAGTCAAGGTAAGCCTCACTAGAGAAGGCAATAGTTAACTCCTCGAAGAACTATATTGGAGCATGGCATGTGGTACGTGCCAGACACTCCATTGCAAAAATTAGTAGCACAAAGTAAATTGAAACTAGGAAAGTTAGGTATCCTCGGGGAAGGATACGACAACAGATAGAGTCTGTCAGTTAACATCTCGCGGAGGGGTGGTTAACTACGAAACTAGAAATACCAACGATCACAGAAAGAATATGTAGAAACCAGATAGAGACCTTCCGACTCTAGGAATGAAAGATGAACTGTAGGGTAAAACGGCAAAACTTCCACATTGAGGGAAACAATAGAGGAAATTGAGCCAAGGGATGGTAGCAAGCCAACGACCCCATGAAGGAGATGAATCGGGGACCGAATTTCTTAAGGGGGGAAGATTGTAATACCCCGGAAAAAATTTCGAGGATTAAAGAATGATTTATTTAAAAATTTTGGGGATTTAAGAATGATTTATTCCGGGGCTAGGAATTAAAACCCTAGAAAGAATATAGAAAAAAAAAGTATGAAAGTTAAAAGAAACCGGAAAGGGAATTTTTTTCAAAGATTATAATACCGAGAAGATTTTTCGAGGGTTAAAATAAAATAAAAGATGAAAGAAAGAAGTAAAATATTTTTTTAATTAATAATGGGACCTAAGAAATTAGAAACCTAAAATAAATTGGAGGGGGAACTAAATTATAATATTATTAGTTTTTGTTTATTTAATTTTTAATTAATCTATTTATTTATTTTATACAATTTTCAGATTTTATTATTTTTATTAATATATATTAGTTATTTAATAAAGTAAAGGAAAGAAAATAAAAAGGGACAAAGAGAGAGGGATAGTGTTACGGGGAAAGAAGCAGGGAAGGAAGAAAAAGAGAAGGAAAGGAGAGAGAGGGAGAGCTAGGGCTTGGAGGTGGGAGGAGATCCAGCGGGAATCTCGCCGGAACCCGGCGAGCCAGAGTTGGAGGAGGAGCCGGAGATCATCCTTGTCATCTTCCTCGTCTCAATCTCTCGAGTTAAGGTTGGTACAACGCCCGATTCTCTCCAAGTTCCCATTTTCTTCATTTTTTGGAATTGAGTTGAAAATCCGAGTTTGGGCGGATTTGAGGGTAGAATAATGTTTCTAAAGTGTTCTTGAACACTCATCAGGGTTAGGATTCGAGGCTAAATCGTTGGATTTGGCCGGATTCGAAGTTGGAAGAGTTTGGGGTTTATGAAACCCATTTTTCCCAATCTCGAATGATCAACGATTCGGCGACGAATCGAAGTTGGATTTGAGTTGTAGGACTTCCTAAATGTAGTATATATGTAGGTGAACAAAACCCGTGGGGTGTGGAGTCGAAGCCGGGGGCGGAACGGGCCCAGAACGGGCCCAAACTAGCCCACAGCACAACAAACGAATTGTTGTGCTGCAAGCCGGCGCTATAGCGCCATCTCTCGGGTGTGCCAAGAGCTGCTGGGCAGCAGCTCGGCGCTATAGTGCCAGAATCGACGCTATAACGCTAGGCCTCTTCCCAGCATGCCCAAAATTCATTTTTTTTGCAAATCCGGGGCGTCCGAACCTCCTACTTTCAATCCTAAACTTCTTAGAACACCACCAACTATGTTTTTAAGGATCAAAATCATTCCAAATATCTTTTTGTCCCTCAAGAATAGAAACTTACGGAGTAAACTAAGTCCAACTTCTTGAATTTCAACCTTAAACTGTCACAACCTTTAGGCAACCTTAAGTGGGATAAATTGGAGGTAGATAGAGGTCTAGTACTCAAATCTAAGTCTGTGAAACACTCAAGTAGAGTGTTATATGCGAGTAAGTCAAGTGTCCGAGGAAGGATACACATAAGCTGGGATAGAGAAGTCCAATAAGACCAAGAGTTTGACTCTGTGGCAACCATGGACTACACGTGAGAGTAATGGAGAGATAAATAACAAGTTAAGCTAAGTAATAACCTTAATGAAGTAAATGTTGTTCTTATAGGAACAACGGCACACGATTGAGTGCAATAGGAACTCCGAGGAGACTTAAGTTACAGGAGAGGATTGCATGGAAGGTTGGCCAAGGTGAGGGCTCTTTCATCTCTTCGTATGCTTATGTGGATTACATGAGTATGTATATTCTCTGCTTGTCTGGTATGTGTTAGCTAGAGATATAAAATGCTAAAAGAATGAAAGAATTAGAAAATAGGTTGTGGAAAGTGGCTTGGATAGGAAGACATATAAGTAGAGTATAATTGTTTGCTATGACTGGTGTGTTACAAATCCAACTCATACACTCCGGAGGCATGATGAGTATTTTATTAAATCTTTTCCACGACGGTGGCAAGAGTCCTTGTACGGATGGGATAAACTTTATTTTGAAAACTCGTCACGACGGTGACTTAAATTAAAATCATGCAAAGGGAGTTATTGGTGGGTTTCGGATTTGGTTATGCTAGCGATGTGAGACATCGACTAGAACAACGTCAGATGGCACTTGAGACCTCAATTTTTGTAATCACCATGACGATGGTCATTGCCCTATCCAGGCAATAGGGTCAGAAAGGTTTTTTATTGCTATGACGATAGCTTGAGGCTCAGAGAGTGCATCTGGACGGGTATATGAGATATCCTGTTGAGGATACTTGTACATATTAATAAGGAGAAGAATTGTTGATCCTTCGTGAAAGATACAAAGAATCCTATTAATATGTGAGACTAAGGTAAGGAGACACGGGAGGAACCTAGTAAAAGAGAAACCATCCAGTGGAGTTGGTACAGGGTGTGTCAGTGGCCATGCTTCGAGACATCGTGTCGTGCCCGCCATGTGGCCTGGTTGGGTAACGGACGAGTGGGCTCAAGCTATTGCCCCGCAGCAAGGGATCAGGACGTGCCACGTGGTGGCTATGCGTCAGTTGCTTGATAGATAGAAGTTGATTGTGTTTGATTAACAGAATTGTCACGAGGTGACCAATACACAAGTGAGTGGGTTAAGTATGTTTTGCCACGTGGTGGCCAGTAGCCCGATTGCACGGGTTTGAAGAAGAAAAGCCACGTAGTGGCTAGTAGATACCCCAGAGTTGGGGAGATTAAGTAGATGTATGTTTAGCATTTGTGTGTATGTATAAATTGTTTGTGGTTGTATATAATTGTTGATTGTGCAGCATAGTGGTAACGTACAGGACAACGTCACCATGCATTTTGTTGATTCAAACATGTTAAACGTGAGAAGACCGGTAAGTAAAAGCTGGCACTATATGTTACATGTTTACTTGCTGATTGATGACGTGGAATAAACTACTGCATGTTTACAGTTATTAAATGCATGTGGGTGTTTGGGTGAAATTTCTTTTATTGTGTGATCACCAAGAATGCATGCTAACTCACAGTAACTAGTTGTTTGTGCATGTGATTGTGTATGACTCCCAGTCCCAGCGATAAGGTACCCGCCTTGCACCGGGGATAGGAGAGTCCTCACTGAGTCGCGTGGTCAAGACTCACACCTCATTTTTACTACACAGAGACAGGTTAAGTACAGGTGGAAGAAGTCTCGATGGAGCGAGGAATGAACAAAACTTTCCAAGACTCACAACTTGTTCATGTGGGTGAATGAATTGTAATTGCAATTTAATTTACTTTATCATGTATCATAAAGTAAAGGGTAGACGTACCCAACTATAATGTATCACTAAATCTAAAACTGTCAGCTTCACACACCTTAAAGATCAGGATCCGTTAGATTACGATGCAGGGAAAACTTATTTCTAATATATATATGTACATATATTTGTTGCATGCGAATAGGATAGACAGCATCTTCAGATGTGTAGCCAATACACAGGTTATATATTATGTGTGTTTTCCTATATCTATATCCAGAAGCGGCACTGGCCGTGGATTTGCTTGCCTAGGATAGGCCACCATTTCGGTGTAGCCATGGTATTATAATGCATGTGAATGTATCTTTCAATAATAGCTATTCTGTCAATTAGGTGATAAGGCTTACAGGCATAGGGATATTCCCTGTGTCTGTGCTGGTCACGGTCCCCTAAACGGGGGTCGTGACAGAGTGTTTCGAAAACTTGATATTCATTTTTCTTTTTTTAATCCGTTTTTGCCGATGAGTGTTTTCGAAAACTTGATATTCATTTTTCTTTTTTTAGTAAGTTTTTGCTAATGAGCGCTTCGAAAACTTGATATTCATTTTTCTTTTTTTAATCAGTTTTCACTGATGAGTGTTTCGAAAACTTGATATTCTTTTTCATTTTTTAATCAGTTTTCGCCGATAAGTGTTTCGAAAACTTTATATTCGTTTTTATTTTTTTATCTGTTTTCGTCGATTAGTGTTTCGAAAACTGGATATTCATTTTCCTTCTTTTAGTAAGTTTTCTCTGATGAGTGTTTCGAAAACTTGATATTCATTTTTCTTTTTATTAATCAGTTTTCGCCGACAAGTGTTTCGAAAACAAAAAATTCATTTTTCTTGTTTTTTTAAATAGTTTTCCCCGATAAGTGTTTCGAATACTTGATATTCATTTTTCTTTTTCTTAATAAGTTTTCGCCGATGAGTGTTTCGAAAACGTGATTTTCATTTTTCTTTATTTAATTAGTTTTCACTGATGATTGTTTCGAAAACTTGATATTCGTTTTTTCTTTTTCTTAATCAGTTTTCGTTGATGTGTGTTTCGAAAACGTCATATTCATTTTTCTTTATTTAATTAGTTTTCACCGATGAGTGTTTTGAAAACTTCATATTCATTTTTCTTTTTTTAATAAGTTTTTGCCGTTTAGTGTTCCAAAAACTTGATATTCATTTTTTTTAATCAGTTTTGGTAGATGAGTGTTTCGAAAACTTGATATTCATTTTTCTTTTTCTAATTAGTTTTCGCCGATTAGTGTTTCCAAAATATCATATTCATTTTTTCTTTTTTTAATCAATTTTCGCCGATGAGTGTTTCGAAAACTTTATATTCATTTTTATTGTTTTAATCTGTTTTTGGCGATTAGTGTTTCGAAAACTGTATATTCATTTTCCTTCTTTTAGTAAGTTTTAGCTGATGAGTGTTTTCGAAAACTTGTTATTCATTTTTTTTAATCAATTTTCACCGATTAGCGTTCTGAAATCTTGATATTCATTTTTCTTTTTTTAATCAATTTTTGCCGATTAGTCTTCTGAAAATTTGATATTCATTTTTCTTTTTTTAATCAGTTTTCGCCGATGAGTGTTTCGAAAACTTGATATTCATTTTTCTTTTTCTTAATCAGTTTTCGCCGATGAGTGTTTCGAAAACGTGATATTCATTTTTCTTTATTTAATTAGTTTTCATCGATGAGTGTTTCAAAAACTTGATATTCATTTTTCTTTTTCTAATCTTTTTTTGTCGATGAGTGTTTCGAAAACTTCAAATTTATTTTTCATTTTTTTATTCAGTTTTCGCCGATGAGTATTTCGAAAACTTTATATTCATTTTTATTTTTTTAATCAGTTTTCGTCGATTAGTGTTTCGAAAACTGGATATTCATTTTTCTTTTTTTAGTAAGTTTTCGCTGATGAGTGTTTCACAAACTTGATATTCATTTTTCTTTTTTTAATCAGTTTTTGCCGATAAGTGTTTCGAAAACTTGATATTCATTTTCCTTTTCTTAATCACTTTTCGCCGATAAGTGTTTCGAAAACTTTATATTCATTTTTCATTTTTTAATAAGTTTTTGTCGATGAGTGTTTCGAAAACTGGATATTCATTTTTCTTTTTTTAGTAAGTTTTCGATGATGAGTGTTTCAAAAACTTGATATTCATTTTTCTTTTTTTAATCAGTTTTTGGCGATGAGTGTTTCGAAAACTTGATATTCATTTTTCTTATTTTAATCAGTTTTTGTCGATGAGTGTTTCGAAAACTTGATATTCATTTTTCTTTTTTTAATAAGTTTTAGCTGATGAGTGTTTTCGAAAACGTGATATTCATTTCCCTTTTTTTAATCAGTTTTTGTCGATGAGTGTTTCGAAAACTTGATATTCATTTTTCTTTTTTTGATAAGTTTTAGCCGATAAGTGTTTTCAAAAACTTGATATTCATTTTTCATTTTTTAATCAATTTTCGCCGATTAGTGTTTCGAAAACTTAATATTCATTTTTTTTAATCTGTTTTCGCCGATGAGTGTTTCGAAAACATGATATTTCTTTTTCTTTTTTTTAATCAGTTTTTGCCGATGAGTGTTTCGAAAACTTGATATTCATTTTTATTTTTTTAATCAGTTTTTGTCGATGAGTGTTTCGAAAACTTGATATTCATTTTTCTTTTTTTAATAAGTTTTAGCGGATGAGTGTTTTCGAAAACTTGATATTCATTTTTTAATCAATTTTCGCCGATGAGTGTTATGAAAACTTGATATTCATTTGTTCTTTTTTTTAATCAGTTTTCGCCGATGAGTTTGTCGAAAACTTGATATTCATTTTTCTTTTTCTTAATCAGTTTTCGCCGATGAATGTTTCGAAAACGTGATATTCATTTTTCTTTATTTAATTAGTTTTCATCGATGAGTGTTTCTAAAACTTGATATTAATTTTCCTTTTTTTAATCAGGTTTCGCCGATGAGTGTTCTGAAAACTTGATATTCATTTTTCTTTTTCTTAATTAGTTTTCGCCAATGAGTGTTTCGAAAACTTGATATTCATTTTTCTTTATTTAATTAGTTTTCATCGATGAATGTTTCGAAAACTTGATATTCATTTTTCTTTTTTAATCGTTTTTCCCCGATGAGTGTTTCGAAAACATGATATTCATTTTTCTTTTTCTTAATCAGTTTTTGCTGATTTTTGCTGATTAGTGTTTCGAAAACGTGATATTCATTTTTCTTTATTTATATAGTTTTCATCGATGAGTGTTTCGAAAACTTGATATTCATTTTTCTTTTTCTTAAACAGTTTTCGCTGATTAGTGTTTAGAAAACGTGATATTCATTTTTCTTTATTTAATTAGTTTTCACCGATGAGTGTTTCGAAAACTTGATATTTATTTTTGTTTTTTTAATTAGTTTTCGCCGATGAGTGTTTCGAAAACTTGAAATTTATTTATTTTTAATCAGTTTTCGCCGTTGAGTGTTTCGAAAACTTGATATTCATTTTAATTTTTTTTAATCAGTTTTCGTAGATGAGTGTTTCGAAAACTTGATATTCATTTTTCTTTTTTTAATCAGTTTTCACGGATGAGTGTTTCCAAAACTTGATATTCATTTTTCTTTTTTTGATCAGTTTTCACCGATGAGTGTTTCGAAAACTTGATATTCATTTTCCTTTTTTAATAAGTTTTTGTCACGACCCCAAATCGGGAGTACGTGACCGGCACGGGAATAGATTTTTACCTCTAAACCCGTAAGCCTTATCCTGTAAACATGACTATACAATCAATATATTTATATCATACTAGTGGTCACACCTCACTGGTGGCCTAATTAACCTGCAATCCGCTGTTCGCTCAATACCGCTTCAACTCAGCCAGTGTATAGATATATATATCAGCACTTATAAGGTAAATATTAATATTATATTGACCGTACGTCTCAATACATACGATCTATCCTATTCACATGCAGCAAGCACACATAATATATATATCCATATCATATTGACCGTACGCCTCAATGCATACGATCTATCCTATTCACATGCAGAAGTTCATATACTCAAACATATCCTAGTTTATCCCCAACTGGACCCTGTCTTTAAGTACATGTGAAGCCGACAATTCTAGAGTAGGTACATATCAAAAGTTGTAAATATATATATATACAACTCTTACAACTTTAAAATATGTACAACAAGAGAAATCAAAATAACCAAGGGAGTCCACCCACGCGAACAAGAGCGTAAGGATGGTCTAATGTCCGTATCACTGTCCGGACGTCGATGCCTGCCCGACTAAAACATTGAAGCAGAGGAAGTGAGTCAAACAGACTCAGTGAGAAGCTTCCCATCCTTGGCGTAGTGGCGGGTACCACTACGGCTGGGGAAAGGGAAACACCCACAATCACATGCGCATGAAAGTCCAGTTTATCAAATGTTATATTACGATCAGGCAATATTAATATAACATTAAAATCACAGATAAACCTACGGATCATGCTTTTCTATCATGCTTCTCGTAAACATGCAATCACATTTTAACATATAATATGAAAACTGTAAATCACTTAACTGACCCTAGTACCAAGCTAGGGCAATGGCCTCAACGGGCAATTTCTTTTAAATCTTTAACTGACACTAGTGCCAGGCTAGGGCAATGGCCTCAATGGGCAAATCTTTTAATATATAACTGACTCTAGTGCCTGGCTAGGGCAATGGCCTCAACGGACAAATCTTTTAATATTTAACTGACCCTAGTGCCAAGCTATGGCAATGGCCTCAACGGACAAATCTTTTAATATTTAACTGACCCTAGTGCTAGGCTATGGCAATGGCCTCAATGGGCAAATCTTTTAATATTTAATTGACCCTAGTGCTAGGCTAGGGCAATAGCCTCAACGGGCAAATCTTTTCTGACTCGTTTCTCTCCCCGAGCTCTCAGCTGGGATTCTGACTCTATCTACCCATTTCTATCCTAAACTGACTTTACCTAGGTGGTGTGAACCTCCCTATGACTCACTAATCAATTTATAAGATCGTTTTAATCCTTATGTAATACCCAAACCCTTGATTAGATCATAACCTAGCTCTAAGGCCTTTCCTAAGTTCAATTACCATAAAACGTCGACGTTTACTATCAACTTCTATACGATTTCTTTAACGAGTTTCTAATTAATAGGGTAAACCAAACCTTTGACTCAATCAACAACTTACCCCCTTACTTGTACTATTCGGCGTATCTCATGTCATCACATGGATACCCTCCAGTACCTCTTTACCTGTAGTCAAACACACATATACAAATATTTTCACATATAACAGTTTAGGAACAACAATAGCATGTTAACCACTAAGTAATTCTTACAAATAGGCAAGTAGGCAAACCACATATCCACATCCTCAATCAACCCTGTAGGGCAAGGATGGGAAAACCCTCACCTGGACGGCTTCCTTGCGCTTGTCCTGGAGTAACTCCCGCTCCGGAGGAGTCGTGGTTTCCTAACGAATGCATTCAAGTGGTTAACATCTCATTTATATGAAATTCATATGCATACTACATGCTCATGCCTAGAATGCATCTAGACGTTGCCAAGAACCGAGTCCTTGGTCTTATCCATCTTCCCTCTCTTATGTGAGAGTCTCAAGTGCCTTGCACTTGATTTCATACAACCATCGTTCTCCTTGAGTTGCTTTTGGGGCCTTGGATTTGAGTTACTAAACCTCAACGTGCTTCTAAGCCATCCTACTTAAGGTTATCTAATGACGGTGTACAGGGAATTTGGAAATTCAAGAAGTTGGGCGTAGCTTATTTCGTAAGTTTCTATCCTTGGGGGATAAGAAGACATTCGAAATGGTTTTGATCCTTAAAAAACATGGTTGGGGGTTTCCTAAGATGTTTCGGATTGAAAATAGGAGGTTCGGACGCCTCGGATTGGCTTAAAAATGGCTTTTGAGCATGCTGGACAGAGGCCCGGCGCTATAGCGCCGTTTCTGGCGCTATAGCGACAAGCTGCTGCCCAGCAGCTTTTGGTGAACCAGAGAAATGGTGCTATAGCGACGGTGTTGGCGCTATAGCATCGGTTCGCAGCATAGCAATTCGTTTGCTGTGCTGTGGGCCGGTTTGAGCCCGTTCCGCCCCCCTTTCGACCACGGCTTCCACTCCGCACCTCACGGGTTTTGTTCCCCTACAATCCAACGACATAAATCGAACCCTAACTACTCAAATCCAAGCCCGATTCCAAATTTATCAACGAATCCCCAAATTGGGAATATTTAGAATTTTAAACCCCAAACCCTTTCTGTCACGACCCCAAATCGGGAGTATGTGACCGGCACGTGAATAGATTTTTACCTCTAAACCCGTAAGCCTTAACCTGTAAACATGTTTATAACTACCCTGCTATACAATCAATATATATATATATATCATACTAGTGGCCACGCCTCACTGGTGGCCTAATTAACCTGCAATCCGCGGTTCGCTCAATACCGCTTCAGCTCAATCCAGTGTATAGATATATTCATCAGCACTCATAATGTAAATATTAATATCATATTGACCGTACGTCTCAATACGTACGATCTATCCTATTCACATGCAGCAAGCACACATAATATATATCCATATCATATTGACCGTACGCCTCAATGCGTACGATCTATCCTATTCACATGCAGAAGTTTATATACTCAAACATATATCCTAGTCTTCCCCAAACTGGACCCTGTCTTTAAGTACATGTGAAGCCGACAATTCTAGAGCAAGTACATATCAAAAGCTATAAATGTATGTATACAACTCTTACAACTTTTTAAGATATATACAACAAGTGAAATCAAAATAACCAAAAGGTGTCCACCCACGCGAACAAGTGCGTAAGGATGGTCTGATGTCCGTATCACTGCCCGGACATCGATGCCTGCCCGATCCCTGTATCTGAAACATTGATGCAGAGGGAGTGAGTCAAACAGACTCCGTGAGAAGCTTCCCATCCTCGGCGTAGCGGCAGGTACTACTACAGCTGGGGAAGGGGAAACACCCACAATCACATGCGCATCAAAGTCCAGTTTATCAAATGTTATATTACGATCAGACAATATTAATATAAGATTAAAATCAAAGATAAACCTACGGATCATGATTTTCTATCATGCTTCTCATAATCAAACAATCATAATTAACATATCATATGAAAACTGTAAATCAATCAACTGACCCTAGTGCCAGTCTAGGGCGATGGCCTCAACGGGCAATTTCTCTTAATCTTTAACTGACCCTAGTGCCAGGCTAGGGCAATGGCCTCAACGGGCAAATGCTTTACTCTTTAACTGACCCTAGTACCAGGCTAGGGCAATGGCCTCAACGGGCAAATCTATTACTCTTTAACTGACCCTAGTGCCAGGCTAGGGCAATGGCCTCAACGGGCAATTGTTTTAACTTGTTTGTCTTCCCAAGCTTTCAACTGGGATCCTGACTCTATCTACCCATTACTATCCTAAACTGACTTTACCTAGCTAGTGCGGACATCCCTACGACTCACTAATCAATTAAGAGATCGTATTAATCCTCATATTGTTCCCAAACCCTTGGTTTAGATCATAACCTAGCTCTAAGGTCTTTCCTAAGTTCAATTACCATAAAACGTCAACGTTAGCAACACTTTCTTTATGATTTCTTAGGTGAGTTTCTAATTAATATGGTAAACCAAACATTGGACTCAATCAACAACTTACCCCCTTGCTTGTACTGTTCGGCATATCTCATGTCACCACGTGGATAGCCTCCAGTACCTCTTTACCTGTAGTCAAACACACATATACAGATACTTTCATATATAACAGTTTAGGAACAACAATAGCATGTTAACCACTAAATAATTCTTACAAATAGGCAAGTAGGCAAACCACATATCCACATCCTCAATCAACCCTGTAGGGCAAGGATGGGAAACCCCTTACCTGGACGGCTTCCTTGCGCTAGTCCTGTAGTAACTGCCGCTTCAGACGAGTCGTGGTTTCCTAACGAATGCATTCATGTGGTTAACATCACAAACTATATGAAATTCATATGCATATGACATGCTCGTGCCTAAAAATGCATCTAGACGTCGCCAAGAACCGAGTTCTTGGTCTTATCCGTCTTCCCTCTCTTCCATGAGAGTCTCAAGTGCTACATACTTGGTTTCGTATAATTATCGCTCAACTTGAATTAATTTTGGAGCCTTGGATTTGAGTTACTAAACCTCGATATGCTTCTAAATTATCATACTTAAGGTTTCCTAATAATTACGAAGGAATTAAATTACCATTTTAAATTTTGGACTTTATTGTTCCGCAAGTTCCCATCCTTGAGAAACAAGAAAGTACCTAAAATAATTCTTGATGCTTGATAGCATATTTAGAATTATTCTAGGGTGTTTAAGATTGAAAAAAAAGAAGTTTGGAGCCCTCATCATCACCCTTAAAGTGTATTTGGGCAATTCGGGCAGGGACCCGGCACGTTAACATTAAGGTTCAACCTTAGTAACCTCGGGCCAGCTCTTCACGGGTCTTGTTCAGCTAATATCTTAAAAATATAATTTCAATAATACCAGTCCAAGCCTATTTACTCAAACCCAAGCTCAATTCCTAAGCTAACAAAAATTTCCCCAATTTAGAAATAATTATAATTTCAACCCCAAATCCTTTCTAATTCGAATTCGGCTAAATCCGAGGATATAATCTCGATTCTTACCCCAACTAAGTGTTCAAGAACACTTTTTAGGTCTCAATCTACCCTCGAAACAACCCAATCGAAGGCGGATCGAAGAAATCCCTAAAAATGGGGAAATTGAGGGTTTTGAATGAAATTGGAGTTACCAACCTTTGATTGATTGGTGGGAGGTGTAGGAGACGTCGTACCCGAGCTCCGGTGAGCTTTTCCGGCGTCGACTAGCTCTCCTCCGCCGAGATTCCTCCTCCTTCTTCCCCCTTCTTCTTCCCTCACGCGTCTCCACCCTCTCTCTCTCTTCCTCTCTTTTCTTTCTTCCCTTTCGTGCTCTCACTTTTCTCTCTCTAAGGCTGAAAAATATTTCTAATTTAATCTCTTTTCCTATTTAATTCAGGTTTCCAATTTCTTAGGTCCTGAATTAAATCCTAAAAATTATTTTCTACTTCTCTTCTTTCCCTTTTATTTTATTTTAAACTTCGAGAAAGAAAAAAAAATTTCTCGGGTATTACACTTTCAAATTCGAATTCGGCTAAACCCGAGGGTATAGCCTCGATTATTACCCCAACTAAGTGTTGAAGAACACTTCCTAGGTCTCAAACTACCCTCGAAACAACCCAATCGAAGGTGGATTGAATAAATCCCTAAAATGAAGAAATTTGGGGTTTTCGAATGAAATTGGGGTTACCAACCTTTGATCCGATTGGTGGAAGGTGTAGGAGACGTCGTACCCGAGCCCCGGTGACTTTTCCGGCGTCGGCTAGCTCTCCCCGGTCACTTTTCCGGCGCACCCCACCTCTTCTTCTCCTTCTCCTTCATGCCACCTTTCTCTCTCTCTCTCTCTCTCTTCTTTCCCTTTCTTCTTTCTCTCTATTCTTTCTCATCCTCCTTCATTCCTTTATCACCAAACCCATGGCACCCCACTTCCCATTTCTAAAATAATTAATGAAAATAATATATATATATATATAATAAAAATAAATGAATAAATGATAACTAAATAATAATGATAATTATATTATAATAGAGAAGAGGTGTAAAATATCCCCAAATTAAATCCTCCTCTTTCCAATTAAATTTTTATTTTCTCTTATATCCCAAAAATATTTTTGTACTCCCATTTTTCCTATTTAATTCAGGTTTCCAATTTCTTAGGTCCTGAATTAAATCCAAAAAATTATTTTCTATTTCTTTTCTTCCCCTTTTCATTTCATTTTAAACTTTGAAAAAATTTCCCGGGTATTACAGTTTTCGCCGATGAGTGTTTCGAAAACTTTATATTCATTTTTATTTTTTTAATGAGTTTTCGTCGATTAGTGTTTTGAAAACTGGATATTCATTTTTCATTTTTAGTAAGTTTTCGTTGATGAGTGTTTCGAAGACTTGATATTCATTTTTCTTTTTTTAATCAGTTTTTGCCGATGAGTGTTTCGAAAACTTGATATTCATTTTTCTTTTTTTTAATCAGTTTTAGCTTATTAGTGTTTTCGAAAACTTGATATTCATTTTTCTTTTTTTAATCAATTTCCGCCGATGAGTATTCTGAAAACTTGATATTCATTTTTCTTTTTTTAATCAGCTTTTGCCGATGAGTGTTTCGAAAACTTGATATTCATTTTTCTTTTTTAATCAGTTTTAGTCTTTGAGTCTTTTCGAAAACTTGATATTCATTTTTTTAAATCAAATTTCACCGATGAGTCTTCTGAAAACTTGATATTCATTTTTCTTTTTTTAATCAGTTTTTGCCAATGAGTGTTTCGAAAACTTGATATTCATTTTTCTTTTTTTAATCAGTTTTAGACGATGAGTGTTTTCGAAAACTTGATATTCATTTTTCTTTTTTTAATCAATTATCGCCGATAAGTGTTCTGAAAACTTGATATTCTTTTTTCTTTTTTTAAATCAGTTTTCGCCAATAACTGTTTCGAAAACTTGATATTCATTTTTCTTTTTCATAATCAGTTTTCACCGATGAGTGTTTTGAAAACGTGATATTCATTTTTCTTTATTTAATTAGTTTTCATCGACTAGTGTTTCGAAAACTTGATATTCATTATTCTTTTTTTAATCATTTTTCTTCGATGAGTGTTTCGAAAACTTGATATTCATTTTTCTTTTTTTAATCAGTTTTCGTAGATGAGTGTTTCGAAAACTTGATATTCATTTTTCTTTTTTTAGTAAGTTCTCGCTAATTAGTGTTTCGAAAACTTGATATTCATTTTCTTTTTTTTAATTAGTTTTTGCCGATGAGTGTTTCAAAAACTTGATATTCATTTTTCTTTTTTTAATCAGTTTTCGCCGATGAGTGTTTTCGAAAACTTGATAATTATTTTTCTTTTTTTAATCAGTTTTCGCCGATGAGTGTTATGAAAACTTGATATTCATTTTTCTTTTTTTTAATCAAGTTTCGCAGATGAGTGTTTTGAAAATTTGATATTTATTTTTCTTTTTTTTTTTTAATCAGTTCTCGCCGATAAGTGTTTCAAAAACTTGATATTTATTTTTTTTAATCAGTTTTCGCCGATAAGTGTTTCGAAAACTTGATAGTAATTTTTCATTTTTTAATCAGTTTTTGCCGTTGAGTGTTTCGAAAACGTAATATTGTTTTTTCTTTTTTTAAATAGCTTTCGCCGATTAGTGTTTCGAAAACTTGAAATTCAGTTTTCCTTTTTTAATCAGTTTTCGCCAACGAGTGTTCTAAAAACTTGATATTCATTTTTCTTTTTCTTTTTTAATCGGTATTCGCTGATGAGTGTTTTGAAAACTTGATATTCATTTTTCTTTTTTTTTAATAAGTTTTCGTCGATGAGTGTTTCGAAAACGTGATATTCATTTTTCTTTATTTAATTTGTTTTCACCGATGAGTGTTTCAAAAACTTGATATTCATTTTTCTTTTTTTAATCAGGTTTCGCCGATAAGTGTTTCGAAAACGTGATATTCATTTTTCTTTATTTAATTAGTTTTTACCGATGAGTGTTTCGAAAACTTGATATTCATTTTTCTTTTTTTAATCAGTTTTCGCCGATGAGTGTTCTGAAAACTTGATATTCTTTTTTCTTTTTTTAATCAGGTTTCGCTGATGAGTGTTTTGAAAACTTGATATTCATTTTTCTCTTTTTTAATCAGTTTTCGCCGATAAGTGTTTCAAAAACTTGATATTTATTTTTTTTTAATCAGTTTTCGCCAATAAGTGTTTGAAAAACTTGATAGTAATTTTTCATATTTTAATCAGTTTTCGCCGTTAAATGTTTCGAAAACGTAATATTCTTTTTTCTTTTTTTAAAAAGTTTTCGCCAATGAGTGTTTTGGAAACTTGAAATTCATTTTGCTTTTTTTAATCAGTTTTCGCCGATGAGAGTTCTGAAAACTTGATATTCATTTTTCTTTTTTTACTCAGTATTCGCCGATGAGAGTTTTGAAAACTTGATATTCATTTTTCTTTTTCTTAATCAGTTTTCGCCGATGAGTGTTTCGAAAACGTAAAATTCATTTTTCTTTTTTTTTTTAAATAGTTTTCCCCGATGAGTGTTTCGAAAACTTGATATTCATTTTTCTTTTTCTTAATCAGTTTTTGCCGATGAGTGTTTCGAAAGCGTGATATTCATTTTTCTTTATTTAATTTGTTTTCACCGATAAGTGTTTCAAAAACTTAATATTTGTTTTTCTTTTCCTTAATCAGTTTTCGCCGATGAGTGTTTCGAAAACGTGATATTCATTTTTCTTTATTTAATTAGTTTTTACCGATGAGTGTTTCGAAAATTTGATATTCATTTTGCTTTTTTTAATTAGTTTTCGCCGATTAGTGTTTTCGAAAACTTGATAATTATTTTTCTTTTTTTAATCAGTTTTTGCCGATGAGTGTTCTGAAAACTTGATTTTCATTTCTCTTTTTATAATCAGGTTTCGCCGATGAGTGTTTTGAAAAAACTTGATATTCATTTTTCTCTTTTTTAATCAGTTTTCGCCGATAAATGTTTCAAAAATTTGATATTTATTTATTTTAATCAGTTTTCGCCGATAAGTGTTCAAAAACTTGATAGTAATTTTTCATTTTTTAATCAGTTTTCGCCGTTGAATGTTTCGAAAACGTAATATTCTTTTTTCTTTTTTTTTAAATAGTTTTCGCCAATGAGAGTTTCGAAAACTTGAAATTCATTTTTCTTTTTTTAATCAGTTTTCGCCAATGAGAGTTCTGAAAATTTAATATTTATTTTTCTTTTTTTTAATCAGTATTCGCCGATGAGAGTTTTGAAAACTTGATATTCATTTTTCTTTTTTTTAATCAGTTTTCGCCGATGAGTGTTTCGAAAACGTAAAATTCATTTTTCTTTTTTTTTTAAATAGTTTTCTCCGATGAGTGTTTCGTAAACGTAAAATTCATTTTCCTTTTTTTTTAAATAGTTTTCCCCGATGAGTGTTTCGAAAACTTGATATTCATTTTTCTTTTTCTTAATCAGTTTTCGCCGATGAGTGTTTCGAAAACGTGATGTTCATTTTTCTTTATTTAATTTGTTTTCACCGATAAGTGTTTCAAAAACTTGATATTTATTTTTTTGAATCAGTTTTCGCCGAAAAGTGTTTCAAAAACTTGATACTAATTTTTCATTTTTTAATCAGATTTCGCCGTTGAGTGTTTCAAAAACTTAATTTTCTTTTTTTCTTTTTTTTTAAATAGTTTTTGCCGATGAGTGTTTCGAAAACTTGATATTCATTTTTCTTTATTTAATTAGTTTTCATCGATGAGTGTTTTGAAAACTTGATATTCATTTTTCTTTTTCTTAATCAGTTTTCGCCAATTAGTGTTTCAAAAACGTGATATTCATTTTTATTTTTTAGGTAAGTTTTCGCTAATGAGTGTTTCGAAAACTTGATATTTATTTTTCTTTTTTTTAATCAGTTTTTGCCGATGAGTGTTTCGAAAACTTGATATTTTTTTCCATTTTTTTAATCAGTTTTCGCCGATGAGTGTTTCGAAAACTTTATATTCATTTTTATTTTTTTAATCAATTTTCGTCGATTAGTGTTTCGAAAACTGGATATTCATTTTCCTTTTTTTAGTATGTTTTCGTTGATAAGTGTTTCTAAAACTTAATGTAATACCTCGGAAATTTTCGAGGATTAAAGAATGATTTATTTAAAATTTTGAGGATTTAAGAATGATTTATTCCGGGGCTAGGAATTAAAACCTCAAAAAGAATATAGGATAAGTATGAAGGTTAAGGGAAACCGGAAAGGAAGGAACCGCGAAAGTCTTCGAAATTTCAAGTAAAATAAAAGATAAAAGAAATGAGTAAAATATTTTTTTTGGAAATTATTCAGGACCTACGAAATTAGAAACCGAAAATAAATAGGAGTGGGAACTAAATCAAAATATTATTAGCTACTATTTGTTTAATTATTAATTAGTTTATTTTTATTATGATTATTTTATTATTATTATTATTGTTGTTGTTGTTGTTGTTGTTGTTATTTAATTAGAAAGGGGGTGCCGTGGAAGTAGGTATAGAAGAAGAAGAATTAAATATATATATATATATATATATATATATATATATATATATATATATATATATATATAAAGGAAAGAAATAAAAAGAATAAGGGGAAGGAGAGAGAGATGGATCAAAGAAAGAAATAAGGAAACAAGAGTGAGAAAGAAGAGAGAGAGAGAGGAGAGGCGTGAGGAAGAAGAAGAAGAAGGGTTGGGGTTCACCAGAAAAGTGACCGGGGGAGAGCTAACCGATGCCGGAAAAGTCACCGGAGCTCGGGTACGACGTCTCCTACACCTTCCACCAATCGAATCAAAGGTTGGAAACCCCAATTTCATTCGAAACCCACAATTTCTTCATTTTAGGGATTTCTTCTTCTCTTTTTGGCCAAACATTTTAGGGATTTCCTTGATTCACCTTCGATTGAGTTATTTCGAGGGTAGATTGAGACCTAGAAAGTGTTCTTGAACACTTAGTTGGGGTAGGAATCGAGATTTTGTTCTCGGATTTGCTCAAATTCGAATTTGCAAGGATTTGGGGTTGAAATTATAATTATTTCCAAATTGGGGAAATTTGTTGATAATTAGGATTGAGCTTGGATTTGAGTAAATAGGCTTGGATTGATATTATTAAAATTATATTGTGTAAATATTAGCTGAACAAGACCCGTGAAGAGCTGGCCCGAGGTTATTATGGTTGAACTTTGACGTTAACGTGACGGGTCCCTGCTCGATTTGCCCAAATACACTTAAGGGTGACGTTGAGTGTTTTAAAGCTCCTCTCTTCGATCTTAAACACCCGAGGATAATTATGAATATTTATTAAGAATTATTTTAGGTACCTTCTTGTTTCTCAAGGATGAAAACTTGCGGAACAAATTAAGTCTAACTTCGTGAATTTCAATCTTATCCTTTCACAACCTTTAGGAAACCTTAAGTGGGATAAATTAGAGGTATATTGAGGTTTAGAAACTAGATTTCATAGAACCCAAGTAGGATAAATTGGAGGTATATTGAGGTTTAGAAACTAGATTTCTTAGAACCCAAGTAGAAACACAAGTTGAATTAAAATGCTTAGACCTTCCTAGAATTACGATTCCTTCCAACCAAGCTAGATAAGCTTCCTTAGATGTGAATACAAGTTAGATAGAGGTCTAGTACTCAAATCCAAGTACGTGAAACACTCAAGTAGATTGTTATATTCGAGTAAGTCAAGTGTCCGAGGAAGGATACGCATAAGTCGGGATAGAGAGATCCGATAAGACCAAGAGCTTGACTCTATGGCAACCATGGACTACATGTGAGAGTAATGGAGAGATAAATAACAAGTTAAGCTAAGTAATAACCTTAATGAAGTAAATGTTGTTCTTATAGGAACAACGACACATGATTGAGTGCAACACGAACTCCGAGGAGACTAAAGTTACAGGAGAGGATTGCATGGAAGGTTGGCCAAGATGAGGGTTCTTCCATCTCTGCTCCTAGGGTTGTATGCTTGTGTGGATTACATGAGTATGTACATTCTCTGCTTGTCTAGTATGTGTTAGCTAGAGGTATAGAATGCTAAAAGAATGAAAGAACTAGAATTAGGTTGTGGAAAGTAGCTTGGATAGGAAAACATAGGAGTAGAGTATAATTGTTTGCTATGATTGGTGTGTTACAAATCCAACTCATACACTCCGGAGGCATGATGAGCATTTTATTAAATCATTTCCACGACAGTGGCTCAAATTATAATCATGCAAAGGGAGTTATTGGTGGGTTTCGGATTTGGTTATGCTAGCGATGTGAGACATCGACTAGAACAATGTCAGATGGCACTTGAGACCTCAGTTTTATAATCACCATGACGATGGTCATTGCCCTATCCTGGTAATAGGGTCAGAAAGGATTTATATTGCTATGACGATAGCTTGAGGCTCAGAGAGTGCATCTGGACGGGTATATGAGTTATATCATGTTGAGGATACTTGTCCATATTGACAAGGAGAAGAATTGTTGATCCTTCAGGAAAGATACAAAGACTCCTATTAATATGTGAGACTAAGGTAAGGAGACACGGGAGGAACCTACAGGTGAACCGTGAGCCTAACCTAGTAAAAGAGAAATCATCATGTGGAGTTGGTCCAGGGTGTGTCAGTGGTCATGCTTCGAGACGTCGTGCCGTGCCTGCCATGTGGCCTAGTTGGGTAATGGACGAGTGGGCTCAAGCAATTGCCCCGCAGCAAGGGGTCAGGACGTGCCACGTGGTGGCTACGTATCAGTTGTTTGATAGATAGAAGTTGATTGTGTTTGATTAATAGAATTGTCACGAGGTGACTAGTACCCAAGTGAATGTGTTAAGTATTGTTTGATTAACAGAATTGTCACGTGGTGACCAATACCCGAGTCAATGGGTTAAGCATATTTGCCACGTGGTGGCCAGTAGCCCGAGTGCACGGGTTGAAAGTAGAAAAGCCACGTAGTGGCTAGTAGATACCCTAGAGTTGGGGAGATTAAGTAGATGTATGTTTAGCATCTGTGTGTATGTACAAATTGCCTGTGTTTGCATAAAATTGCTGATCGTGCAGCGTAGTGGTAACGTACAGGATTACGTCACCACACGTCTTGTTTGATTCAGACATGCTGAAACGTGAGAAGACCGGTAAGTAAAAGCCGTCACTATATGTTACATGTTTACTTGCTGATTGATGACGTGGAATAAACTGCTTCATGTTTACATTTATTAAATGCATGTGAGTGTTTGGGTGAAATTTCTGTTGTTGTGTGATCACCTAGAATGTATGCTAACAACAGTAACTAGTTGTTTTTGCATGTGGTTGTGTATGACTCCCAAACCCAACGCTATGGTACCCACCTTGCGCTGGGGATGGGAGAGTTCTCACTGAGTTGCGTGGTTAAGACTCACACCTCATTTTTACTACACAGAGACAGGTTAAGTACAGGTGGAAGAAATCTCGGTGGAGCGAGGAACGAACAAAACTTTCCGAGACCCACAACTTGTTCATGTGGGGTGAATAAATTGTAATTGTAATTTAATTTACTTTATCATGTAGCATAAAGTAAAGGGTAGACGTACCCAATTAGATTGTATTACTAAATCTAGAACTGTCAGCTTCACACACCTTAAAGATCAGGGTTTATTTTACTGCGATACAAGGAAAAATTTGTTTTCAAAATGTATATATATACATATATTTGTTGCATGTGAATAGGATAGGCAGCATCTTCGGATGTGTAGCCAGTACACAAGTTATATATATTATGTGTGTTTTCCTATATCCATATCTTGAAGCGGCACTGGCCGTGGATTTGCTTGCCTAGGATAGGCCACCATTTCGGTGTAGCCATGGTATTATACTGCATGTGGATATATTTTCAATAATAGATATTCTGTCAATTAGGTGATAAGGCTTACAGGTACAGGGATATTCCATATGTCTGTGCCGGTCACGGTCCTCTAAACGGGGGTCGTGACACTTGATATTCATTTTTCTTTTTTTTTAATTAGTTTTTTCCTATGAGTGTTTCGAAAACTTGATATTCATTTTTCTTTTTTTAATCAGTTTTCGCTGATGAGTGTTTTCAAAAACTTGATAATTATTTTTCTTTTTCTTAATCAGTTTTCGCCGATGAGTGTTTCGAAAACGTGATATTCATTTTTCTTTATTTAATTTGTTTTCACCAATAAGTGTTTCAAAAACTTGATATTCATTTTTCTTTTTCTTAATCAGTTTTCGCCGATGAGTGTTTCGAAAACGTGATATTCATTTTTTTTATTTAATCAGTTTTCGCCGATAAGTGTTTCAAAAACTTGATATTTAGTTTTTTTAATGAGTTTTCGCCGATAAGTGTTCCGAAAACTTGATAGTAATTTTTCATTTTTTAATCAGTTTTCGCCGTTGAGTGTTTCGAAAACCTAATATTCTTTTTTTTTTTTAAATAGTTTTCGCCGATGAGTGTTTCGAAAACATAAAATTCATTTTTCTTTTTTTAACCAGTTTCGCCGATGAGTGTTCTGAAAACTTAATATTCATTTTTCTTTTTTTTAATTAGTAGTCGCCAATGAGTGTTTCGAAAACTTGATATTCATTTTTCTTTTTCTTAATCAGTTTTTGCCGATGAGTGTTTTGAAAACGTGAAATTCATTTTTCTTTATTGGCTAAAGGTCGATTTTGGTCCTCAATGTTTCAAAAGTTTAATGTTGGTCCTCAAAGTTTTTTTTTTGTCGATTTTGGTCCTCGAGCGTAACACTGTTAACTATTTGCCGTTAAATGATGACGTGGCATGCTTATATGGCACACCACCTCTCATACATGTCATATTTTAATGACGTGGCATGACTAATCGCTGTCACGTCACCCCAGATTGCCACATCATCATCTCTCTCCTTCATCGGTATCATTATCATCATCATCTGGGGTGACGTGACAGTGATGTGTCATGCCACGTCATTAAAATATGACATGTAGGAGAGAGGTTGTGCCATATAACCACGCCACGTCATCATTTAATCGATGAGTGTTTCGAAAACTTTATATACAATTTTCTTTTTCTAATCATTTTTCGTCGATTAGTGTTTCGAAAACTTGATATTCATTTTTTTAATTAGTTTTCGTCGATGAGTGTTTCGAAAACTTGATATTCATTTTTCTTTTTTTAATTAGTTTTTGCCGATGAGTGTTTTCGAAAACATGATAATTATTTTACTTTATTTAATCAGTTTTTGCCGATGAGTGTTCTGAAAACGTGATATTCTTTTTTCTTTTTTTTAATCAGTTTTCGCCGATGAATGTTTTTAAAACTTGATATTCTTTTTTCTTTTTTTTAATCAGTTTTCGCCGAAAAGTGTTTCAAAAACTTGATATTTATTTTTCTTTTTTTAATCAGTTTTCGACGATAAGTATTTCGAAAATATGAAATTCATTTTTTAATCAGTTTTCGCCGATGAGTGTTCTGAAAACTTGATATTAATTTTTCCTTTTTTTAATCAGTATTCCCCGATGAGTGTTTCGAAAACTTGATATTAATTTTTCTTTTTCTTAATCAGTTTTCGCCGATGAGTGTTTCGAAAACGTGATATTCATTTTTCTTTATTTAATTAGTTTTCACCGATGAGTGTTTCGAAAACTTGATATTCATTTTTCTTTTTTTACTCAGTTTTCGCCGATGAGTGTTTTCAAAAACTTGATATTTATTTTTCTTTTTTTAATCAGTTTTCGCCGATAAGTGTTTAGAAAACTTGATATTCATTTTTCTTTTTTTTAATCAGTTTTCGCCGATGAGTGTTTTGAAAACGTAATATTCATTTTTCTTTTTTTTAATCAGTTTTCGCCGATAAGTGTTTCGAAAACTTGATAGTAATTTTTTATTTTTTAATAAGTTTTCGCCGTTGAGTGTTTCAAAAACGTAATATTCATTTTTCTTTTTTTTAAATAGTTTTCGCCGATGAGTGTTTCGAAAACTTGATATTTTTTTTTATTTTTTTTAATCAGTTTTCGCCAATGAGTGTTCTGAAAACTTGATATTCATTTTTCTTTTTTTAATCAAGTTTCGCCGATGAGTGTTTTGAACAGTTGAAATTCATTTTTCTTTTTTTTAATCAGTTTTCACCGATAAGTGTTTCAAAAACATGATATTTATTTTTCTTTTTTTTAATCAGTTTTCGCCGATAAGTATTCTGAAAACTTGATATTCATTTTTCTTTTTTTTAATCAATTTTCGCCAATGAGTGTTTCGAAAACTTGATAGTCATTTTTCATTTTTTAATTATTTTTTATATTCATTTTTCTTTTTTTAATCATTTTTCGCCGATAAGTGTTTCGAAAACGTGATAATCATTTTTCTTTTTTTAATTACTTTTCATCAATTAATGTTTCGAAAACGTAATATTCATTTTTCTTTTTTTTAAATAGTTTTCTTCCATGAGTGTTTTGAAAACTTGATATTCATTTTTCTTTTTCTTAATCAGTTTTCGCCGATGAGTGTTTCGAAAAGTAGATAGTAATTTTTCATTTTCTTAATCAGTTTTTGCCGATTAGAGTTTCGAAAACATGATATTCATTTTTTTTTAATTAGTTTTTGCCGATGAGTGTTTTGAAAACTTGATATTCATTTTTCTTTTTTTAATCTGTTTTCGCCGATGAGTGTTTTCGAAAACTTGATAATTATTTTTCTTTTTTTAATCAGTTTTCGCCAATAAGTGTTCTGAAAACTTGATATTCATTTTTCTTTTTTTTAACCAATTTTCGCCGATGAGTGTTTTGAAAACGTAATATTCATTTTTCTTTGTTTTAAATAGTTTTATCCGATGAGTGTTTCGAAAATTTTATATTCATTTTTCTTTTTCTTAATCAGTTTTCGCCGATGAGTGTTTCGAAAACTTGATAGTAATTTTTCAATTTTTAATCAGTTTTCGCCGTTGATTGTTTCGAAAACGTAATATTTATTTTTCTTTTTTTAAATAGTTTTCGCAAATGTGTATTTTCGAAAACTTGATATTCATTTTTCTTTTTTTTAATCAATTTTCGCCGATTAGTGTTCTGAAAACTTGATATTCATTTTTCTTTATTTTTTAATCAATTTTCGCCGATGAGTGTTTCGAAAACTTGATATTTATTTTTCTTTTTTTTTAATCAGTTTTTGTCGATGAGTGTTTCGAAAACTTGATATTTATTTTTCATTTTTTAATCATTTTTCGCCGATTACTGTTTCGAAAAGTTTATATTCATTTTATTTAATCAGTTTTCGTCGATTAGTGTTTCGAAAACGGGATATTCATTTTCCTTTTTTTAGTAAGTTTTCGCTGATGAGCGCTTCGAAAACTTGATATTCATATTTCTTTTTTTAATTAGTTTTTGCCGATTAGTGTTTCAAAAACTTGATATTCTTTTTTCTTTTTTTAATCAGTTTTTGCCGATGAGTGTTTTCGAAAACTTGATAATATTTTTCTTTTTTTAATCAGGTTTCGCCGACGAGTGTTTTGAAAACTTGTTATTCATTTTTCTTTCTTTTTTTAATCAGTTTTCGCCCATAAGTATTTCAAAAACTTAATATTTATTTTTCTTTTTTTAATCACTTTTCGCCGATAAGTGTTTCGAAAACTTGATAGTAATTTTTCATTTTTTAATCAGTTTTCGACGTTGAGTGTTTCGAAAACTTTATATTCATTTTTATTTTTTTAATCAGTTTTCGTCGCTTAGTGTTTCAAAAACGGGATATTCATTTTCCTTTTTTTAGTAAGTTTTCGCTGATGAGTGTTTCGAAAACTTTATATTCATTTTTCTTTTTTTAATTAGTTTTTGCCGATGAGTGTTTCGAAAACTTGATATTCATCTTTCTTTTTTTAATCAGTTTTCGCCGATGAGTGTTTCGAAAACGTGATATGCATTTTTCTTTACTTAATTAGTTTTTACCAATGAGTGTTATGAAAAATTGATATTCATTTTTCTTTTTTTTACTCAGGTTTCGCCGATGAGTGTTTTGAAAACTTGATATTCATTTTTCTTTTTTTTAATCAGTTTTCGCCGATAAGTGTTTCGAAAACTTGATAGTAATTTTTCTTTTCTTTTTTTAAATAGTTTTCCCCGATGAGTGTTTCGAAAACTTGATATTCATTTTTCTTTTTCTTAATCAGTTTTCGCCGATACGTGTTTCAAAAACTTAATATTTATTTTTCTTTTTTTTAATCATTTTCGCCGATAAGTGTTTCGAAAACTTGATAGTAATTTTTCATTTTTTAATCAGTTTTCGCCGTTGAATGTTTCGAAAACATAATATTCATTTTTCTTTTTTTAAAAATTGTTTTCGCGGATGAGTGTTTCGAAAACTTGATATTCATTTTTCTTTTTTTAATCAGATTTCGCCGATGAGTGTTCTGAAAACTTGATATTCATTTTTCTTTTTTTAATCAGTTTTCACCGATGAGTGTTTTGATAACATAATATTCATTTTTCTTTTTTTTAAATAGTTTTCGCCGATGAGTGTTTCAAAAATTTATATGCATTTTTCTTTTTTTTTAAATAGTTTTCCCCGATTAGTGTTTCGAAAACTTGATATTCATTTTTCATGTTTAATCAATTTTCGCCGATGAGTGTTTCGAAAATTGGATATTCATTTTTCATTTTTTAATCAGTTTTCGCCGACGAGAGATTTCGAAAACTTGATATCCATTTTTATTTTCTTTAATCAACTTTCGTAGATGAGTGTTTCGAAAAATTGATTTTCATTTTTTTAATCAGTTTTCGCCGATGAGTGTTTCCAAAAGTTGATATTCATTTTTCTTTTTTAAATCAGTTTTCGCCGATGAGTGTTTCGAAAACTTGATATTCATTTTGCTTTTTTAATCTGTTTTCACCGAAGAGTGTTTCAAAAACTTTATATTCATTTTTATTTTTTTAATCAGTTTTAGTCGATAAGTGTTTCGAAAATTGGATATTCAGTTTTCTTTTTTAGTAAGTTTTCGCTGATTAGTGTTTCGAAAACTTAATTTTCATTTTTCTTTTTTTAATCAGTTTTTGCCAATGAGTGTTGCAAGAACTTGATATTCATTTTTCTTTTTTTAATCAGTTTTAGCCGATGAGTGTTTTCGAAAGCTTGATATTCATTTTCTTTTTTTAATATGTTTTCGCCGATGAGTGTTTCGAAAACTTAATATTTATTTTTCTTTTTTAATCTGTTTTTGCCGATGAGTATTTCAAAAACTTGATAATTATTTTTCTTTTTTTAATCAGTTTTCGTCGATAAGTGTTCTGAAAACTTTATATTCTTTTTTCTTTTTTTTTTAATCAGTTTTCGCCGATTAGTGTTTTGAAAACATAATATTCATTTTTCTTTTTTTTAAGTAGTTTTCGCCGATGAGTGTTTCAAAAACTTGGTATTCATTTTTGTTTTTTTTAAATAGTTATCCCCGATGAGTGTTTCGAAAACGTGATATTCATTTTTCTTTTAATTAATCAGTTTTCGCCAATGAGTGTTTCGAAAACGTAGTATTCATTTTTCTTTAATTAATTAGCTTTCACCGATGAGTGTTTCGAAAACTTGATATTCATTTTTCTTTTTCTAAATCAGTTTTCGCCGATGAGTGTTTCGAAAACTTAATATTCATTTTTCTTTTTTTAATCAGTTTTTGCCGATGAGTGTTTCGAAAACATGATATTCATTTTTATTTTTTTAATCAGTTTTAGCCAATGAGTGTTTTCAAAAACTTGATATTTATTTTTCTTTTTTTAATCAATTTTCGGCGATGAGTGTTCTGAAAACTTGATATTCATTTTTCTTTTTTAATCAGTTTTAGCCGATGAGTGTTTCGAAAACTTGATATTCATTTTTTTTTCTTAATCAGTTTTTGCCGATGAGTGTTTCGAAAACGTGATATTCATTTTTCTTTATTTAATTAGTTTTCATCGATTAGTGTTTCGAAAACGTAATATTCATTTTTCTTTTTTTTTAAACAATTTTCCCCGATAAGTGTTTCGAAAACATGATATTCATTTTTCTTTTTCTTAATCCGTTTTAGCCGATGAGTGTTTCAAAAACTTGATATTCATTTTTCTTTATTTAATTAGTTTTTCACCGATGAGTGTTTCGAAAACTTGATATTCATTTTTCTTTTTTTAATCAGTTTTCACCGATAAGTGTTTCAAAAACTTGATATTTATTTTATTTTTTTAATCAGTTTTCGCCGATTAATGTTTCGAAAACTTGATATTCATTTTTATTTTCTTTAATCAGTTTTCGTAGATGAGTATTTCGAAAACTTGATATTCATTTTTCTTTTTTTAATCAGTTTTCGCCGATGAGTGTTTCGAAAACTTGATATTTATTTTATTTTTTTAATCAGTTTTCGCCGATTAATGTTTCGAAAACTTGATATTCATTTTTATTTTCTTTAATCAGTTTTCGTAGATGAGTATTTCGAAAACTTGATATTCATTTTTCTTTTTTTAATCAGTTTTCGCTGATGAGTGTTTCAGAAATTTATATTCATTTTTATTTTTTTAATCAGTTTTGGTCGAATAGTGCTTCGAAAAATTGATATTCAATTTTCTTTTTTTAATCAGTTTTCACTGATAAGTGTTTCAAAAACTTGATATTTATTTTCTTTTTTTAATCAGTTTTCGCTGATGAGTGTTTCGAGAACTTGATATTCATTTTTCTTTTTTTTATCAGTTTTGGCCGATGAGTATTTTCCAAAACATGATATTCATTTTTCTTTTTTTAATCAATTTTCGCTGATGAGTATTCTGAAAACTTGATATTCAATTTTCGTTTTTTTTAATCAGTTTTCGCCGATGAGTGTTTCGAAAACTTGATATTCATTTTTCTTTTTCTTAATCAATTTTCGCCGTTGAGTGTTTTGAAAATGTAATATTCATTTTTCTTTGGTTTTTAAATAGTTTTCGCCGATGAGCGTTTCGAAAATTTGATATTCATTTTTCTTTTTTTAATCAGTTTTTGCCGATGAGTGTTTTGAAAACTTGATATTCATTTTTCTTTTTTTTAATCAGTTTTCGCCGATGAGTGTTTTGAAAACTTGATATTCATTTTTCTTTTTTTTAATCAGGTTTCGCCGATGAGTGTTCTGAAAACTTGATCAGTTGCAGGGCGCAAAGCGATTTTCTAAGATTGATTTGCGATCTGGGTACCACCAATTAAAGATTTGAGAATCAGATATGCCTAAGACCGCATTTCGGACCCGATATGGACATTACGAGTTCTTGGTGATGTCTTTCGGATTAACTAATGCTCCTGCAACGTTCATGGACCTGATGAACAAGGTCTTTAAACCATTTCTGGACCGATTTGTCATTGTCTTCATTGACGACATCTTGGTTTATTCAAAGGATTCTGAGGAACATGCGGAACACTTGAGATTAGCATTGCAGAAGCTGAGAGAAGAGAAATTGTATGCCCAGTTCTCCAAGTGTGAATTCTGGCTTGACAGAGTTGCCTTTTTGGGTCACGTGGTATCATCAGAGGGAATTCACGTTGATCCAAGTAAGGTAGAGGCAGTGAAGAATTGGTCCCAGCCTACCTCTGTTACTGAAATTCGCAGTTTCTTGGGTTTGGCTGGATATTATAGAAGATCTGTGCAGGACTTCTCTAAGGTTGCTGCACCTATGACTAAGTTGACTCAGAAAGGAGTGAAGTTTGTATGGGATGACAAGTGTGAGCAGAGCTTTCAGAAGCTGAAAGACAGCCTCACTACCGCTCCGGTGCTAACATTGCCTGAAGGAACAGGAGAGTATGTGGTATACTGTGATGTGTCGAGGATCGGGTTAGGGTGTGTCTTGATGCAACATGGAAAGGTGATTGCGTATGTATCGCGACAACTGAGGAAACATGAGAAGAATTACCCGACTCACGACCTCGAAATGGCGGCTGTAGTATTCGCTTTGAAAATATGGAGACATTACTTATATGGTGACACTTGTGAAATCTATACAGACCACAAAAGCCTCAAATACATTTTCGAGCAGAAAGACTTGAACTTGAGACAACGTCGATGGTTAGAGTTGTTGAAAGACTACGACTGCACGATCTTGTATCATCCTGGAAAGGCTAATGTGGTAGCCGATGCTCTGAGTCGGAAATCCATGGGCAGTCTTGCTCATATAAGTGAGGAAAGAAGACCGTTGATTAGAGAACTACACGAGCTAGAGCAAACGGGAAATCAGTTTGAGATTGGAAGTTCTAACTCACTTTTAGCCCATTTGCAAGCTAAGTCCTCTTTGGTAGAAGAGGTGAAGGCTAGACAAGATGAAGATACCGACCTCAAGCAAATCAGGGATACGGTAACTAAAGGGAAAGGGGGCGACCTCAAGCAAATCAGAAATCGTTAGATTGCACGGTGTGCCAGTGTCCATAATATCTGATAGAGGGCCACAGTTCACTTCCAGGTTTTGGAAGTCATTGCAGGAAGTGTTGGGAACTAGAGTTGATCTGAGTACTGCGTTCCACCCACAGACCGACGGGCAATCAGAAAGAACCATTCAGATTCTTGAAGACATGCTTCGGGCGTGTATTATGGATTTCGGCGGAAGTTGGGAAAGGTATTTACCTTTGGCTGAGTTTGGGTACAATAACAGTTATCAAGCAAGTATTCAAATGGCACCTTTCGAGGCTCTGTATGGCCGTAGATGTAGATCCCTGATTGGGTGGTTCGAGGTCGGAGAAGCTAGGCTAGTCGGCCCGGAATTGCTACAAGATGCCTTGCAGAAGGTAAAATGTATAAGGGAGAGATTGCTGACGGCTCAAAGTAGGAAAAAGTCTTATGCAGACAATCGAAGGAGAGAACTGGAGTTTGCCGTTGGTGAACAGGTGTTCTTGAGAATATCACCGATGAGAGGCGTGATGCGGTTCGGTAAGAAGGGGAAGTTGAGTCCTCGGTATATCGGACCGTTTGAAATTTTAGAACGAGTTGGGAACGTAGCGTATCGGTTGGAATTGCCTACGGAATTGGAGGGGGTACACCCTGTCTTTCATGTATCAATGCTTCGGAAGCATCTTCCCGATCCCTCGCACGTAATCCAATCGCAAGACGTGCAGCTAACCGAAAATATGACGTATGAAGAGGAGCCAGTGGAAATCTTAGATCGGCAGTTGAAGAAACTCATAACGAAAGAGATTCCATTGGTTAAAGTTTTGTGGAGAAACCACTCGACTGAAGAAGCTACATGGGAGTTCGAGGGTGAAATGCGCAGGACGTATCCTCATCTATTTCAAGACTAAGGTTAGTATTTTGTTTGAAATTCAGGGACCGAATTTCTTAAGGGGGGAAGATTGTAATACCCGAGAATATTTAATTAGCATCATTAATCTATTTTAATTAATTTATTTAAAGTTGAAAATGGGATAGAAGAAAATACTATCCTACTACTTATTATTTTGTAGATACAAATTATTTTAAGTCTTAAGTATTCTAATTTTTTACATTATTATTACATCAAATTTTTTTTTTGTGATATATATATATATATATATATATATATATATATATATTATATAAGAGAAGGATACAGAAAAGAAAAAAAAAAGAGAGGGCCATTGCGTGAGTGAAGGAAAGAATAAAGGAAGGAAGGCGTGAGGGGAAAGAACGGGGGAAGGCACGCACGGAGAGAGACGGAGAGAGGGCAGAGCGTCGACGGGCAGAGCAGCGAGAGGGAGGAGCCGGAGTACGACGCCGTCCGTCGGAGCACGCCGCCGTCGTGCTGGAAGAGAGAGAGAGAGACGGGCTTGAGAGAGAAACAAGAGGGAGAGAGTTTCTCGCCGGTAAACGCCGTCTCTTTGTCGGGGAAGGTGACTGGGAGTCTCCTCTACTCCATATCATCCTTCTAACCGCTTGAATCGAGGTGAGAAGTCCCGAAACTCTCAAACCCCAATTTTATCAATTTTAGGGATTTTTGGAAAACCCCCATTTGATTCAATCTGAGTATTCTGGGACCTAAATTGAAGTATTTGCATGTTAGGAAGCAAATTGGAAGCTTAGGAATCGGAACCAATTTGATGGAATTTATCCGGGTTGGAAAACTAGTAGGAAAAGTGTGATTGGTAATGTTTAAGAGTGTTATGGACTGATTTGGGATGCATCAAGAGATTGAATGACAATTATATAATTGTTAAAATTATTGGAATGTACGAGGGATTAAAACCCGAGTAATCACCGTCTCACCCGGAACCCGGTTCGGGGGAAAAAGAGACAATTTTCCAATTTTAAACGTATCCGGATATGTGTACTCATATGTAAGTAAAGAGTTGGAAAATTATTTCGGTAAATGGAAATTTTGGACAAGTAGGATTTATGACTCTCTTGAGCCATAAATTCAAAACTTGGCTAATAGCAATTACATATGGACACATAGAGGTGGAATTGGGTAACCTTGCATTCCCAAATCAAGGCTTCCGAATAGTGTGATTAAGCAAGGGTTGGATACGAATAGAAGCATGTTAGGTGTTCCGAAAACTAGTTGAGGGCATTCCAAGCCAACAACTAGTCTATAGAATTAATTAGAGAGAACATGAACATTAGCGTTACATGTACACGATAGTGGCTGAATTTCAAGTTTCTAAATCTCTCAAGTATATGTGTATAGGGCACCATACAGTGAGTGGACCTTCGGGCACACCGAGAGCCGATCAGAGGGGCCAACCAGGTGAGGGGCTTTCCTATCCTTGTCCTATAGGGTTGACTGCGGATATGGATATATGGTTTGCCTTCTTGCCAACTTGTAGGAACCGTATATTAGATAACATGCTATTGTTGTTCCTAAATTATAATATATGTGATAACGTGCTTTATGTGTATATGTGAACTGTAAAAGCGATGGTGGCTCAAGGAGCCTTATATGGAAAGAAGGTCCTCGGGACCTATATGATATCGGGGGTAGGATCGAGTCAGTTTTATTTGTGAGGGTCTTGTGGTACTAGAAGCCAACCTCATTGATTACTATCTGAAAAGGGTGGTTCTGTAAGTAAATTCTTAAAGAAAATGAACACAGGTGACTTTGTTTTAAACTGAGGGATTGCGACTTAGAAAACAGTTGGGCAATGTAGATTTGTTTAGGAAGAAGTACAATGAGTAAGTAGTGGTCCACAGGAGTAAATTATGGCACAATGTGGGAACCGAGTCTATCACGGGTGGTCCGGGTAGATTGAGTCTGTTGTCTTGAGTCAAACTCACATAAATACAAACTATATGAGTATACCACATTGTGGCTATTGCCTTGGGTAAACCGAGGTCAGATGAGTCGCCGACTATGCTCCAAGTGAAGTCTTGGGGTCGGATTAATGTTACAAGTAAAATCTTGGGGCCAGGGGTTCCTATAGTGATCAACTAGGTTCCTATATCGCTCACATGAGATATGCCTTCGGGCCAGACTCTCTCTTAACAGAGATATGCCTTCGGGCCAGCTTACAATTATGGTTATTTGAACGTGGAAATCCACCTGAAGTTATATGTTAAACTGTGATAGGATGTATGTATGAATTTAAACGTATGTAAAACCATGCTTTAAATTCTTTATTGTGAATATGATATATGCTAATTGCCTGACCACTTAATATATGGAAATTTAAATCCGTTATATGCGCATGTGATTGTGATTGGCTCCTTTTCCCCAGTTGTAGTGGTACCCGCTACTACACCAGGGATGGGAGAGCCTCTCACTGAGTCCGTTTGACTCACCCCAATATTAAATGTTACAGACACAGGTGGTATAGGCATCGGGAGCGCTTCCACTTCATCTCAGGGAGGCGGACAGATTCAGAGGCCGCACGCATTGTTCGCGTGGGTAGCATTGATATATGTATTTTGTCAGGATATATATGTATATGAATCATTTTGGTATAGCATTGTTTTGTACAGTTGCTATATATATATATGTATATGTCACACTCTAGAATTGTCGGCTTCATACAGATTAAAGATTGGTCTTGTTGTTGGGAACATAGGCTATGATATGGTATATATCATGTATATATATATATGTGTGTATATGACTTCCGCATGTGAATAGGATAGATCACACGCATTGAGCGTGTGATCAATATGTAAATTTATATGTATATGTGACTGAATACTTGATTGTATGAAAATACGGCTTCCGCATGTGAATAGGATAGGTCACACGCATTGAGGCGTGTGATCAATATGTAAATTATATGCAGGTGTGTGATTGAATATATATACTTGACTGTACACAGGATTTCTGCATGTGATTAGGATAGATCACCCGCCCTGAAGCGCGTGATCAATATGTATATTATTTGTACGTGTGATTGATTATGTGTATATGTATAGACTGAAGCGGCGTTGAGCGAGCTGTGGATTGCACGTTATTTAGGTCACCGGATAGGGATGGCCATAAATACTATATATTGTTTGTATTAGAAATGGGTAGTTATGCACATACAAAAATGTCAATAAGGGATTAGAGGCTTAAGGGATAGGAGAAATCCTACCTCCCGTGCCGGTCACGGACGTCCAATAGGGGATCGTGACAAATTTTCACCGATGAGTGTTTCGAAAACTTGATATTCATTTTTCTTTTTTTGATCAGTTTTCACCGATAAGTGTTTCAAAAACTTGATATTTCTTTTCTTTTTTTAACCAGTTTTCGCCGATTAGTGTTTCGAAAACTTGATATTCATTTTTATTTTCTTTAATCAGTTTTCGTAGATAAGTGTTTCGAAAACTTGATATTCATTTTCCTTTTTTTAATCAGTTTTCGCCGATGAGTGTTTCGAAAACTTGATATTCATTTTCCTTTTTTAATAAGTTTTCGCCGATGAGTGTTTCGAAAATTTATATTCATTTTTATTTTTTTAATCAGTTTTGGACGAATAGTGCTTCGAAAACTTGATATTCAATTTTCTTTTTTTAATCAGTTTTCACCGATAAGTGTTTCAAAAGCTTGATATTTATTTTCCTTTTTTAATCAGTTTTCGCCAATTAGTGTTTCGAAAACTTGATATTCATTTTTATTTTCTTTAATCAGTTTTCGCTGATGAGTGTTTCGAAAACTTGATATTCATTTTTCTTTTTTTTAACAGTTTTGGCCGATGAGTATTTTCCAAAACATGATATTCATTTTTCTTTTTTTAATCAATTTTCGCCGATGAGTGTTCTGAAAACTTGATATTCAATTTTCCTTTTTTTTAATCAGTTTTCGCCGATGAGTGTTTCGAAAACTTGATATTCATTTTTCATTTTCTGAATCAGTTTTCGCCATTGAGTGTTTTGAAAATGTAATATTCTTTTTTCTTTTGTTTTTAAATAGTTTTCGCCGATCAGTGTTTCGAAAACTTGATATTCATTTTTCTTTTTTTAATCAGTTTTTGCCGATGAGTGTTTTGAAAACTTGATATTCATTTTTCTTTTTTTTAATCAGTTTTCGCCGATGAGTGTTCTGAAAACTTGATATTCATTTTTCTTTTTTTTTAATTAGGTTTCGCCGATGAGGATATTCATTTTTTTAATCAGTTTTCGCCGATAAGTGTTTCAAAAACTTGATAGTAATTTTTCATTTTTTAATCAGTTTTCGCCGTTGACTGTTTTGAAAACGTAATATTCATTTTTTTAAATAGTTTTCGCCGATTAGTGTTTCGAAAACTTGATATTCATTTTGCTTTTTTAATCAGTTTTTGCCGATGAGTGTTTTGAAAACTTGATATTCTTTTTTCTTTTTTTTTAAATCAGTTTTCGCCGATGAGTGTTTTGAAAACGTAATATTCATTTTTCTTTTTTTAAATAGTTTTCGCCGATGAGTGTTTCAAAAACTTGATATTCATTTTTCTTTTTTTTTTAAATAGTTTTCCCCGATTAGTGTTTCGAAAACTTGATATTCATTTCTCTTTTTCTTAATCAGTTTTCGCCGATAAGTGTTTCGAAAACGTGGTATTCATTTTTCTTTATTTAATTAGTTTTCACTGATGAGTGTTTCGAAAACTTGATATTCATTTTTCTTTTTCTAAATCAGTTTTCGCCGATGAGTGTTTGGAAAACGTGATATTCATTTTTCTTTTTTAATCAGTTTTTGCCGATGAGTGTTTCGAAAACTTGATATTCATTTTTATTTTTTTAATCAGTTTTAGCCGATGAGTGTTTTCGAAAACTTGATATTCATTTTTCTTTTTTTTAATCAATTTTAGCGGATGAGTGTTTCGAAAACTTGATATTCATTTTTCTTTATTTAATTAGTTTTCTTCGATTAGTGTTTCGAAAACGTAATATTCATTTTTTTTAAACAGTTTTCCCCGATGAGTGTTTCGAAAACATGATATTCATTTTTCTTTTTCTTAATCAGTTGTAGCCGATGATTGTTTCGAAAACGTGATATTCATTTCTCTTTATTTAATTAGTTTTTCACCGATGAGTGTTTCAAAAACTTGATATTCATTTTTCTTTTTTTAATCAGTTTTCACCGATGAGTGTTTCAAAAACTTGATATTTATTTTCTTTTTTTAATTAGTTTTCGCCGATGAGTGTTTCGAAAACATGATAATCATTTTTATTTTCTTTAATCAGTTTTCGTAGATGAGTGTTTCGAAAACTTGATATTCATTTTTCTTTTTTTAATCAGTTTTTGCCGATAAGTGTTTCGAAAACTTGATATTCATTTTCCTTTTTTAATCAGTTTTCGCCAATGAGTGTTTCGAAAATTTATATTCATTTTTATTTTTTTAATCAGTTTTGGTCGAATAGTGTTTCGATAACTGGATATTCACTTTTCTTTTTTAGTAAGTTTTCGCTGATGAGTGTTTCGAAAACTTGATATTCATTTTTCTTTTTTTAATCAGTTTTAATCGATGAGTGTTTTTCGAAACATGATATTCATTTTTCTTTTTTTAATCAATTTTCGCCGATTAGTATTCTGAAAACTTGATATTCAATTTTCTTTTTTTTAATCATTTTTCGCCGATGAGTGTTTCGAAAACTTGATATTCATTTTTATTTATTTAATCAGTTTTAGCCGATGAGTGTTTTCGAAAACTTGATATTTATTTTTCTTTTTTTAATCAATTTTCGCCGATGAGTGTTCTGAACCCGAATGATGTGTTAGTAGCAAGAGGCATGAGTTTGAGTCTTGCCACACGTCTTATGAGTAAGTCAGAGATGGAGTCATTGGATAGTATTTTGATACATGTGGTTGGTAGCTTGAAGTACAATTAGGATTGTACTCGCTCCAACGTGCTTTTTGTAGTTGGCTTTGTGAGCCATTATCAGTCAAACCTTGGTCAGACACACTGTTTAGAGTGTTCTGTGGTACTTGAAGGGCGATGCTGAAGGGCGCTGCTGAAAATCGATTGTTTTCATCATATTGGTGACCTGCAAACGGCGGGCCACACATTGATGTCGATTGGGTAAGAGACTTGGATGAGAGGACATCCACGTCTTGGTGAGCTTTGCTAAGCACTGTAAGGATTATGCATTTATCTGTCTACTAGGGACATGGAGTTCATTGCATGATCATCAGCAGTATAGGATAGTTTGGATTTGAAAATCTAAAGTCACTTATAGACCAAAGACAGAGATGTTGACCTAGTGACATTGATCTCATAAAGTCAAACAACTATGGTTTACACCAAAGAAAGCCTAAGTACCACAAGAGAATGCAACACAACTTTGTATGAGACATCGTTACACAGTAGTTAACTGCCCTGTTGTGTCAGTCTAAGTATCAAGTGACCGGAGAGAGGGTCCTCACAGTATGACCTGTGATAGAGCATTGGCTCTATACCCTCACGGACCCGCATTGGTGGGTTGGCTATATAGAGATACAAGCCGTAAAACTAGTGTTTTAGATACACAGGATTGCTTAGAACCAGGGTGATTTAACATAGTTTATGTCATGAGGACAGGCTTTGTGAGAGCTCTATTTCTTGATCACAAGTAAAGAATGATGCCTAGGCATACCTTTATTTTGTGTGGATCAAGAAATAGAAGTACTTATTACACATTATATAAAGTATGTCGTACAGGCTTTGTAGGTTGGCTCTCTCACACGAGCAACCGCCTTGGACACGCAGGTGGTGTGGGCCAAGATGAGACTTGGGTGCTTTTTCCTTGAACACCAAAATGGGATATAGTGTGAATATCCAAAGGGACAGGAAAACACCACTGAGAACTGATACGTCGACCTAGCAAGTGTACTAGGATGAGATCCGCTAAGATGATGAGGTCTTATGATCGAATTATGAATTCCCGCTATTCATAATGCCTGTAGCCAGACGTGAGTGCTCCACTTGGCGCTATGTGAAGCGAGCGAAGTGTGGCAGCAAACTCAGGTCAGATTCTAAGTGAGTCTGGACTAAGGTATGTGTGGTGTAAGTGATTGAGGATCAAAATCGACATACGCTCGAGAACACCACAACGTGCGTTTCATACCGCATGTGCTCTAAGAACCGCAAGGGAAGCATCTGAATGAATCCCTGCTTCAATGCTGTGTGAGTCCCTGAAAGGATGCATCAATCCTTTCAAAGGGTACCCTTATGCACTTTGACTCTGTCATGAAGAGATGAGATAATGCATGCTAATTTGATACCTTTCCAAGAGGCTATGGAAAAATACGGCCCGATGGAAGACTGTCAGGAAAGCAACTATCTTTGATTGAACTGATAAGAGGTCGAAAGGAAGATTGTGTTGACATATGCATGTGTGATAGTATCCTGAGGTCGACCCATTATGTGATCCCTTTGAGGTTCTCATGGATGTGGATACTTATCACAACTGAGTGTGGCTGAAGTCCTAGTCTTATTGTAGACTTAGAGGGATTGGACTAGCCATGTATATGAACACGTCTAGGGAACCCATGGCACTATTTTTCGGTGAGACATGTGGTCACGTCATCAGACACTTGGGTTGTAGCATCACTTATAGCTGGACCCTAACAGGTGTCACGACCCCCTATCGGATGTCCGTGACCGGCACGGGAGGTAGGATTTCTCCTCTCCCGTAAGCCTCTAATTCCTGATTTTCATTTTTATATATGCATAACTACTCATTTCTAATACAAACAATATAGTATTTATGGCCATCCATATCTGGTGACCTAAGTAGTGTGCAATCCACGGCTCGCCCAACGCCGCTTCAGTCTATACATATACACATAATCAATCACACATACATATAGTATACATATTGATCACGCGCTTCAGGGCGGGTGATCTATCCTATTCACATGTAGAAACTCTGTATACAGTCAAGTATATATATACATTCAATCACACACCTGCATATAGTTTACATATTGATCACACGCCTCAATGCGTGTGACCTATCCTATTCACATGCGGAAGCCGTATTTTCATACACTCAAGTATTCAGTCACACATACATATAAATTACATATTGATCACACGCTCAATGCGTGTGATCTATCCTATTCACATGCGGAAGTCATATACATATATACTCATGATATATATCATATCATAACCTATATTCCCAACAACAAGACCAATCTTTAACCTGTATGAAGCCGACAATTCTAGAGTGTGACATATACATATATATATATATATATATAGCAACTGTACAAAACAATGCTATACCAAATGATTCATATACATATATCCTGACAAAATACATATATCAATACTACCCACGCGAACAATGCGTGCGGTCTCTAAGTCTGTCCGCCTCCCTGAGATGAAGTGGAAGCGTTCCCGATGCCTATACCACCTGTGTCTGTAACATTTAACATTGGGGTGAGTCAACAGACTCAGTGAGAGGCTCTCCCATCCCTGGTGTAGTAGCGGGTACCACTACAACTGGGGGAAAAGGAGCCAGTCACAATCACATACGCATATAACTGATTTAAATCTCCATATGTTAAGTGGTCATGCAAATAGCATATATCATATTCACAACATAGAATTTAAAGCATGGTCTTACGTACGATCAAATTCATACATACATCATATCATAGTTTAACATATAATTTCATGAGGATATCCATGTTCAAATAACCGTAATCATAAACTGGCCCGAAGGCATATCTCCGTTAGGAGAGAATCTGGCCCGAAGGCATATCTCACGTGAGCGGTATAGGAACCTAGTTGATCATTCTAGGAACCCCTGGTCCCAAGACTTTACTTGGAACAGTAATCTGACCCCAAGACTTCACTTGGAGCATGGCCGGCGACTCATCTGACCTCGGTTTACCCAAGGCAATAGCCACAATGTGGTGTACTCATATACTTGTATTTCTGTGAGTTTGACTCAAGATAACAGACTCAATCTACCCGAACCACCCGTGATAGACTCGGTTCCCGCGTTGTACCATAAACAACCCCTATGGACCGCTACTCATTCACTTTACTTCTTATTAGGCAAATCTAAATTTCCAAGTGGTTTTCTAATTCGGAATCTCTCAAGTTAGAACAAAACCACCTATGTTTATCTTCCTTAAAAGAAAATTTACATACACCGATATATTTTTCGAATAATAATCAATGAGATTGGTTTCTAGTACCACGAGACCCTCACATATAAGATTGACTCGATCCTACCCCCGATATCATGTAGGTTCCAAGGACCTGCTTTCCATATAAGGCTCATTGAGCCATCCTAGCTTTTACAGTTCACATATACACGAATAACACGTTATCACATATATTATAATTTAGGAATAACAATAGCATGTTATCTATTATATGATTCCTACAAGTAGGCAAGAAGGCAAACCATATATCCATATCCGCAGTCAACCCTATAGGACAAGGATGGGAAAGCCCCTCACCTGGCTGGCCCCTCTGATCAGCTCTCGGTGTGCCCGAAGGTCCACTCACAGTATGGTGCCCTATACACATATACTTGAGAGATTTAGAAACTTGAAATTCAGCCACTATCGTGTACATGTAACGCTAATGTTCATATTCTCTCTAATTAATTCCATAGACTAGTTGTTGGCTTGGAATGCCCTCAACTAGTTTTCGGAACACCTAGCATGCTTCTATTCGTGTCCAACCCTTGCTTAATCACACAATTCGGAAGCCTTGATTTGGGAATGCAAGGTTACCAAATTCCACCTCTATGTGTCCATATGAAATTCCCATTACCCATGTCTTGAATTTATGGCTCAAGGGAGCCATAAATTCTACTTGTCCAAAATTTCCATTTACCGAATTAACTTTCAAAACTTTACCTACATATGCATACGCACATCCGGATACGCGTAAAATTGGAAAATTGTCTCTTTTTCCCCGAGCTGGGTTCCGGGTGAGACGGTGATTACTCGGGTTTTAATCCCTCGTACATTCCAATAATTTTAACAATTATATAATTATCATTCAACCTCTTAATGCATCACAAATCAGTCCACAACACCCTTAAACATTACCAATCACATTTTCCTACAAGTTTCCCAACCCGGATAAATTTCCATCAATTTAGTTCCGATTCCTAAGCTTCCAACTCACTTCATAACATTCAAATACTTCAATTTAGGTCCCAGAATACTCAGATTGAATCAAATGGGGACTTTCCAAAAATCCCTAAAATTGATAAAATTGGGGTTTGAGAGTTTCGGGACTTCTCACCTCGATTCAATCGGTTAGAAGGATGATATGGAGTAGAGGAGACTCCCAGCCACCTTCCCCAATGAAGAGACGGCATTTTCCGGCGAGAAGCTCTCTCCCTCTTGGTTTCTCTCTCAAGCCCGTCCCTCTCTCTCTTCCAACAAGACGGCGGCATGCTCCGGCGGACGGTGACTCCTGCTTCTCCTCGCACGTCCGGCTCCTCCCCTCGCACGTCCGTCTTCTCCCTCTGTTTTCCTTGTTCGGCGACGTCTCAGCCCTCTCCTCTCCGTGTCTCTCACTTGCTCGATCCCTTTTCTTTTCTCTCTCACGGTAATGCTTTCCTTCCCTCTCTTTTATTCTTCTTTTCTTTTCTTTTATAAATATATATATATATATATATATATATATATATATATATAATTAATTAATATATACATATCACAAAAAAAACAATCTGATATCATAATAAATAAAAAGAAATATATATAAAAAAATTAGGATTTAAGATAATTTGTATTTACAATATAATAAGTAATAGGATAGTGTGTGCTTCCATCCCATTTTTAACTTTAAATGAATTAATTAAATTAGGCTAATGATGCTAATTAAATATTCTCGGGTATTACAACAGGCTTCTAGTATAAGGCTCCCACATATCGTGCCAAGCGGTCACGACTGACACGGAGTATGAAAGAAGACGACGAGAGAAAGAGAAATAGAGAAGTCCTTTATGATAAGGATAGTCATGGGCCTCCCACCATGTGCGAGTGGGAGTATGTTGGATATATTGGGGTCTTCGGGACTAAATATCCGCCCATGTGGGAGTCCGATCGGGTCGAGTGAGGATCCGTTGGAAAGCTTGCAGAGAGACGAAGAGAAAGAAACAAAAATGACTCTCATCGGAGGTCACACGAGCCCGTACTCGTGGCCCAAAGTGGGCTAGGTGATCATGATGGAAGCATATATTTTGTTCATATTCCAAGTCCCACATTGCTTGCGTCAATGATGACAGCTCTCTCATCCTCCTATAAATAGGAGTGACTCCACACCTTTCTAGTTGCTCATTCCATGTGTTGGAAAGGGGGGTCCCCTTTGGGAAACCCCACTCAGTATAAATTTTCTCTTTCTCTTGAGTCCTCTTCCGCGCATCAGTCGTGGACATGTGGCTCTACCTCTCGTAGGTAGAGTCCTCCGTTTGGTGCGGCCCTTTTTGGAGCTCATCGATTGGAGGTCAGCCCTGGTGGAGCAGAGGCACTAGCAAGATCCAAGGTCTTAGCATTGGCGTCCAGGTTAGTAGCTTCCGCAATATTTATATTTATGCCTGGATTTATTTTCTATTTTTCTTTTCGGTCCCTGGGTCGGGTCGGATCATGTGGATCCAGGCCTTTCCCTACAGTTTCGAAAACGTGATATTCATTTTTCTTTATTTAATTAGTTTTGCACCGATGAGTGTTTCGAAAACTTGATATTCAATTTTCTTTTTTTAATCAGTTTTCACCGATGAGTGTTTCAAAAACTTGATATTTATTTTCTTTTTTTAATCGGTTTTCGCCGATGAGTGTTTCGAAAACTTGATATTCATTTTTATTTTCTTTAATCAGTTTTCGTAGATGAGTGTTTCGAAAACATGATATTCATTTTTCTTTTTTTAATCAGTTTTCGCTGATGAGTGTTTTGACAACCTGATATTCATTTTCCTTTTTTAATCAGTTTTCGCCGATGAGTGTTTCGAAAGCTGGATATTCATTTTTCTTTTTTAGTAAGTTTTCGCTGATGAGTGTTTCGAAAACTTGATATTCATTTTTCTTTTTTAATCAGTTTTAGCCGATGAGTGTTTTTCAAAACATGATATTCATTTTTCTTTTTTTAATTAATTTTCGCCGATGAGTGTTCTGAAAACTTGATATTTATTTTTCTTTTTTTTAATCAATTTTCGCCGATCAGTGTTTCAAAAATTAATATTTATTTTTCTTTTTTTTAATCAGTTTTTACCAATGAGTGTTTTCGAAAACTTGATATTCATTTTTCTTTTTTCAATAAATTTTCGCCGATGAGTGTTATGAAAACTTGATATTCATTTTTCTTTTTTATAATCAGTTTTCGCCGATGAGTGTTTCAAAAACTTAATATTTCTTTTTCTTTTTTTTTTAATTAGTTTTTGCCGATGAGTGTTTCGAAAACTTGATACATTTTTCTTTTTTAATCAATTTTCGCCGATGAGTGATTTCGAAAACTTGATATTCATTTTTCTTTTTTTAACCAGTTTTCGCCAATGAGTGTTTCCAAAACTTGATATTCATTTTTCTTCTTTTTAATCAATTTTCACCGATGAGTGTTTCGAAAACTTGATATTCATTTTCCTTTTTTAATCAGTTTTCGCCGATGAGTGTTTCGAAAACTTTATATTCATTTGTATTTTTTTAATTAGTTTTGGTCGATTAGTGTTTCGAAAACTTAATATTCATTTTTCTTTTTTTAATCAGTTTTTGCCGATTAGTGTTTCGAAAACTTGATATTCATTTTTTTTTAATCAGTTTTAGAGCCCGTTTGGATGGACTTTTTTTTAAAAAAAAGTACTTCTATTTTAAATTTAAGTACTTTTAACATAAAAATATTGTGTTTGGCTGGGCTTGCAAAAAAAAGGAGAAGCTCTGGAAAAAGCCCAATGTCTCCTTTTTTATGAAGCCCATTTTTTTGGCTTCTTATAAAAAGGCTAAGGCGGTAGATGATTAGAAACACGGAGAAGATCAGGTTATCACGATACGCGCTTTCGAAACCCTACTCGCCCCTTTCTCAAATAAACCCATATAAACGCCGCTTTCCTTTCCTTTTCTGATTTTCGGAACCCTGTAGCGCTCCTATTCTGCTGTGCCGCCGCTAGATTCTCCTCCATTCAAGCTTCATCTGGTTCTTTGTTCATAAGGTGTGAGTTTTCTTTCTTCTTGAGCTTGCTTAGTTTCAGTCCCTGTTTTCCTTGCGTTTTCTGCCATGATTTCCTTGTGTTTTCTTGTCTTCTTAAGCTGAATTTCCTAAAATTTTGAGTTGATATATAAAATTATATATATATATATATATTCCTTTCCTTTTCTGATTTTTGAAACCCTGTAGCGTTCCTATTCTGCTGTGCCGCCGCTAGATTCTTCTCCATTCAAGCTTCATCTGGTTCTTTGCTCATAAGGTGCGAGTTTTCTTTCTTCTTGAGCTTGCTTAGTTTGAGTTGATATATAAAATTATATATATATATATATATATATATATATATATATGATGTTGCATTGTTCACTTTTGCAATTTTGCTGCTAGCTTTGTGTTTCACCTCTGTTCTCTCCTCTCCCATTATTTAGCCACAGTTGTAGATGTTGTGTTTAATGAATTATAATTATTGGATTCTCACTCATGCTACTCTATTTTTCCACTTGATTTGTCATTGTTCTCTATTAAGTTGTTTCAATTGCTTGATCCAAACAAATTAAGTTTTTTTTAGACTCAAACAAATTAAATTAAATTTTTATAACAAATTAAATTAAATTATAGCTCTCTTGATTCTAGTTGCCTTTTGGAGAGTTTAATACTATGATTGAATAATACACACATAGCATTGATTCGTTAGTCAATTTACTTCTCCATTAATTTCATTGTTATAAAATTCATAACAGGTCCATTGTTTATATCAATCCAATTTGCAGTTCCCAATTTCATAAAAAAAAAAACTTTTGTAAAGTTTAGCCAATATTCAATAGGAACATGAAAGCATTCTATTGTTTTTTATTTTATAAATGCATGTAGGCATGAAGAACTCTCTATTATACCTAATTCTAGTTGGTTCATTCACTTGAAATAATGCATTCTTTATAGCAGTTTCCTCCTTTACTATGGTGTCCTCCTAATCTTGTCATTAGTAGCCTATAGAGCCTAAGTTCTTCAACCAGAGTAGCACCTCTGCTAATCCATCATTCAAGCTTCATATTGAAGGATGTATAAGAACATAGCACATAAAAAGTTTAAGAATGAGAACAAAACCAAAGGAGAAGTCTGATCAAATAAGGACAAGAAATCTTTGCTTCTCTCAGTTCAGTGACTTCAGTCATATTACGTTAAGCACATCAAATCCTACAATTCTTCACAATGTTTTTTTTTACAAGATTAGGTCTCTATTATTAGCACTTTCTGGTTAGTGTCAAGGACCATTAACCTCTCAACCAAACAAACTCTTTTGTTAAACATAGATTCTTTAACTCTCATTAAAACCGTTCATGTAGCATTCAACATATTCAGAAGACCCAAAATGAATATAATAGAATCATGCATCAATATCACACACACCCTTTCATTTCCTTTCATTTACAGTACCACTAATACTCAATCATCTATGTAAGTTAGGAGGATCATTTCATAACTTAATTAGTGCTTACTAACAGCATCAACGAGGCATCACTGAGCTAGTTTAATAACTGTAGCATGGCTAGGAATAGAACCACAAGACACAAAAATCCCAATGTTCCATTTCCAATTAGAAAATCACAACTCATACATACCAAAAGTTTATACCCTTTACTGTCAGAAAAATTAAGCTATATACAGCAGCAAGCAACCACTTACAGACTCACAGAAAAGCCACCACTTCGTTCCTTGCTCCACTCTCGATTTCTTTCTCTCTCTCTCGTCTCAATCCCTCTCTCTCCCGGCGTCGACTACCTCTGGCCGCCGTATTCCGGTGAGATTTCCCTTTCCCCTTCTTCCATGGCTTCACTCCGTCTCAACCTCTCTTCTCCCTCTCAACTCTTTCTCATTCTCTCTTCTTTCTCGTGCCCTATCTCTGTTCCTTCCCTTCTATTTTCTTTTCTTTTACTTTACTAATATATGTATATATATATATATATGTATTTAATTAATAAGTAAATAAAATAATAAAATTGAAATTAAATTAAGATAATTAAAAATTAAAATAATTTTTAATTAAACTAAAATGGCTAAAATATATATACATATATATACATTTATTTATTTATTTATTTACTTGTTATTATATTATTTTTTTAATATACTTCCCTTTTTCAAAAAAAAAATTAAATTCCTAGTCCCCAATTAATTCATTCTTTAATCCTCGAAATTTTTCGGGGTGTTACAAGTTTTAGCTGAGGAGTGTTTTCGAAAACTTGATATTCATTTTTCTTTTTTTAATCAATTTTCGTCGATGAGTGTTCTGAAAACTTGATATTCATTTTTCTTTTCTTTAATCAGTTTTCGCCGATGAGTGTTTCGAAAATTTGATATTCATTTTTCTTTTTCTTAATCAGTTTTCGCCGATGAGTGTTTTAAAAACGTGATATTCATTTTTCTTTATTTAATTAGTTTTCATCGATGAGTGTTTTTGAAAACTTGATATTCATTTTTCTTTTTTAATCATTTTTCGCCGATGAGTGTTTCGAAAACTTAATATTTATTTTTCTTTTTTTCATCAGTTTTCGTCGATGAGTGTTTCGAAAACTTGATATTCATTTTTCTTTTTTTAGTAAGTTTTCGCTAATGAGTGTTTTGAAAACTTGATATACATTTTTCTTTTTTTTTAATCAGTTTTCGCCGATGAGTGTTTCAAAAACTTAATATTTATTTTTCTTTTTTTAATTAGTTTTCGCCGATGAGTGTTTCGAAAACTTGATAGAAATTTTTCATTTTTTAATCAGTTTTCGCCGTTGAGTGTTTCGAAAACTTAATATTCATTTTTGATTTTTTAAATAGTTTTCGCCGATGAGTGTTTCAAAAACTTGATATTCAATTTTATTTTTTTAATCAATTTTCGCCGATGAGTGTTCTAAAAACTTGATATTCATTTTTCTTTTTTTTAATCAGTTTTCGCCGATAGGTGTTTTGAAAACTTGATATTTATTTTTCTTTTTTTAATCATTTTTTCCCGATGATTGTTTTCGGAAACTTGATATTTATTTTTCTTCTTTTAATAAATTTTCGCCAATGAGTGTTCTGAACACTTGATATTCATTTTTCTTTTTTTTTAATCAGTTTTCGCCGATGAGTGTTTCGAAAAATTAATATTTATTTTCTTTTTTTTAATCAGTTTTTCCCGATGAGTTTTTCGAAAACTTCATATTCATTTTTCTTTTTGTAGTAAGTTTTCGGTAATGAGTGTTTCGAAAACTTGATATTCATTTTTCTTTTTTAATTAGTTTTGGCCGATAAGTGTTACGAAAACTTGATATTCAATTTTCTTTTTTTTAATCAGTTTTCGCCGATGAGTGTTTCGAAAACTTGATAGTAATTTTTCATTTTTTAATCAGTTTTCGCCGTTGAGTGTTCCGAAAACGTAATATTCATTTTTCTTTTTCTTTTTTAAATAGTTTTCGCCGATGTGTGTTTCAAAAACTTGATATTCATTTTTATTTTTTTAATTAGTTTTCGCCGATAAGTGTTCTGAAAACTTGATATTCATTTTTCTTTTTCTTAATCAGTTTTCGTCGATGGGTGTTTCAAAAACTTGATATTCATTTTTCTTTATTTAATTAATTTTCATCGATGAGTGTTTCGAAAACTTGATATTCATTTTTCTTTTTCTTAATTAGTTTTCATCGATTAGTGTTTCAAAAACGTGATATTCATTTTTCTTTTTTAGGTAAGTTTTTGCTAATGAGTGTTTCGAAAACTTGATATATTTTTTTTCTTTTTCTAATCAATTTTTGCCAATGAGTGTTTCGAAAACTTGAAATTTATTTTTCATTTTTTTAATCAATTTTCGCCGATGAGTGTTTCGAAAACTTTATATTCATTTTTATTTTTTTAATCAGTTTTCGTCGATTAGTGTTTCGAAAACTGGATATTCATTTTGCTTTTTTGTAAGTTTTCGCTGATGAGTGTTTCGAAAACTTGATATTCATTTTTCTTTTTTTAATTAGGTTTTGCCGATGATTGTTTCGAAAACTTAATATTCATTTTTCTTTTTTAATCAGTTTTCGCCGATGAGTGTTTTCGAAAACTTGATAATTATTTCTTTTTTTTAATTAGTTTTCGCCGATGAGTGTTTTGAAAATTTGATATTCATTTTTCTTTTTTTTTTAATCAGGTTTCGCCGATGAGTGTTTTGAAAACTTGATATTCATTTTCCTTTTTTTTAATCAGTTTTCGCCGATAAGTGTTTCAGAATTTTAATATTTATTTTTCTTTTTTTTAATCAGTTTTTGCCGATAAGTGTTTCGAAAACTTAATAGTATTTTTTCATTTTTTAATCAGTTTATGCCGTTGAGTGTTTCAAAAACGTAATATTCATTTTTATTTTTTTTAATATTTTTCGCCGATGAGTGTTTCGAAAACTTGATATTCATTTTTCTTTTTTTCATCAGTTTTCGCCGACGAGTGTTCTGAAAACTTGATATTCATTTTTCTTTTTTTAAATAGTTTTCACCAATGAGTGTTTCGAAAACTTGATATTCATTTTTATTTTTTAAATTAGTTTTGGTCGATTAGTGTTTCGAAAACTGAATATTCATTTTTCTTTTTTTAGTAAGTTTTCGCCAATGAGTGTTTCGAAAACTTAATTGTTATTTTTCTTTTTTTAATCTGTTTTTGCCGATGAGTGTTTTTGAAAACTTGATATTCATTTTTCTTTTTTTAATCATTTTTGGCCGATGAGTGTTTCGAAAACTTAATATTCATTTTTCTTTTTTTAATCAGTTTTTGCCGATAAGTGTTTCGAAAACTTTATAGTAATTTTTCATTTTTTAATCAGTTTTCGCCGTTGAGTGTTTCGAAAACTTAATATTCATTTTTCTTTTTTTTTTTAAATAGTTTTCGCCGATGAGTGTTTTCGAAAACTTGATATTCATTTTTCATTTTTAATAAATTTTCGCCGATAGGTTTGGATTGGTATTATTGAAATTATATTATTGAAATATTAGCTGAATAAGACCCGTGAAGAGCTGGGCCGAGGTTACTAAGGTTGTACCTTGACGTTAACGTGTCGGGTCCCTGCTCAGATTGCCCAAATACACTTTAAGGGTGACGTTGAGGGCTTCAAACCTCTTCTTTTCAATCTTAAACACCCTAGAATAATTCTAAATATGCTATCAAGCATCAAGAATTATTTTAGGTACTTTCTTGTTTCTCAAGGATAGAAACTTGCGGAACAATAAAGTCCAAAATTTAAAATGGCAATTTAATTCCTTCGTAATTATTAGGAAACCTTAAGTAGGATAATTTAGAAGCATATCGAGGTTTAGTAACTCAAATCCAAGGCTCTAAAAATTCATTAAAGGTGAGCGATAATTATACGAAACCAAGTATGTAGCACTTGAGACTCTCATGGAAGAGAGGGAAGACGGATAAGACCAAGATTTCGGTTCTTGGCGACATCTAGATGCATTTTTAGGTACGAGCATGTCATATGCATATGAATTACATATAGTTTGAGATATTAACCACATGAATGCATTCGTTAGGAAACCACGACTCGTCCGAAGCGGGAGTTACACCAGGACTAGCACAGGGAAGCCGTCCAGGTGGATATGTGGTTTGCCTACTTTCCTATTTGTAAGAATTATTTAGTGGTTAACATGCTATTGTTGTTCATAAACTGTTATATATTAAAGTATTTGTATATGTGTGTTTGACTACAGGTAAAGAGGTACTGGAGGGTATCCATGTGATGACATGAGATACGCCGAACAGTACAAGCAAGGGGTTAATTTGTTGATTGAGTCCAAGGTTTGGTTTACCCTATTAATTAGAAACTCATTAAAGAAATCGTATAGAAGTTGTTAGTAAAGGTCGACGTTTTATGGTAATTGAACTTAGGAACGGCCTTAGAGGTAGGTTTTGATCTAATCAAGGGTTCGGGTATTAAATGAGGATTAATACGATCTCTTAATTGATTAGTGAGTCGTAGGGATGTTCACACTACCTAGGTAAAGTCAGTTTAGGATATAAATGGGTAGATAGAGTCGGGATCCCAGCTGAAAGCTTGGGAAGAGAAACAAGTTAAAGTATTTGCCCGTTGAGGCCATTGCCCTAGCCTGGCACTAGAGTCAGTAAAAGACTAAAAGATTTGCCCGTTGAGGCCATTGCCCTAGCCTGGTACTAGGGTCAGTAAAAGACTAAAAGATTTGCCCGTTGAGACCATTGCCCTAGCCTGGTACTAGGGTCAGTAAAAGACTAAAAGATTTGCCCGTTGAAGCCATTGCCCAAGCCTGACACTAGGGTCAGTTAAAGGTTTAAAAGAAATTGCCCGTTGAGGCCATTGCCCTAGCCTGGTACTAGGGTCAATTGTGTGATTTACAATTTCCAAATGATATGTTAAAAGTGTTTACTTGTTTATGAAAAGCATGATAGAGGAGCATGATCCATAGTTTTATCCATGATTTTATGTTATATTAATATTGCCTGACCGTAATATAACATTTGATAAACTGGATTTTTATGCGCATGTGATTGTGGGTGTTTCCCTTTCCCCAGCTGTAGTGGTACCCGCCGCTACGCCGAGGATGGGAAGCTTCTCACTGAGTTTGTTTGACTCACTCCTTCTGCTTCAATGTTTCAGATACAGGGATCGGGCAGGCATCGACGTCCGGACAATGATACGGACATCAGACCATCCTTACTCTCTTGTTCGCGTGGGTGGACTCCTTTGGTTATTTTGATTTCTCTTGTTGTACATATTTTAAAGTTGTAAGAGTTGTATATATATATATATATATATTTACAGCTTTTGATATGTACCTACTCTAGAATTGTCGGCTTCACATGTACTTAAAGACAGGGTCCAGTTGGGGGTAAACTAGAATATATGTTTGAGTATATAAACTTCTGCATGTGAATAGGATAGATCGTACGCATTGAGGCGTACGGTCAATATGATATAGATATATATTTTGTGTGCTTGCTGCATGTGAATAGGATAGATCGTACGTATTGAGACGTACGGTAAATATGATATTAATATTTACATTATGAGTAATAGCAGGGTAGTTATAGTCATGTTTACTGGATAAGGCTTACGGGTTTAGAGGTAAAAATTTATTCCCGTGCTGGTCACGTACTCCCGATTTGGGGTCGTGACAGAGTGTTTCAAAAACTCGATATTGATTTTTTTTAATCAGTTTTCGCCGATGAGTGTTTCAAAAACTTGATAGTAATTTTTCAATTTTTAATCAGTTTTCGCCGTTGAGTGTTTCGAAAACGTAATATTCATTTTTCTTTTTTTTTTTAAATAGTTTACGCCGATGAGTGTTTCGAAAACTTGATATTAATTTTTATTTTTTTAATCAGTTTTCGCCGATCAGTGTTCTGAAAACTTGATATTCATTTTTTTTAATCAATTTTCGCCATTGGGTATTTTGAAAACATGATATTCATTTTTCTTTTTTTTAATCAGTTTTCGCAGATGAGAGTTTCGAAAACGTAATATTCATTTTTCTTTTTTTTAAATAGTTTTCCCCGATGGGTGTTTTGAAAACTTGATATTCATTTTTCTTTTTCTTAATCAGTTTTCGCCGATGAGTGTTTCGAAAACGTGGTATTCATTTTTCTTTATTTAATTAGTTTTCACTAATGAGTGTTTCAAAAACTTGATATTCATTTTTTCAATCAGTTTTCGCCGATGAGTGTTTCAAAAACTTGATATTTATTTTCTTTTTTTAATCAGTTTTCGCCGATAAGTGTTTCGAAAACTTGATATTCATTTTTATTTTCTTTAACCAGTTTTCGTAGATGAGTGTTTCGAAAACTTGATATTCATTTCTCTTATTTTAATCAGTTTTCGCCGATGAGTGTTTTCAAAACTTGATATTCATTTTTCTTTTTTTAATTAGTTTTCAACGATGAGTGTTTCGAAATCTTGATATTCATTTTCCTTTTTTAATCAGTTTTTGCCGATGAGTGTTTCGAAAACTTGATATTCATTTTTATTTTTTTAATCAGTTTTGGTCGATTAGTGTTTCGAAAACTGGATATTCATTTTTCATTTCTTAGTAAGTTTTCGCTGATGAGTGTTTCGAAAAGTGGATATTCATTTTTCTTTTTTTAATCAGTTTTTGCCGATGAGTGTTTCGAAAACTCGATATTCATTTTTCTTTTTTTAATCAGTTTTAGCTGATGAGTGTTTCGAAAACTCGATATTCATTTTTCTTTTTTCAATCAGTTTTCGCCGATGTGTGTTCTGAAAACTTGATCTTCATTTTTCTTTTTTTAAAATCAGTTTTCGCCGATTAGTGTTTCGAATACTTGATAGTAATTTTTCATTTTTTAATCGGTTTTCGCCGTTGAGTGTTTCGAAAACGTAATATTCATTTTTCTTTTTTTTAAAATAGTTTTCGCCGATGATTGTTTCGAAAACTTGATATTCATTTTTATTCTTTTAATCAATTTTCGCCGATGAGTGTTCTAAAAACTTGAGATTCATTTTTCTTTTTCTTACTCAGTTTTCGCCGATGAGTGTTTCGGAAACTTAATATTCATTTTTCTTTTTCTTAATCAGTTTTCGCCGATTAGTGTTTCAAAAACGTGATATTCATTTTTCTTTTTTACGTAAGTTTTTGCTAATGAGTATTTCAAAAACTTGATATTTATTTTTCTTTTTTTTTAATCAGTTTTTGGCGATGAGTGTTTCGAAAACTTGATATTTATTTTTCATTTTTTAATCAGTTTTCGCCGATGAGTGTTTCGAAAACTTTATATTCATTTTTATTTTTTTAATCAGTTTTCGTCGATTAGTGTTTCGAAAATTAGATATTCATTTTCCTTTTTTTAGTAAGTTTTCGTTGATGAGTGTTTTGAAAACTTGATATTTATTTTTCTTTTTTTAATTAGTTTTTGCCGATGAGTGTTTCGAAAACTTAATATTCATTTTTCTTTTTTTAATCAGTTTTCGCCGATGTGTGTTTTCGAAAACTTGATAATTATTTTTCTTTTTTTAATTACTTTTCGCCGATGAGTGTTCTGAAAACATGATATTTATTTATTTTTTTTAATCAGGTTTCGTCGATGAGTGTTTTGAAAACTTGATATTCATTTTTCTTTTTTTTTTAATCAGTTTTCGCCGATAAGTATTTCAAAAACTTAATATTTATTTTTCGTTTTTTAATAAGTTTTTGCTAATCAGTGTTTCGAAAACTTGATAGTAATTTTTCATTTTTAATCAGTTTTCCCCGTTGAGTGTTTCGAAAACGTATTATTCATTTTTCTTTTTTTTAAATAGATTTCGCCGATGACTGTTTTCGAAAACTTAATATTCATTTTCTTAATCAGTTTTCGCCGTTGAGTGTTCTGAAAACTTAATATTCATCTTTCTTTTTTTAATAAGTTTTCGACGATAAATGTTTTGAAAACGTAATATTCATTTTTCTTTTTTTTTAAATAGTTTTCGCCGATGAGTGTTTCGAAAACTTAATATTTATTTTTCTTTTTTTTAAATAGTTTTTCCCGATTAGTGTTTCGAAAACTGTAATACCCGGGAATATTTTAACTAGCATCAGAAATTTAATTAAATTAATTAATTTTGGAAAGTGGAAAATGAGATAGAAAATACACATCATCCTAATACATATATTTTTTTAAATACAAAATTGGAGTGAATCCTAATTTTGTTATATATCCTTTTTTTTTCTTATTTATTTTTATATATCAGAATTGTTTTTTTTAATTATCAAGTGATAAGTGTATATATATATATATATATATATATATATATATATTAGTTAAAGAAGGATAAAAGAAGAAAAGAAAGAGAGCAGAGAGAGAACCGTGAGAGAACGCACGAAACGGAAAAGAAAAACGAGAGAGAGGAGGAGCATCGATTGGGCGTGGTGCACGGAAGCTCACGGACGGGCTGAGCACGGAGGAGAGGTGGCCGGACGTTCGTGGTGGCCGGAGTTCGTCGTCCGTTGTGCTAGAGAGAGAGAGAGCTCGGGTTAGAGAGAGAAACAAGAGGAAGAGAGCTTCTCGCCGGAAAACACCGTCTCTTCACTAGGGAAGATAGCTGGGAGTCTCCTCTACTCCATATCGTCCTTCTAACCGGTTGAATCGAGGTGAGTTGGAAGCTTAGGAACCGGAACCAAATTGATGGAATTTATCCGGGTTGGAAAAAGTGTAGGAAAAGTATGATTGGAAAGGTTTAAGGGTGTTGTGGAATGATTTGGGGTGCATTGAAAGGTTGAATGATAATTATATAATTGTTAAAAGATTATTGGAATGTATGAGGGATTAAAACCCGAGTAATTCCCGTCTCACCCGGAACCCGGTTCGGGGAAAAAGAGACACTTTCCTAATTTTACGTGTATCCAGATATGTGTATTCGTGTGTAGGTAAAGTATTGAAAGTTAATTCGGTAAATGGAAATTTTAGACAAGTAGAATTTATGACTCTCTTGAGTCATAAATTCAAGACTTGGGTAATGGGAATTTCATATGGACACATAGAGATGAAATTGGGTAACCTTGCATTCCCAACTCAAGGCTTCCGAATAGTGTGATTTAGCAAGGGTTGGACACGATTAGAAGCATACTAGGTGTCCTAAAACTAGTTGAGGGCATTTCCAAGCCAACAACTAGCCTATGGAATTAATTAGAGAGAACATGAGCACTAGCGTTGCATGTACACGATAGTGGTTGAAATTGCAAGTTTTTGAATCTCTCAAGTATATGTGTATAGGGCACCATACTGTGAGTGGACTTTCGGGCACACCGAGAGCCGATACGAGGGGCCAACCAGGTGAGGGGCTTTCCTATCCTTGCCCTATAGGGTTGACTGCAGATATGGATATATGGTTTGCCTTCTTGCCTATTTGTAGGAATTACATGTTAGATAACATGCTATTCTTGTTCCTAAATTACAGTATATGTGAAAACGTGCTAATTGTGTGTATGTGAATTGTAAAAGCAATGGTGGCTCAAGGAGCCTTATATGAAAACAAGGTCCACGGGACCTATACGATATCGGGGGTAGGATCGAGTAAATATTATCTGAAGGGTGTGGTTTTGCATGTAAGTCCTTAAAGAGAATAAACCTAGGTGACTTTGTTCTGAACCAAGAGTCCGAATTAGAACCACTTGGAAATCTAGATTTTCCTAAGAAGAAGTAAAATGAACAAGTAGTGGTCCATAGGGGTCATTTATGGTACAACGCGGAAACCGAGTCTATCACGGGTGGTCCGGGTAGATTGAGTCTCTTGTCTTGAGTCAACCCACAGAAATACCGAGTATATGAGTACACCACATTGTGACTATTGCCTTTGATAAACCGAGGTCAGATGAGTTCCCGGCTATGCTCCAAGTGAAGTCTTGGGGTCAGATTATTGTTCCAAGTATAGTCTTGGGACCAGGGGTTCCTAGAATGATCAACTAGGTTCCCATATTGCTCACGTGAGATATTGCCTTCGGGCCAGATTCTCTCCTAACGGAGATATTGCCTTCAGGGCAGTTTATGATTACGGTTGATTGAATGCGGGTGACCACTTGGAATTATATGTTAAATCGTGATATGATGTATCTATGAATTTGAACGTATGTGAAACCATGCTTTAAATTCTATGTTGTGAATATGATATATGTTAATTGCCTGACCACCTAATATATGGAAATTTAATCTGTTATATGCGTATGTGTTTGTGATTGGCTCCTCTTCCCCAGTTGTAGTGGTACCCGCTACTACACCAGGGATGGGAAAGCCTCTCACTGAGTCTGTTTGACTCACCCCAATGTTACATGTTACATACACAGGTGGTATAGGCATCGGGAGCGCTTCCACTCCATCTCAGGGAGGCGGACAGACTTAAAGACCGCACGCATTGTTCGCGTGGGTAGTACTGCTATATGTATTTTGACAGGATATATATGTATATGATTCATTTTGTTATAGCATTGTTTTGTACAGTTGCTATATGCATATATGTATATGTCACACTCTAGAATTGTCGGCTTCATACAGGTTAAAGATTGGTCTGGTTGTTGGGATCATAGGTTATGATATGATGAATATCATGTATATATATATATATGAATGTGACTTCCGCATGTGAATAGGATAGATCACACGCACTGAGCGTGTGGTCAATATGTAAATTTATATATATGTGTGACTGAATACTTGATTGTGTGAAAATACGGCTTCCACATGTGAATAGGATAGGTCACACGCATTGAGGCGTGTGATCAATATGTATATTTTATGCAGGTGTGTGATTGAATATATGTGCTTAAATGTACACAGGGAATCTGCATGTGAATAGGATAGATCACCCGCCCTTAAGCGTGTGATCAATACGTATATTATATGTACGTGTGATTGATTATGTGTATATGTATAGACTGAAGCGGCGTTGAGCGAGCCGTGGATTGCGTGCTACTTAGGTCACCGGATAGGGATGACCATATATACTATATATTGTTTGTAATAGAAATGGGTAGTTATGCATATATAAGAATGTCAATCAGGAATTAGAGGCTTACGGGATAGGAGAAATCCTATCTCCCGTGCCGGTCACGGACGTCTGATAGGGGGTCGTGACAAAAACTTGATATTCATTTTTCGTTTTTTTAATCAGTTTTCGCCGATGAGTGTTTCGAAAACGTGGTTTCATTTTTTTTATTTAATTAGTTTTCACCGATGAGTGTTTCGAAAAATTGATATTCATTTTTCTTTTTCTAAATCAGTTTTCGCCGATGAGTCTTTCGAAAACGTGATATTCAGTTTTCTTTTTTTAATCAGTTTTTGGCGATGAGTGTTTCGAAAACTTGATATTCATTTTTCTTTTTTTAATTTGTTTTAGCCAATGAGTGTTTTCAAAAACTTGATATTCATATTTCTTTTTTTAATCAATTTTCACCGATGAGTGTTCTGAAAACTTGATATTCATTTTTTTTATCAGTTTTCGCCGATGAGTGTTTCGAAAACTTGATAGTAATTTTTCATTTTTTAATCAGTTTTCGCCGTTGAGTGTTTCGAAAACGTAATAATCATTTTTCTTTTTCTTTTTTAAATAGTTTTCGTCAATGAGTGTTTCGAAAACTTGATATTCATTTTTATTTTTTTAATCAATTTTCGCCGATGAGTGTTTCGAAAACTTGATATTCATTTTTCTTTTTTTAATCATTTTTCGCCGATGAGTGTTTCGAAAACTTAATATTAATTTTTCTTTTTTTAATCAGTTTTCGTCGATAAGTGTTTCGAAAACTTGATATTCATTTTTCTTTTTTTAGTAGTTTTCGCTTATGAGTGTTTTGAAAACTTGATATTCATTTTTCTTTTTTAATCAGTTTTTACCGATGAGTTTTTCGAAAACTTGATATTCATTTTTTCTTTTTTTTAATCAGTTTTCGCCGATGAGTGTTTCGAAAACTTGATAGTAATTTTTCAGTTTTTAATCAGTTTTCGCCGTTGAGTGTTTCGAAAACATAATATTCATTTTTCTTTTTTTTAAATAGTTTTCGCCGACGAGTTTTCGAAAACTTGATAATTATTTTTCTTTTTTTAGTTAGTTTTTCATTTTTCTTTTTTTTTAATAAGTTTTCGCCGATAAGTTTTTCGAAAACTTGATATTTATTTTTCTTTTTCTTAATCAGTTTTCGCCGATAAGTGTTTCGAAAACTTGATAGTAATTTTTCATTTTTTATCAGTTTTCGCCGTTGAGTATTTCGAAAACGTAATATTTATTTTTCTTGTTTTTTTTAAAAAAGTTTTCGCCACTAAGTGTTTCGAAAACTTGATATTCATTTATTTTAATCAGTTTTCGCAGATGAGTGTTCTGAAAACTTAATATTCATTTTTCTTTTTTTAATCAGTTTCGACGATAAGTGTTTTGAAAACGTAATATTCATTTTTCGTTTCTTTTTTTTAAATAGTTTTCGCCGATGAGTGTTTCGAAAACTTGATATTCATTTTTCTTTTTCTAAATCAGTATTCGCCAATGAGTGTTTCGAAAACGTGATATTCATTTTTCTTTTTTTAATCAGTTTTTGCCGATGAGTGTTTCGAAAACTTGATATTCATTTTTCTTTTTTTGATCAGTTTTAGCCGATGAGTGTTTTCGAAAACTTGATATTTATTTTTTTTTTTTTAATCAATTTTCGCCGATGAGTGTTCTGAAAACTTAATATTCATTTTTCTTTTTTTTAATCAGTTTTCGCCGATGAGTGTTTCGAAAACTTGATATTCATTTCTCTTTTTCTGTAATCAGTTTTCGCCGATAAGTGTTTTAAAAACGTTATATTCATTTTTCTTTATTTAATTAGTTTTCATCGATGAGTGTTTTCGAAAACTGGATATTCATTTTTCTTTTTTAATCATTTTTCGCCGATGAGTGTTTCGAAAACTTAATATTCATTTTTCTTTTTTTAATAAGTTTTCGTCGATAAGTGTTTCGAAAACTTGATATTCATTTTTCTTTTTTTAGTAGGTTTTCGCTTATGAGTGTTTTGAAAACTTGATATTCATTTTTCTTTTTTAATCAGTTTTTGTTGATGAGTTTTTCGAAAACTTGATATTCATTTTTTCTTTTTTTTAATCAATTTTCGCCGATGAATGTTTCGAAAACTTGATAGTAATTTTTCATTTTTTAATCAGTTTTCGCCGTTGAGTGTTTCGAAAACGTAATATTCATTTTTCTTTTTTTTTTAAATAGTTTTCGCCGATGAGTGTTTCAAAAACTTGATATTCCTTTTTATTTTTTTAATCAGTTTTCGGCGATGAGTGTTCTGAGAACATGATATTCATTTTTCTTTTTCTTAATCAGTTTTCGCCGATGAGTGTTTCGAAAACTTGATATTCATTTTTTTTATTTAATTAGTTTTCATCGATGAGTGTTTCGAAAACTTGATATTCATTTTTTTTAATTAGTTTTTGCCGATGAGTTTTTCGAAAACTTAATATTCATTTTTCTTTTTTTAATCAGTTTTCGCCGATGAGTGTTTTCGAAAACTTGATAATTATTTTTCTTTTTTTAGTTAGTTTTTCATTTTTCTTTTTTTAATAAGTTTTTGCCGATAAGTGTTTCGAAAACTTGATATTTATTTTTCTTTTCTTTAATCAGTTTTCGCCGATAAGTATTTCGAAAACTTGATAGTAATTTTTCATTTTTTATCAGTTTTCGCCGTTCAGTGTTTCAAAAACGTAATATTCATTTTTCTTTTTCTTTTTTTTAAATAATTTTCGCCGCTGAGTGTTTCGAAAACTTGATATTCAATTATTTTAATCAGTTTTCTCCGATGAGTGTTCTGAAAACTTAATATTTATTTTTCTTTTTTTTTTAATCAGTTTTCGACGATAAGTGTTTTGAAAACGTAATATTCATTTTTCTTTTCTTTTTTTTTAAATAGTTTTCGCCGATGAGTGTTTCGAAAACTTGATATTCATTTTTCTTTTTCTAAATCAGTTTTCGCCGATGAGTGTTTCGAAAACGTGATATTCATTTTTCTTTTTTATCAGTTTTAGCTGATGAGTGTTTTCGAAAACTTGATATTTATTTTTCTTTTTTTAATCAATTTTCGCTGATGAGTGTTCTGAAAACTTGATATTCATTTTTCTTTTTCTTAATCAGTTTTCGCCGATTAGTGTTTCGAAGACGTGATATTCATTTTTCTTTTTTTAGTAAGTTTTCGCTGATTAGTGTTTCGAAAACGTAATATTCATTTTTCTTTTTTATTTAAATAGTTTTCTTCGATAAGTGTTTCGAAAACATGATATTCATTTTTCTTTTTCTTAATTAGTTTTAGCCGATGAGAGTTTTGAAAACGTGATATTCATTTTTCCTTTTTTAATTAGTTTTTCACCGATGAGTGTTTCGAAAACTTGATATTCATTTTTCTTTTTTTAATCAGTTTTCGCCGATGAGTGTTTCGAAAACTTGATATTCTTTTTTATTTTTTTTAATCAGTTTTCGTAGATGAGTGTTTCAAAAACATGATATTCATATTTCTTTTTTTAATCAGTTTTTGTCAATGAGTGTTCTGAAAACTTGATATTCATTTTTCTTTTTTTTAATCAGTTTTCGCCGATGGGTGTTTTGGAAACTTGATATTTATTTTTCTTTTTTTTAATTAGTTTTTGTCGATGATTGTTTTCGAAAACTTGATATTTATTTTTCTTTTTTTAATAAATTTTCGCCGATGAGTGTTCTGAAAAGTTGATATTCTTTTTTCTTTTTTTTAATCAGTTTTCGCCGATGAGTGTTTCGAAAACTTGATATTCTTTTTCTATTTTTAATCAGTTTTCGCCGATGAGTGTTTCGAAAACATTATATTCATTTTTATTTTTTTAAATCAGTTTTCGCCGATGAGTTTTTCGAAAACTTGATAGTAATTTTTCATTTTTAATCTGTTTTCGCCGTTGAATGTTTCGAAAACGTAATATTCATTTTTCTTTTTTTTTAAATAGTTTTCGCTGATGAGTGTTTCGAAAACTTGATATTCATTTTTATTTTTTTAATCAGTTTTTGCCGATGAGTGTTCTAAAAACTTGATATTCATTTTTCTTTTTCTTAATCAATTTTCGCCGATGAGTGTTTCAAAAACTTAATAATTATTTTTCTTTTTTTAATCTGTTTTTGTCGATGAATGTTTCGAAAACTTGATATTAATTTTTCTTTTTTTAATCAGTTTTCACCGATGAGTGTTCTGAAAACTTGATATTCACTTTTCTTTTTTTTTTTAATCAGTTTTTGCCGATGGGTGTTTTTTCAAAACTTGATATTTATTTTTCTTTTTTTTTTAATTAGTTTTTGCCGATGATTGTTTTCGAAAACTTGATATTTATTTTTCTTTTTTTAATAATTTTTCGTCGACGAGTGCTCTGAATACTTGATATTCATTTTTTTTAATCAGTTTTCGCCGATGAGTGTTTCGAAAACTTAATATTTATTTTTCTTTTTTTTAATCAGTTTTTGCCGATGAGTTTTCCGAAAACTTGATATTCATTTTTCTTTTTTTAGTAAGTTTTCGCTGATTAGTGTTTCGAAAACTTAATATTTATCTTTCTTTTTTAATCAGTTTTTGCCGATGAGTGTTTCAAAAACTTGATATTCATTTTTCTTTTTTAATCAGTTTTAGCCGATGAGTGATTTTGAAAACTTGATATTCATTTTTCTTTTTTTAACCATTTTTCTCCGATGAGTGTCTCAAAAAATTGATATTCATTTTTCTTTTTCTTAATCAGTTTTCGACGATAAATATTTTGAAAACGTAATATTCATTTTTCTTTTTATTTTTTAAATAGTTTTCGCCGATGAGTGTTTCAAAAACTTGATATTCATTTTTCATTTTTCTTTTTTAAATTTTTTTCCCCGATGAGTGTTTCGAAAACTTGATATTCATTTTTCTTTCCTTAATCAGTTTTCGCATATGAGTGTTTCGAAAACGTGGTATTCATTTTTCTTTATTTTATTAGTTTTCACCGATGAGTGTTTCGAAAACTTGATATTCATTTTTCTTTTCCTAAATCAGTTTTCGCCGATGAGTGTTTCGAAATCGTGATATTCATTTTTCATTTTTTAATCGGTTTTTGTCGATGGTGTTTCGAAAACTTGATATTCATTTTTCTTTTTTTAATCAATTTTTGCCGATGAATGTTTCGAAAACTTGATATTCATTTTTCTTTTTTTAATCAGTTTTAGCCGATGAGTGTTTTCGAAAACTTGATATTTATTTTTCTTTTTTTAATAAATTTTCGCCGATGAGTGATTTGAAAACTTGATATTCATTTTTCTTTTTTTAATCAGTTTTAGCGGATGAGTGTTTCGAAAATTTAATATTTATTTTTCTTTTTTTAATCAGTTTTTGCCGATGAGTTTTTCGAAAACTTGATATTCATTTTTCGTTTTTTAATAAGTTTTCGCTGATTAGTGTTTCGAAAACTTAATATTCATTTTAATTTTTTTAATCAGTTTTTGCAGATGAGTGTTTTCGAAAACATGATATTCATATTTCTTTTTTTAATCTATTTTCGCCGATTATGTTCTGAAAACTTGATATTCATTTTGTTTAGTTAGTTTTCGCCGATGAGTGTTTCGACAACCTAATATTTATTTTTCTTTTTTTAATCTGTTTTTGCCGATGAGTGTTTCGAAAACTTGATATTCAGTTTTCTTTTTTTAATCAGTTTTGCCCGATGAGTGTTTCGAAAACTTGATATTCGTTTTTCTTTTTTTAATCAGTTTTAGCCGAGGAGTGTTTTCGAAAACTTGATATTCATTTTTCTTTTTTTTAATCAATTTTCGCCGATTAGTGTTCTGAAAACTTGATATTCTTTTTTCTTTTTTTTAATCAGTTTTCGCCGATGAGTGTTTCGAAAACTTTATATTCATTTTTCTTTTTCTTAATCAGTTTTTTCCGATGAGTGTTTTCGAAAACTTGATATTTATTTTTATTTTTTTAATAAATTTTCGCCGATAAGTGTTCTGAAAACTTGATATTCATTTTTCTTTTTTTTTAATCAGTTTTCGCCGATGAGTGTTTCGAAAACTTAAAATTTATTTTTCTTTTTTTAATCAGTTTTTGTCGATGAGTTTTTCGAAAACTTGATATTCATTTTTATTTTTTTAGTAAGTTTTTGCTAATGATTGTTTCGAAAATTTGATATTCATTTTTCTTTTTTTAATTAGTTTTTGCAGATGAGTGTTTCGAAACCTTGATATTCATTTCCATTTCATAATCAGTTTTTGTCACGACCCCCTACCGGGCGCCCGTGACCGGCACGCGAGGTAGGATTTCTCCTATCCCGTAAGCCTCTAATCCCTGATTGACATTCTTATATATGCGTAATTACCCATTTCTAATACAAACAATATAGTATTTATATGGTCATCCCTATCCGATGACCTAAGTAGCACACAATCCACAGCTCGCTCAACGCCGCTTCAGTCTATACATATACACATAATCAATCACACGTACATATAATATACATATTGATCACGCGCTTAAAGGCGGGTGATCTATCCTATTCACATGCAGAATCCCTGTGTACAGTCAAGCATATATATTCAATCACACACCTGCATAAAATATACATATTGATCACACGCCTCAATGCGTGTGACCTATCCTATTCACATGCGAAAGCCGTATTTTCACACAATCAAGTATTCAGTCACACATATATATAAGTTTACATATTGACCACACGCTCAATGCGAGTGGTCTATCCTATTCACATGCGGAAGTCACATCCATATATATATACACACATGATATTCATCATATCATAACCTATAATCCCAACAACCAGACCAATCTTTAATCTGTATGAAGCCGACAATTCTAGAGTGTGACATATACATATATGCATATAGCAACTGTACAAAACAATGCTATACCAAAATGAATCATATACATATATATCTTGACAAAATACATATAACAGTACTACCCACGCGAACAATGCGTGCGGTCTCTATGTCTGTCCGCCTCCCTGAGATGAAGTGGAAGCGCTCCCGGTGCCTACACCACCTGTGTCTGTAATATTTAATATTGGGGTGAGTCAAACGGACTCAGTGAGAGACTTTCCCATCCCTGGTGTAGTAGCGGGTACCACTACACTGGGGAAGAGGAGCCAATCACAAACATATACGCATATAACGGGTTTAAATTTCATATATTAGGTGGTCAGGCAATTAATATATATCATATTCACAATAAAGAATTTAAAGCATGAATTTACATACATTTAAATTCACACATACATCATATCATGATTTAACATATAATTCCATGTGGTCACCCGTATTCAATTAACCGTAATCATAAACTGACCCGAAGGCAATATCTCCGTTAGGAGAGAATCTGGCCCGAAAGCAATATCTCCGTTAGGAGAGAATCTAGCCCGAAGGCAATATCTCACGTGAGTAATGTGGGAACCTAGTTGATCATTCTAGGAACCCCTGGTCCCAAAACTTTACTTGGAACAATAGTCTGACCCTAAGACTTTACTTGGAGCAATAGCCGGTGACTCATCTGACCTCGGTTTACCCCAGGTAATAGTCACAATGTGGTGAATTCATATACTCTGTATTCCTGTGGTTTGACTCAAGACAAGAGACTCAGTCTACTCGGACCACCCGTGATAGACTCGGTTCCCGCGTTGTACAATAAATGACCCCTATGGACCTCTACTTATTCATCTTACTTCTGATTAGGCAACCTAGACTTCCAAGTGGTTTCTAATTCGGACTCTTGATTCAAAACAAGTCACCTATGTTTATTTCCTTTAAGGATTTACATACAAACCACACTTTTCAGGTAATGATCGATGAGGTTTATTTCTAGTATCACAAGACCCTCACAATAAACTTGACCCGATCCTACCCCCGATATCATTCTAGGTCCCGAGGACCTTCTTTCCATATAAGGCTCCTTGAGCCACCATTTGCTTTTTACAGTTCACATATACACGTACAGCACGTTATCACATATATTACAATTTAGGAACAACAATAGCATGTTATCTAACATGTAATTCCTACAGATAGGCAAGAAGGCAAACCATATATCCATATCCGCAGTCAACCCATAGGGCAAGGATAGGAAAACCCCTCACCTGGTTGGCCCCTCTGATCGGCTCTCGGTGCGCCCGAAAGTCCACTCACAGTATGGTGCCCTATACACATATACTTGAGAGATTCAGAGACTTGAAAATTCAACCACTATCGTGTACATGTAACGCTAATGCTCATGTTCTTTCTAATTAATTCCATAGACTAGTTGTTGGCTTGGAAATGCCCTCAACTAGTTTTAGGAACACCTAGTATGCTTCTATTCGTGTTCAGCCCTTTCTTAATGACACTATTCGGAAGCTCTGACTTGGGAATGCAAGGTTACCTAATTCCACCTCTATGTGTCCATATAAACTTCCATTACCCAAGTCTTGAATTTATGGCCCAAGAAAATCATAAATCCTACTTGTCCAAGCTTTCCATTTATCAAAATAACCTTGAACACTTCACCTACACATGAATACGTATACCCGAATACGCGTAAAATTAGAAAATTGTCTTTTTTTCCCCGAACGGGGTTCTGGGTGAGACGGAAATTACTCGAGTTTTAATCCCTCGTACATTCCAATAATTTTTAATAATTATATAATTATTATTCAACCTTTCAATGCACCCCAAGTCATTCCACAACACCCTTAAACCTTAACAATCACATTTTCCTACACTTTTTCGAACCCGGATAAATTCCATCAATTTTGTTCCGGTTCCTAAGCTTCCAACTCACTTCCTAGCATGCAAATACTTCAATTTTGGACCCAAAATACTCATATTGAATCAATTGGGGTCTTTCCAAAAATCCCTAAAATTGATAAAATTGGGGTTTGAGAGTTTCGGGACTTCTCACCTCGATTCAACCGGTTAGAAGGACGATACAGAGTAGAGAAGACTCCCAGCTACCTTCCCCGGTGAAGAGACGGTGTTTTCCGGCGACTTTTCCGGCGAGAAAACTCTCCCCCTTTGCTTTCTCTCTCTAACCCGTGACTCTCTCTCCTCTCTTCCAGCCCACCGTGACGGCGACGAACTCCGGCCGGCTTCCTCGCGTCTGGCCACCACAGCTCGCGCACGTAGCTCCCTTCCTCGAGCTCCTTCCCGTCGACGCCTCAAGCTCTCTCTCCCTCTCGTGTGCCTCTCGTCCCTCTGCTTCTCTCACGCCTCCTTTCCCTTTCCTTTTACTTAATTCTTTTCTATTCCTTTCTTTCTTATTTCTTTATTCCACCGTTTTTTTTTCTTATATTAATACACATATATATAATAAATCAATTAGTATATATATGTATATCACTAAGACACACCTGGTTTCTTTTCCTTTGCTTTTCTATTTTATTACACACACACACACACACACACACACATATATATATATATATATATATATATATATATATATATCACTAAAAAAAACAAACATAAAAGAAATCTGATTTAATACAAATAAAAAAAATATATAAGTATTACGATTTTACAAAAATTTATATTTACCACATAATAAGTGATAAGCTAGTGTATTTTTCATCTCATTTTCCTCTTTTAAATTAATTGATTTAATTTAATTAATGACGCTAGTTAAAATATTCTCGGGTATTACAGTTTTCGTCGATGAGTGTTTCGAAAACTTAATATTTATTTTTCTATTTTTAATCAGTTTTTGCCGATTAGTGTTTCGAAAACTTGATATTCATTTTTCTTTGTTTTAATCAGTTTTAGCCGATGAGTTTTTTCGAAAGCTTGATATTCATATTTCTTTTTTTTAATCAATTTTCGCCGATGAGTGTTATGAAAACTTGATATTCATTTTTCTTTTCTTAATCAGTTTTCGCCGATGAGTGTTTCGAAAACGTGATATTCATTTTTCTTTATTTAATTAGTTTTCATCGATTAGTATTTCGAAAACGTAATATTCTTTTTTCTTGTTTTTTTAAATAGTTTTTCCCGATGAGTGTTTCGAAAACATGATATTCATTTTTCTTTTTTTAGTAAGTTTTCGCTGATTAGTGTTTCGAAAACTTAATATTAATTTTTCTTTTTTTAATCAGTTTTTGCCGATGAGTGTTTCGAAAACTTGATATTCATTTTTCTTTTTTTAATCAGTCTTAGCCGATGAGTGTAATACCCGGGAATATTTTAACTAGCATCGGAAATTAAATTTAATTAATTTATTTAAAAGAGGAAAATGAGATGAAAAAAATACACTAGCTTATCATTTATTATGTTATAAATATAAAATTTTTAAATCCTAAATTTTTATATATGTATTTCTTTTTATTATTTATATTTTTTATATAAATACCATATTTGTTTTTTTTTCTTTTAAGTGATATGTATATATATTAATGTATTACATATATATATATATATATATATATATATAATATATATATATATATATATATATATTAATAAGAAAGGATAAAAGAAGGAAATAAGAAAAGAAAGAGGAAGAAGCAGATGGGTGAGGCGTGAGTGAGACACGCACGGGCAGGGGAAGCAAAACGAGAGGGAAAGAACGCACGGGAGAGAGACGGAGGAGCTGGGCGTCACGCACGGGGGAGACGGTGGTGGCCGGACGTACGCGAGACGGAGGCCGGAGTCGTGTCCGCCGGAGCTCGTGCCGTCTTGGTGCTAGAGAGAGAGAGTGACGGTTTAGAGAGAGAAAGCAAGGAGAGAGAGCTTTCTCGTCGGAAAACGCCGTCTCTTCACCGGGGAAGGTAGCTGGGAGTCTCCTCTACTCCATATCGTCCTTCTAACCGGTTGAATCGAGGTGAGAAGTCCCAAAACTCTCAAACCCCAATTTTATCAATTTTAGGGATTTTTGGAAAGACCCCAATTGATTCAATCTGAGTATTCTGGGTCCTAAATTGAAGTATTTGCATGTTAGGAAGTGAGTTGGAAGCTTAGGAACTGGAACCAAATTGATGGAATTTATCCGGGTTGGAAAAAGTGTAGGAAAATGTGGTTGTTAAGGTTTAAGGGTGTTGTGGACTGATTGGGGGTGCATAAATTGGTGGAAATTATGATTATATAATTGTTGGAATTATTAGAATGCACGAGGGAGTAAAACCCGAGTAATCATCGTCTCACCCGGAACCCAGTTCGGGGAAAAAGAGACAATTTTCCAATTGTACACGCATCCGGATATGTGTATTCAGGTGCAGGTAAAGTGTCTAAAGTTAATTCGGTAAATGGAAATTTTAGACAATGAGAATTTATGAGTCTCTTGAGCCATAAATTCAAGACTTGGGTAATGGGAATTTCGCATGGACACATAGAGGTGAAATTGGGTAACCTTGCATTCCCAAATCAAGGCTTCCGAATAGTGTGATTAGGCAAAGGTTGAACACGGATAGAAGCATGCTAGGTGTTCCGAAAACTAGTTGAGGGCATTCCAAGCCAACAACTAGTCTATGGATATGGTTAGAGAGAACTTGAGCATTAACGTTACATGTACTCGGTAGTGGTTAAATTTTCAAGTTTCTGAATCTCTCAAGTATATGTGTATAGGGCACCATACTATGAGTGGACTTTCGAGCGCACCGAGAGCCAACCAGAGGGGCCAACCAGGTGAGGGGCTTTCCTATCCTTGCCCTATAGGGTTGACTGCGGATATGGATATATGGTTTGCCTTCTTGCCTATTTGTAGGAATTAAATGTTAGATAACATGCTATTGTTGTTCCTAAATTACAATATATGTGAAAACGTGCTATATGTGTGTATGTGAATTGTAAAAGCGACGGTGGCTCAAGGAGCCTTATATGAAAAGAAGGTCCTCGGGACCTAGATGATATCGGGGGTAGGATCGAGTCAACTTTATTTGTGAGAGTCTTGTGGTATTATAAACCAACCTCATTGTTGATCACCTGAAAAGGGTGGTTGTGTATGTAACTTCTTAAAGGAGATGAACATAGGTGACTTGTTTTAAACTGAGAGCTTCCGAATTAGAAAACCACTTGGGAATTTAGAGTTGCCTAAGAAGAAGAGAAATGAGTAAGCAGTGGTCCATAGGGGTCATTTATGGTACAACCTGAAAACCGAGTCGATCATGGACAGTCCGGGTAGATTGAGTCTGTTTGTCTTGAGTCAACCCACAGAAATACAAAGTATATGAGTACACCACATTGTGGCTATTGCCATGGGTAAACCGATGTCAGATGAGTCGCCGGCTATGCTCCAAGTGAAGTCTTGGGGTCATATTATTGTTCCAAGTAAAGTCTTGGGGCCAGGGGTTCCTAGAATGATCAACTAGGTTCCCATATTGCTCACGTGAGATATTGCCTTTGGGCCAGATTCTCTCCTAACGGAGATATGCCTTCGGGCCAGTTTATGATTACGGTTAAATGAATACGGGTAACCACTTGAAATTATATGTTAAATCGTGATATGATGTATCTATGAATTTGAACGTATGTGAAACCATGCTTTAAATTCTATATTGTGAATATGATATATGCTAACTGCCTGACCACTTAATATATGGAAGTTTAAACCCGTTATATGCGTATGTGTTTGTGATTGGCTCCTCTTCCCCAGTTGTAGTGGTACCCGCTACTACACCAGGGATGGGAAAGCCTCTCACTGAGTCTGTTTGACTCACCCCAATGTTAAATGTTATAGACACAGGTGGTATAGGCATCGGGAGCGCTTCCACTTCATCTAAGGGAGGCGGACAGACTTAGAGATCGCACGCATTGTTCGCGTGGGTAGTTCTGTTAAATGTATTTTGACAGGATATATATGTATATGATTCATTTTGGTATAGCATTGTTTTGTACAGTTGCTATATGCATATATGTATTTGTCACACTCTAGAATTGTCGGCTTCATACAGATTAAAGATTGGTCTTGTTGTTGAGGATATAGGTTGTGGTATGATGAATATCATGTATATATATATATATGAATGTGACTCCTGCATGTGAATAGGATAGATCACACGCACTGAGCGTGTGGTCAATATGTAAATTTATATATATGTGTGACTGAATACTAGGTTGTGTGAAAATACGGCTTCCGCATGCGAATAGGATAGATCACACGGATTGAGGCGTGTGATCAATATGTAATTATATGCAGGTGTGTGATTGAATATATATACTTGACTGTACACAGGGATTCTGCATGTGAATAGGATATATCATCCGCCCTTAAGCGCGTGATCAATATGTATATTATATGTACGTGTAATTGATTATGTGTATATGTATATAGACTGAAGCGGCGTTGAGCGAGCAGTGGATTGCGTGCTACTTAGGTCACCGGATAGGGATGACCATATATACTATACATTGTTTCTAATAGAAATGGATAGTTATGCATATATAAGAATGTCAATCAGGAATTAGAGGCTTACGGGAGAGGAGAAATCCTACCTCCCGTGCCGGTCACGGACGCCCGATAGGGGGTCGTGACAATGAGTGCTTTCGAAAACTTGATATTCATTTTTCTTTTTTTAATCAATTTTCGCCGATGAGTGTTCTGAAAACTTGATATTCATTTTTCGTTTTTTTAATCAGTTTTCGCCGATGAATGTTTCGAAAACTTAATATTTATTTTTTTTAATCGGTTTTCGCTGACAAGTGTTTCGAAAAGTTGATAGTAATTATTTTTTTAATTATTTTTTACCGTTGAGTGTTTCGAAAACTTAATATTCATTTTTCATTTTTTAATCAGTTTTTGTCGATGAGTGTTTCCAAAAACTTGATAATTATTTTTCTTTTTTTAATTAGTTTTCGCCGATGAGTGTTCTGAAAACTTGATATTCATTTTTCCTTTTTTTAATCATGTTTCGCCGATAAGTGTTTTGAAAACTTGATATTCATTTTTCTTTCTTTTTTAATTAGTTTTCGCCGATAAGTGTTTAAAAAACTTAATATTTATTTTTCTTTTTTTTAATCAGTTTTCGCCGATAAGTGTTTCGAAAACTTGATAGTAATTTTTCATTTTTTAATCAGTTTTCGCCGTTGAGTGTTTCGAAAACGTAATATTCATTTTTCTTTTTATTAAATAGTTTTCGCCGATGAGTGTTTCGAAAACTTGAAATTCATTTTTCTTTTTCTAATCAGTTTTCGCCGATGAGTGTTCTGAAAACTTGATATTCATTTTTCTTTTTTTTTTTAATCAGTTTTCGTCGATAAGTGTTTGGAAAACGTAATATTCATTTTTCTTTAAATAGTTTTCGTCGATCAATGTTTCGAAAACTTGATATTCTTTTTTCTTTTTTTTTTAAATAGTTTTCCCCGATGAGTGTTTCGAAAACTTGATTTTCATTTTTCTTTTTTTTTAAATAGTTTTCCCCGATGAGTGTTTCGAAAACTTGATATTCATTTTTCTTATTCTTAATCAGTTTTCGCCGATGAGTGTTTCGAAAACGTGGTATTCATTTTTTCTTATTTAATTAGTTTTCACCGACTAGTGTTTCAAAAACTTGATATTCATTTTACTTTTTCTAAATCAGTTTTTGCCGATGAGTGTTTCGAAAACGTGATTTTCATTTTTCTTTTTTTAATCAGTTTTTACCGATGAGTGTTTCGAAAACTTGATATTGATTTTTCTTTTTCTTAATCAGTTTTCGCCGATGAGTGTTTCAAAAATGTGATATTCATTTTTCTTTATTTAATTAGTTTTCATCGATTAGTGTTTCGAAAACTTAATATTCATTTTTATTTTTTTTTAAATAGTTTTCCCCGATGAGTGTTTCGAAAACATGATATTCATTTTCTTTTTAATAAGTTTTCACTGATGAGTGTTTCGAAAACTTGATATTCATTTTTCTTTTTTTAATCAGTTTTAGCCAACGAGTGTTTTCGAAAACTTGATATTCATTTTTCTTCTTTTAATCAATTTTCGCCGATGAGTGTTCTGAAAACTTGATATTCATTTTTCTTTTTTTTAACCAGTTTTCGCCGATGAGTGTTTCAAAAACTTGATATTCATTTTTCTTTTTCTTAATTAGTTTTCGACGATAAATGTTTTGAAAACGTAATTTTCATTTTTCTTTTTTTTTTTAAATAGTTTTCGCCGATGAGTGTTTTGAAAACATGATATTCATTTTTCTTTTTTCTTTTTTAAATATTTTTCCCCGATGAGAGTTTCGAAAACTTGATATTCATTTTTCTTTTCTTAATCAGTTTTCGCCGATGAGTGTTTCGAAAACGTGGTATTCATTTTTCTTTATATAATTAGTTTTCACCGATGAGTGTTTCGAAAACTTCATATTCAGTTTTCTTTTTCTAAATCAGTTTTCGCCGATGAGTGTTTCGAAAACGTGATATTCATTTTTCTTTTTTTAATCGGCTTTTGCCGATGGTGTTTCGAAAACTTGATATTCATTTTTCTTTTTTTAATCAGTTTTTGCCGATGAGTGTTTCGAAAACTTGATATTCATTTTTCTTTTTTTAATCAGTTTTAACCGATGAGAGTTTTCGAAAACTTGATATTTATTTTTCTTTTTTTTAATAAATTTTCGCCGATGAGTGTTTCGAAAACTTAATATTTATTTTTCTTTTTTTAATCAGTTTTTGCCGATGAGTTTTTTGAAAACTTGATATTGATTTTTCTTTTTTTAATCAGTTTTAGCCGATGAGTGTTTTCGAAAACGTGATATTCATATTTCTTTTTTTAATCAATTTTCGCCGATAAGTGTTCTGAAAACTTGATATTCATTAAATCAGTTTTCGCGAATGAGTATTTCGAAAACTTAATATTTATTTTTCTTTTTTTAATCTGTTTTTGCCGATAAGTATTTCGAAAACTTGATATTTAGTTTTATTTTTTTAATTAGTTTTGGCCGATGAGAGTTTTCGAAAACTTGATATTCATTTTTCTTTTTTTTAATCAGTTTTCGCCGATGCGTGTTTCGAAAACTTGATATTCATTTTTCTTTTTCTTAATCAGTTTTTGCCGATGAGTGTTTCGAAAACTTGATATTCAGTTTTCTTTTTTTAATAAATTTTCGCCGATAAGTGTTCTGAAAACTTGATATTCATTTTTCTTTTTTTTTTAAATCAATTTTCGCCGATGAGTGTTTCGAAAACTTAATATTTCTTTTTCTTTTTTTTAATCAGATTTTGTCGATGAGTTTTTCGAAAACTTGATATTCATTTTTCTTTTTTTAGTAAGTTTTCGCTAATGATTGTTTCGAAAATATGATATTCATTTTTCTTTTTTTAATTAGTTTTTGCCGATGAGTGTTTTGAAACCTTGATATTAATTTTCCTTTCTTAATCAGTTTTTGCCGATGAGTGTTTCGAAAACTTTATATTCATTTTTATTTTTTTAATCAGTTTTGGTCGATTAGTGACAATCGATGTCTCACATCGCTAGCGTAATCAAATCCGAAACCCACCAATAACTCCCTTTTGCATGATTATAATTAAAGTCACCGTCGTGACGAGTTTTCAAAATCAAGTTTAGCCCTTCCGTGCAAGGACTCTTGCCACCGTCGTGGAAAAGATTTAATAAAATACTCATCATGCCTCCGGAGTGTATGAGTTGGATTTGTAACACACCAATCATAGCAAACGATTACTCTTTACTCCTATGTCTTCCTATCCAAGCTACTTTCCACAACCTATTTTCTAGTTCTTTCATTCTTTTAGCATTCTATATCTCTAGCTAACATATACCAGACAAGCAGAGAATATACATACTCATGTAATCCACATAAGCATACAACCGTAGGAGTAGAGATGGAAGAACCCTCACCTTGGCCGCTTCACTTAGCATTCCCTTTGAGCACTCTAGTCTCCAAGGAAGTACTTGAACCCTATCACATACAACCAATTCAATCGATATCAAATTTCATACAATTTCCTAGTTTCTTTTCTTATGAATTCTTACATTTATCCAACCCCCAAGTTCATTTACTTGGCCTATGGTCATCATTTGGTGTTCTCTTTTAGTTCAACTCAATTAATGCATAAATAAACAAGTTTACAAACTTGTTCACTCTCCAACCTCCATCAATGAAGAATTTGCCAAATATGAAAAGTTCTCATTTGCACCAAATGTTCACATATCATTATTCCAATTATTGGGCATTCTTACAAATCATTTAGAATACCTAAATAGTTCATTTGAAGTCCATACATGCCATCAAGTTTAAGAAAATTTATAAATTCCATAAATTTTGTCAAAATTCGTAGGTTAGAAACCCTAGGGTAGAAATCTCCATAGAACTCAATATTTGGGTGATCTCTATGTTAAAAATGATCCTATGGTGATATATTATTGATAGGTAACTCATTCCCATCAAGAAACCTATGATTTAAGAGGTGAAAACAAGATTTTGATGCTTACCTATGGGGAAGTCCGAATTTGGAAATCCATGGAGGTTGCCCAATGTCACGACCCCCGTTTAGAGGACCGTGACCGGCACAGACACAGGGAATACCCCTCTGCCTGTAAGCCTTATCACCTAATTGACAGAATATCTATTATTGAAAATACATCCACATGCAGTATAATACCATGGCTACACCGAAATGGTGACCTATCCTAGGCAAGCAAATCCACGGCCAGTGCTGCTTCAGGATATAGATATAGGAAAACACACATAATATATAACCTGTGTACTGGCTACACATCCGAAGATCTTGCCTATCCTATTCACATGCAACAGATATATATATGTATATATATGTATTTTGAAAACAAGTTTTCCTTGTATCGCAGTAAAATAAATCATGATCTTTAAGGTGTGTGAAGCTGACAGTTCTAGATTTAGTGATACAATATAATTGGGTACGTCTACCCTTTACTTTATGATACATTAATAAAGTAAATTAAATTACAATTACACTTTATTCACCCACATGAACATGTTGTGGGTCTTGGGAAATGTTGCTCAACCCTCGTTCCACCGAGACTTCTTCCACATGCACTTAACCTGTCTCTGTGTAGTAAAAATGAGGTGTTAGTCTTAACCACACGACTCAGTGAGGACTCTCCCATCCCCGGCGCAAGGTGGGTACCATAGCGCTGGGTTTGGGAGTCATACACAACCACATGCAAAAACAACTAGTTACCATTGTTAGCATACATTCTTGGTGATCACACAACAAGAGAAATTTCACCCAAACACTCACATGCATTTAATAACTGTAAACATGCAGCAGTTTATTCCACGTCATCAATCAGCAAGTAAACATGTAACATATAGTGCCGGCTTTTACCTACCGGTCTTCTCACGTTTCAGCATGTCTGAATCAAACAAGACGTGTGGTTGCGTAATCCTATACGTTACCACTACGCTGCACAATCAGCAATTATATGCAAACACAGATAATTTATACATACACAAAGATGCTAAATATAAATCTACTTAATCTCCCCAAATCCTGTGCGTAATCCTGTACGTTACCACTACGTGGCTTTCCCACTTCGAACTTGTGCACTCGGGTTACTGGCCACCACGTGGCAAAGCATACTTAACTCATTCACTTGGGTATTGGTCACCTCGTGACAATTCTGTTAATCAAACAATACTTAACCCATTCACTTGGGCACTAGTCACCTCGTGACAATTCTATTAATCAAACACAATCAACTTCTATCTATCAAACAACTGATACATAGCCACCACGTGGCACGTCCTGACCCCTTGATGCGGGGCAATAGCTTGAGCCCACTCGTCCATTACCCAACCAGGCCACATGGCGGGCACGGCACAACGTCTTGAAGCATGGCCACTGACACACCCTGGACCAACTCCACAGGATGATTTCTCTTTTACTAGGCTAGGCTCACGGTTCACCCGTAGGTTCCTCCCGTGTCTCCTTTCCTTAGTCTCACATATTAATAGGATTTTTTGTATCTTTCCCGAAGGATAAACAATTCTTCTTCTTATTAATATGTACAAGTATCCTCAACAAGATATAACTCATATACCCGTTCAAATGCACTCTCTGAGCCTCAAGCTATCGTCATAGCAATATAAAACATTTCTGACCCTATTGCCAGGATAGGGCAATGACCTTCGTCATGGTGATTATAAAACTGAGGTCTCAAGTGTCATCTGACGTTGTTCTAGTCGATGTCTCACATTGCTACCACAACCAAATCCGAAACCCACCAATAACTCCCTTTGCATGATTATAATTTAAGTCACCGTCGTGACGAGTTTTCAAAATAAAAGTTTAGTCCTTCCGTACAAGGACTCTTGCCACCGTCGTGGAAAAGATTTAATAAAATACTCATCATGCCTCCGGAGTGTATGAGTTGGATTTGTAACACACCAATCATAGCAAACAATTACTCTCTACTCCTATGTCTTCCTATCCAAGCTACCTTCCACAACCTATTTTCTAGTTCTTTCATTCTTTTAGCATTCTATATCTCTAGCTAACACATACCTGACAAGCAGAGAATATACATACTCATGTAATCCACATAAGCATACAACCCTAGGAGCAGAGATGGAAGAACCCTCACCTTGGCCAACCTTCCATGCAATCCTCTCCTGTGACTTTAGTCTCCTCGGAGTTCCTGTTGAACTCTATTGCGTACCGTTGTTCCTATAAGAACAACATTTACTTCATTAAAGTTATTACTTAACTTAACTCGTTATTTATCTTTCCATTACTCTCACATGTAGTCCATGGTTGCCACAGAGTCAAACTCTTGGTCTTATCGGACTTCTCTATCCCGACTTATGCGTATCCTTCCTCGGACACTTGACTTACTCGAATATAACACTCTACTTGAGTGTTTCACATACTTGAACTTGAGTATTAGACCTCTATCTACTTGTATTCGCATCTAAGGAACCTTATCTAGCTTGGTAGGATGAAATCCTAATTTTTGGAAGGTCTAAGCATTTTGTTTCAATTTGTGTTCTTACTCGGGTTCTAAGAAATCTAGTTTCTAAACCTCAATACACCTCTAATTCACCCTACTTAAGGCTTCCTAATAATTATGAAGGAATAAAATTACCATTTTAGAATTTGGACTTCATTGTTCCGCAAGTTTCCATCCATGAGAAACAAGAAGGTACCTAAAATAATTCTTAATAATTATTCATAATTATCCTCGAGTGTTTAAGATCGAAGTGAGGAGGTTTAAAACTCTCAACGTCACGCTTAAGTGTATTTGGTCATATCGAGCAGGGACCCGGCACGTTAACGTCCAAGTTCAACCTTAATAACATCGGGCCAGCTCTTCACGGGTCTTGTTCAGCTAATATTTCCACAATATAATTTCAATAGGACCAATCCAAGCCTATTTACTCAAATCCAAGGTCAATTCCTAAGATATCAACAATTTTCCCAATTTGGAAATAATTATAATTTCAATAATATTAATCCAAGCCTATTTACTCAAATTCAAGCTCAATCCTAATTATCAACAATTTTTCCCAATCTGAAAATAATTATAATTTCAACCCCAAATCCTTCCAAATTCGAATTTGAGCAAATCCGAGGATATATTTTTGATTCATACCCCAACTAAGTGTTCAAGAACACTTTCTAGGTCTCAATCTACCCTCGAAACAATCCAATCGAAGGTGGATCGAAGAAATCCCTAAAAATGGAGAAATTGGGGGTTTCGAATGAAATTGGGGTTACCAACCTTTGATTCGATTGGTGGAAGGTGTAAGAGATGTTGTAGTCGAGCTCCGGTGAGTTTTTCCGGCGTCGGACCGCTCTCTCCGGCGACTTTTCCAACGATTTCCCTATCTTCCCCTTCTTCTTCCTCCACGCCATCCTCCCTCTCTCTCTCTACCTCACTGCTTCTCTCTCTTCTTTCACGTTTTGTTTCTTCTTTTCTTTCTCTTTCTTTTTTCCTTTCTTTTCTTCCTTTATAATATATATATATATATATATATATATATATATATATATATATATATATATATATATATATTTAGATACCTACCACACGTCAAACCCATCCATTTTTTTCTTAAAAATAATAATAATTATAATTAAAAAATATATATAATAATTAATTAAATAAATAATTATAATTAAAATAAATTAATTAATAATTAAATAAATAAATAACTAATATGTATTTTCTTTTCTTTTTTTTGAAATAGATAATAAGATAAATAATAATCACTTAAAAATAATAAAGATATATTTTTTAATTTAACTTCCTTTCCCTATTTAATTCAGGTTTCCAATTTCTTAGGTCCCGAATTAAATCCCAAAAATTATTTTCTACTTCCTATTTATTTTGAGTTTCTAATTTCGTAGGTCCTGAATAAATTCCAAAAAAAATATTTTACTTCTTTCCTTCATCTATTATTTCACTTGAAATTTTGAAGAATTTCTCGGTTCCTTTCCGGTTTTCCTTAACCTTCACACTTTTCCTATATTCTTCTTTTTTTTAAGGTTTTAATTCCTAGCCCCGGAATAAATCATTCTTAAATCCTCAAAATTCTTTAAATCCTCAAAATTTTCCAGGGTATTACACCCAAACTTGTTAATGCTTAACAATGGTGGAGGGAGTTTGATGATGCATGAGTGGTAGGAAGCAAGAAACATGGTGGAAAGTGAAGGATTTCTTCACTTATTACTTTCCCTAAGAGAGCTTTAGAGGAAGAGAAGAGAAGAAGAAGATGAACAAAATGAGGAAGAGTGGTGTGCTGATGTCTGGTGCTTATTAATTGGGTTTGAGCATTTAAGGGTAGTTTGAGCAATTGACAACTTTTGAGATATGGTGAAATAGAGTTTTGATTGTATTTTCTTAACTATATTTATTTGTAGGTAAGAATAGGAAAAATTTGAAATTTTTGGCTAATCATAAGCCTATTAAAAATATCTGTTATTGAGTGTCTTGCAGATGAAAATTTCTTACCTAGTATAATTTTTATTTTCGAAAAATCCTCAAATCTATATATATATATATATATATAAAGGAATCCCCTAGCCTATTTTCTTGACAAATAGGATGGGGGATACCTTTGCTCATGTGACACATCATCAATACATCTTTTACTCTCATGCATTTAGTCCACATGTCAAGCCATTTTATAAATGCTATATTTCTATTGGTCCACATAATATTTATAATAATCCAGCTGGATTTTTCTATCTTCCATGTACACCCATCCCAATTGAATCGGTTTAATTCAATGCAATTAAATGGACTTTAATGCTTTACTTAATGCAATTAAATGGAAATTCAATGCAATGTTTGTTTGACAATTTGAATAGGAGAAATTGGAATCAGTACATTAATACCTCTTTATTGCAGTATATTTGATTTGGACGTTTGAAATATGATTGAATGTAATTCAAGGATTTACTTTTCTCATTAGCCTATAGTAGTTGACTCAAGCACACTATAAATTCGTTATTGGGGGAACATGTTTGTTGTCCAATCATTCAACCATTTTCACATTCCTTATTCACTCACTTGCTGACAGGAAAAACTTGGTAAGGATATACAAGAGTATATTGATTGTTTATAATATAAACATTGTTTATTCCTAATATTTCTTTTAATTTCTGATAGGAAAAGCTTGGTAAGGTAGCTCTTTTTCATGACATGCAGAATCCTAGCATTAGGGCCGTTAAATTGGATCCTATGTAGACTTTAGCTTTTGTCTGTCGTTGTTATAGCTCTATTTTCTTTGTTCTTTTGTTGTTGTTTTTCTTCCCGTATGTCTATATTTTCTTATTTCCATTTACTTATGTTGAACTCTTTGTAATCTGCTTTCTTGAATCTAATTTGCATCTTTTACAAAAAAAAAAAAAGAGTATCTTGATTGTGAAATTAAGCTGAATTATTGCATCATAAGATATTGATAGACGAAAGGTAAAATAATTTAATTTGGAAGTTCCACGGGAGAGCTACCACTTTGCACTCTTTTCAATTAAAAATCTATGAAATATCAAAATTATGAAAGAAAATTGGGATTAAAAGTTACATATAAATCCCTAATTCGAATTGGGAGAAATAAATAAAACAATGAATCGACATACCTAGAGTAGACATGATGAAAGATGAAAGAAACTAGAGCAAAGAGTAGGTTCAACCCACAATACCCAAGAGTTGTATTTTTGCGAATGAAAAGAGTAATCTAGTTTTGTAGAGAGAAATCCTTTTTATAGGTAGGTTTTTCTAGATATGAAAAATCCTAAATGGATAAGTATCTTACCAAATATTTGATATGCCTCTATTTTAAAATTCAAAGTAAAATTAAGTATTAAATAAATAAGATAAAATTTGATAGGCTTATCAAATATTTGATTTTAAAGTATATCATTTAAAACTTTCCCACAAAATAACTCTATATCTAAATTAGTAATTTAATGGGATAATTACTAATACTCTTGGGCTGTAAGTTGGGGTCTTTGCCCAATAGGCATGTGGATAATCAACCCATCACAGATTACCACATTTAAACATGGACCCTAATCTATTCTTATTCGTAATTACGAGATTAAATTACTTAATCAGTATAATTATAAATCCAATAATTAATTAATGTTGATCCAATAATGAAATTTTAATAAAATTTCTAACAATCTCCCACTTGGATAGCATTAATCAATTATTAGAAAATATAAACAGAAAATACTGAAGTAAGTGATCAATCATCACAAAAGTACACAAATGTGTACATTAGATGAAACCACACAAATAGACACTGATTTCGCAGGGAAACAAGTGATATAAACATATCATTAAATCCGATAGGGAAATAAATGATATAAATATAAACTGGTTTCAACATCTGAATAAGATAGAATATGAAATAACATTAAATATCATTTTACAAAACCAAAAGAATAAATTCATAAAGTCTTAACTCAAACTCCCACTAGACCAAGGCTTCATCAAAATTTGCAACAACACCCATGTTGCTCACATGGTTTTTAAAGACTCGTACAAGTAAGCCTTTGGTCAACAGATGCGCCAGGAATGTAAATCAAACAAGTCTGAGACACAAAATGTCAAATTCGAGATTTGAAAAGATTTGGATCCAAAACAACAAATTCAATTGTGAGATAATACAAGACAATGAATCCGATCGGGAAAAACAATGTTTCTCATCAACTGAACAAAATTGGATCCCTAAGTTGGACTAAATCCAACAGATGTAACTAAATTACGTCAAATGCCTTTTCAGACCAAGGTTAGACTAAAGCCAATGAACATAATTAAATTTATGTCAAATGCTTCTCAAAGGCTAAAATTAAACTAAATCCAATATATATAACAAGATTGCGCCAAATGCCTATTGAAGGCCAAAATTGGACTTAATCCAATAATTGTAACAAAGTTACACTAAATGCCTCTAGCTCCCACTGGACCAAGATATTATTCAAAAGGTCCACGAAATTCTTATACCAAAATTTATAGTAAGTCTTGTCAGCAGCACCATAATGGTCAAATACATCTGTTAGCCCATGATCCCTCATAGCCAAATAATAATTTGATTAATAGATACATGTCTAGGGACTCAAACTGGTCATCATGATTAGTCCCATCCAAAGTTTTCACCACATAAAGTTGCTAAAAAACCAAACAGAAGCTGATATGGCAATAACAAACGGGAAACATTAATTATGTCTTGAAAACATAATTATAGCGCAAGATTTCCATCACAGAATCAGCTTATGCAACTTTATAAAAAATGTGAAAATATAATACATGTCTATCCAAATTTTACAAATGAATGGATCAATACAAAATGCATCCATTGTCTCCATATCGATAGGATACAACAGACTCTGGAAACATTATAAACAAAACACAAAGCTGACAAGATATACAAATGAACATGTATCACAAAATTGCACATTAACTATGTTCTACCGATAGGGTAAATCCACAATTAACATACAAGTTATGAGATTGAACTATCTTCTCTCCCACAAACATAAATTTGATATCAAAACTTTATAGGGTTACTAATCTTGTAACTTTGAGAGAAGCTTATAACATATCAAGTATCGCAACAATGATTAGAGGAATAAATAAAATAAAATTAATCAAATGCATGTTAGATATCTGATTCCTCAACCATATAATCTAATAAATGGCTTCACAAAAGCGATATATATTTGAAGTGTTGTAAGTGTCTATCTGACCCTCTAAAACAAAGCAGCCCTTCTACATATAAAAGAAAACATGCAGCTTGACGTAGATGAAACGATCTACTCAACTAATATAATCTACATCCGAGTAGCAAAACCATTTTGATCGAATCAGATTTCACAAGGCCAACAAATGATTTACAGTACTTTACAAGTACTTAATGACATTTTCTTAGCTTTCCAATGATCCCTTACAAGATTGTTCAAGTATTTCCCAAGTACACTTATACGGAAGGCTATAACTTAACTAGTGTACACTTGAGTAAAACACCGAATGCTAACAGCGGAACCTTAAGGGATTAAAATAAGATTATTTGATGAAATTACAAATTGGAAAATTTATCATAAAAGACACAATAGTGCAATTCAAATTTCTTAAGCACTTACTTAAATATAGGTTCCTTGAGACGAGCCAAAATACCGTAAGACTTAACAAGGTAAAATTAATGGGCAATTCAGAATAAGATTTAACCAAGAGTACGTCATTCTACAAAGCAGTTATTAAAACAAATATTCTATCTCAATCAGGATACCTATATAAAATATTTTGTCCAAACCAAAATATCTCTAGTGCTCATCAATCACAAAAATAAAGTAGAGATATTAAGACAAAATTAATTAAATAAAATGCTTAATCAGTAATTACAAATAACTAAAATAATAATTAATTAATTAATTAATGTTAATTCATACAAATAATTGAAATCTCTCCCACTTGGATAACATTAATTAATTATCAGACAAGTCCACAAGATACTTAACTAAGCAATTAATTATCTCAAAATACATATTGCATTAACAATGTCACACCGATAGGGTATGTCCATTGTCAATATAAATTTTGGTCCACAAACTAAAAAAAACAACCTTGCAACTGGGCTCATGATAAGCAAGCACTCAATCACAAGTTGCTAAAATTAACAAAACCAATTTCCATAACCAAAGATTTCAAAATTTTAATCAAATGGGGCTCAAAAATGAATTTTAAGCAGAAAATCACAATTTAGGTGCATAATATCAGACCAAAAATTATTTCATATATCAAACGGTAATTTTAGGGAGAGTGTAAAAAATATGAGATCAATATTAATTTACAAAATATGCACACAAAAAATTTCAACTCAAAATTCTGAGAGTACTTGCCCCAAAACTAAATTTTAGTACTATGGAAATTAATAAAAACATTTCGGGTGCTCAAATAATTTCACGAATCGATGCTTCAAAGTCGTGAAAAACGCTACTTTTATGGGGTTTTCAGGTTTCAATCGAAACAAGCATGTTTTTAGCAATATTAATTGTAGCTTACCGATAGGGTAAGAACACAATCAATATACACTTCAAACTTTCTTTCAATTTATTTATTTATTGGCAACCAAACACTATCATAAATCGGTTCACGATAGGTGAACACATAATTATTAGGTGTATAGACAAATTAAATAATTAAATAACTGTAACAATAAATAAATAAATGACATTATTCTTGGACGATAGGCAATAGGTATGATGCCAATAATGATATATAGATTGTGCACAAAATATATTTATATATATGTGCAAGATCAGGCTCAATTAAAGAAGTTGAAAGTAAGAGTGAAAGTCACTTGGAGTGGAAGAAGAAAAATCATTTGAAATAAGTAAAAGATTGAGTCTTAGGAATAATTCCAAAAAGACGTTCTCAAAACTCATTAACTATGAGGGAACAAAGTTCAATTGAAATAGGGAAAGAATTGAGTCTTAAAAGAAGATAAAAATAAGTACTCAACTCATTTTAGTTGAAGGAAAAGAAACCATTCAAATTAAGGGAGAAATAACTTTTCAAAAAAAAAAAACTAGAAACTTGGTAGTATGTTAAACCGAACCGCTAACTTTCAAGGAAATTTCCAGAAAATCTAACCGTTGGAATTTTTTTTAGTAAAAATACAACTTAGAAAGCTTAGGATGTTAGCTTTCATATGGCTTTGGAATCACTTGAATCCATTAAGTAACGAATTCATAAAACACATTTAAACAGAACAAGGTCATATTCAAAACCTCAGTTTATGGCTGTAAACATGCTCTACGAATTTGTATAAATTAAATCCGATTTTTCCTTCTTCCCTTCCATAAATCCAATGATTCAATCCTTAAAATGTATATTTGAATGATGGGTTTTAATTTCTTAGGTTCCTACAACAATTTCCTTCCATAAAACATCATCAATCTAAGCTCAACAAGATCCACCAACATCAAACAAGTCTTTATTCTCTAGAAAGTAAAGAACATGATGAATCCTAAATCTTAAATCATACAACCAACAAATCCAGCACATCAATAATGAAATGCATCCAATAGAAATGTCGGAAAACTAAGAATGCAAGTTTATGCCTCCATTATTATCAAAGTGAAGAAATATTTCAATGAGCTTCAAAACAACATCAACCACATACTTTTGAGTACAAAATTCAAACTAATGACATGAGAGATAATTAATTAGAAAATTAAGCATTCATTGACGAACTCAAACTTCCGTTTGCACTTCTCAATATTTTGGAGTAAAATATTTTCTCTAATTTAATTACTAAAAAAATACTTATATCACATGTGTATATTTATTAGTCACGATTAGAGTTAATAACTCCATTCAACTTCAAATTTGACCTATAACCTGAGAATTTCTTCTTCTTTTTTTGAGTTGCGTAAAAAAAATTAACTTTACTATCCAGAACATGATACATTAGTAAAATTATATCATACTAAAAGATCAAGATCAAACCATATTAAAAGAATTATGAACTTACACTATATATATATATATATATATATATATATATGCATCTCGAATTATATGTATATGCACAATTAAAAGAAAAAAAAAACTCCGAAGCCAACATCTGGAGTACTTTTGATATAAGAAATTTAATTTTGAAATCAACAAAATCAAGAATCATGAACCAGGCTCTGATACCATTTGAAAGAAAATTGGGATTAAAAGTTACATATAAATTCCTAATTCGAATTGGGAGAAATAAATAAAATAATGAATCGACATACCTGGAGTAGACATGATGAAAGATGAAAGAAACTAGAGCAAAGAGTAGGTTCAACCCACAATACCCAAGAGTTGTATTTTTGCGAAAGAATAGAGTAATCTAGTTTTGTAGAGAGAAACCCTTTTTATAGGTAGGGTTTTTCTAGATATGGAAAATCCTAAATGGATAAGTATCTTACCAAATATTTGATATGCCTCTATTTTAAAATTCAAAGTAAAATTAAGTATTAAATAAATAAGATAAAATTTGATAGACTTATCAAATATTTGATTTTAAAGTATATCATTTAAAACTTTTCCACAAAATAACTCTATATCTAAATTAGTAATTTAATGGGATAATTACTAATACTCTTGGGCTGTAAGTTGGGGTCTTTGCCCAATAGGCATGTGGATAATCAACCCATCACAGATTACCACATTTAAACATGGACCCTAATCTATTCTTATTCGTAATTACGAGATTAAATTACTTAATCAGTATAATTATAAATCCAATAATTAATTAATGTTGATCCAATAATGAAATTTTAATAAAATTTCTAACAAATTAATCTTCTTAATCAATTTTTGTTATTTCTCTTTTGTAGTTGAATGGCTACTGTGATATACTTGAAGCTCAAGGTCAAGTCTGAATCTCTCCAACGAATCTCCGAGGTCATTTTTCAAATTCAAAGTAAATCCCGGCCATTGTATGCTATGTAAGTCGTAAGATAATTTTTTTGGCTCCTAATCTATCTTATATTTATTTCCCATGTTTAATTCCATGTTGGACGTCTGCTCATGTATCTTTCAAATATTTTAGGACCCAGGTATTAGAAAAAGTATTAGTGTACTTAAAGGATCCAAATGGTGGCAACGAAGAAAATGGCATTTTGTAATAATTTATTTGTAAGTTCTTCTCTTTTTTATACACGTCATTAATTCCTCAAAAAAAAAATTCTTGCACCATCATTTCCTTTGGTTGAATTGAATTGCCTAATCAATTTATTCATACAAAATTGGATTTCAAAATTATTTGTAGTGTGTATGGGGTCTAATGATTAATTCCTCAGGTTCTATAAGATCTAATGTGATATGATTTTTACATTCTTTAAAATTTGATTCGTAATTAATTTCATATATTAATTTCAAAATTCATATTTCCCATTGATCATGCTATACTCACCTAATATTTAAATTCCTTAAAATCAGCTAATTTTAAAAATTCTAATAAAAATCTGATTTTGAACTTTTAATTATTATGTTATTTTAATTTTGATATTTACCATTAATTAATAATTACTCCAGATTTCTATGTCTTAAATTATGTGTTCTTTTTGTCTATGACTGATTAAAGTATTTACTAGAACGAGTATCATGACTAATCCCTCAACTACTATAGGGTCTAATGTAATGGTTTTTATATTCCTTAAAATTAGCTTCGTGAGTAATCTCATATATTAATTTCAAAATTCATATTTCCCTTTAATCATGCTACACTCACCTAATATCGAAATTCCTTAAAATAATCTAACTTTTTTTTTAAATAAAAATCTGATTTGGCACTTTTAATTATTATATTATCTTAATTTTGATATTTACCATTAATTACTCCAGATTTTTAATTTTGGAATTAAACTATTTAATGTATTAATATAAATTAAAATTTTTAACCATATTCTCTTTTCAAATTACCTCTATCATATATTAATATCATTCACTCTCTCACATTCAAGTCAAAATTTCAAATCTCATCTCCTATTCAACTAAGCATATTTTTTGAAAAATAAAAACCCTAGCCATTAATATATGATTTTCATGTCCCTTAAAATCACTTTCGTACTTAATTTCATATACAAATTTTAAATTTTAAATTATTATCACTCCCTCACTTTGTCTATGATTATGATATCGTTAATTATATTCAAATGATATTTAAAATTTATATAATAATTATTATACCTTAAATTAAGTTAATGGATTTAGAGTTGACTATGATTATGACATTCTAAAAAAGTTTGAGATTCTAAAAAAATTTTAAATTTTAAAAAAATTAACTAAAATTATAATTAAGTTAGCAATTATAATGACAAAATCTTCATTTTTGTCCCTCATCACTTGGATAATGAAGTGACCAAATTGATACTAAATGCAAACATGAGGGACTAATTGAGACTGCATCAACGTAAGGGACCAAATTGATACCAATTGGAAAAAACGAGTGATCACATTGAGATTTAGCAAATATTAGGAACAAAATTGATAGCAATTGTAAATATGAGGAACCAAATTAAGACTCGCCAAACGTTAGGGACTAAAATAAGAAAAATGCTAAATGTAAGGGACCAAAATGAGATTTTTGTCTAATTATAATACTTTAAAATGTTAAATGTAAGGGAGAAGTTTGAGATTCTAACAAATAATTATAATCTATTTTTTAAATCAAAAACTTTATATTAGAATTAGAAAATTCTAAATGATTATAAAATAGTTTAAGTTAAAACAATCCTACAATTTAATGAGTTTTTTCAAATTTAAATACATTTTCTTTATAAAGAAATTAAATACCTTTTCAAAAAATTAAGATGTAAAATTAATTTTATCATAATATGGGTACGAGATATAAAAACTAAAAAAAATGACATATTCGGGGATTATACAAAATTAATTCATATTTTTTAAAAAACAAAAAAATGAATGTGGTCATGAGTTATACATAGAGATAGCGATATGACAATTTTTTCAAATTATATAGGTTATGGGTACACTAATATATACTAAATAAATAAATAAAAATTGTAATATATGAGTACGTACACATAGGTGTGTAGGTGTACATATAATAAGTATGACTATTTTTTTCAAAATATATAGGAGCTGGACACGAGTACGACAATATATACTAAATAAAAAAATTCTACTTAAATAAAATATTCATTACCACATGTTGAGTGAACAATGTTGGCATCCCATCAAAAGCAATGATGGTGGACCAGCAAAGAAAGAGACAATGTGAGAATTTCTTTAAGAAGAGGAGCTGTTCAACAATGATGCGAAGGTTATATCTGATTCTCTAGAAAATATGTTAATTCTTAAATTCTGCTCAAAAAAATTATTGGTTGCGTGTTTAAAACTGTTTATCACTTTGTTAATTAAGATTATCTAATGTTTGATAAGTTCATATTTAAACTTTGTTTACTTTAATATTAAAGTCATTCCAATTAATTCATTTGGTACATCTTTTATATTAACATCATATATTCATATTACTTTACATTATATTTTTTATAAATTTAAAATTTTAGTCATTTATATTTTAAATATTTAAAATTAATATATAAATATTTGTAAACTTAGCCCGTGCGATGCACGGGTCACCACCTAGTTTAAACTATAAGCTTGAAATAATTCATATGATTCATATTGAACCCAATTTATATTTTTTTATTTGCATTTCTTATTTATTTTAATTTCTTAAATTCTCAAATCTAAAGCAATTAAAATCTTAATAATAACCCAAAAAATCTTATTTCATTCCAAGAAATTATTTTTATTTTATTTAGTCAAAATGTCCAACCTCAACATCAAAATTCTATCAATTTCATATTATCCCATCATTTCTTAATTAAGATTATATATATATATATATATATACATATTTCTATTTATTTACTTGTTGATATATTATTTATTTATTTATTTATTTTTAAATTCCAACTCCAAATGTTGACCATTCTAAGTCTTACTATATATTTGACTTGATTCCAAAAATACCCCTCAAGTATTACAATCTTCGTAAAAAAAAATCCTTTCCGGTTTCTTTTAACTTTCATACTTTTTCTATATTCTTTTTTTTTAAGTTTTAATTCCTAGCCCCGAAATAAATCATTCTTTAATCCTCGAAATTTTTTGGGGTATTACATTCTTCCCCCCTTGAGAAATTTGGTCCCCGAATTTCATCTCCTTCATCGGGTTGTTGGCTTGTTGTCATCCCTTGGCTCAATTTCACCTATGGTTCCTCTCAACGTGGAAGTTTTACCGTTTTTGTAATACCCGAGAATATTTTAACTAGCATCGAAAATTTAAATTAAATTAATTAATGTAAGAGTGGAAAATATATATTTTTTATTATTATTTATTTATCATGACATCAGATTTTTCTTTTGGGTGATAGGAATACACATATATTTTAATTATATAAATATACATATATATGTATCAAAAAAAAAAGAGAGAAAAAGGGTCCAGATTGTTTCTTTTTGGGATATATATACATATATATTAATTTAATATATATGTATATATGTGATAAGGAGGAAGTAAAGGAATAAGAAAGAAGCAAAACGTGGGGTTGGCATTGTCTTCACGCACGGAAAGAAAAAAAAACGAGAGAGAGGAGGAGCAAGCCGTGAAGGGGTTGGAGCAACGCGTGGCTGGAGGAAGCTCGACAGGAAGGTGGCTGGACGCACGGGCTGAGCACGGTGGTGGTCGGAGTTCGCCGTCCGTCGCCGTCTTTGGGGCTAGAGAGAGAGAGAGCTCGGGTTAGAGAGAGAAACAAGAGGAAGAGAGCTTCTCGCCGAAAAACGCCGTCTCTTCACCGGGGAAGGTAGCTGGGAGTCCCCTCTACTCCATATCGTCCTTCTAACCGGTTGAATCGAGGTGAGAAGTCCCGAAACTCTCAAACCCCAATTTTATCAATTTTAGGGATTTTTGGAAAGAGCCCAATTGATTCAATCTGAGTGTTCTAGGTCCTAAATTAAATTATATGCATGTTACGAAGTGAGTTGGAAGCTTAGGAACCGGAACCAAATTGATGGAATTTATCCGGGTTGGAAAAAGTGTAGGAAAATGGGGTTGTTAAGGTTTAAGGATGTTGTGGAATGACTTGGGGTGTATTGAAAGGTTGAATAATAATTATAAAAATTGTTAAAAATTATTGGAATGTACGAGGGATGAAAACCCGAGTAATTCCCGTCTCACCTGGAACCCCGTTCGGGGAAAAAGAGACAATTTTCTAATTTTACGCGTATTCGGGTATTCATGTGTAGGTGAAGTGTTCAAGGTTATTTTGATAAATGGAAATTTTGGACAAGTAGAATTTATGACTCTTGAGCCATAAATTCAAGACTTGGGTAATGGGAACTTCACATGGACACATAGAGGTGAAATTGGGTAACCTTGCATTCTCAAATTCAACGTTTCTGAATAGCGTAATTAAGAGAGGGTTGGACACGAATTAGAAGCATGCTAGGTGTTCCGAAAACTAGTTGAGGGCATTCCAAGCCAACAACTAGTCTATGGAATTAATTAGAAAGAACATGAGCATTAGCGTTACATGTACACGATAGTGGTTGAATTTTCAAGTCTCTGAATCTCTCAAGTATATGTGTATAGGGCACCGTACTGTGAGTGGACTTTCGGGCGCACCGAGAGCCGATCAGAGGGGCCAACCAGGTGAGGGGCTTTCCTATCCTTGCCCTATAGGGTTGACTGCGGATATGGATATATGGTTTGCCTTCTTGCCTATTTGTAGGAATTACATGTTAGATAACATGTTATTGTTGTTCCTAAATTACAGTATATGTGAAAAAGTGCTATATGCGTGTATGTGAATTGTAAAAGCAATGGTGGCTCAAGGAGCCTAAATTACAGTATATGTGAAAACGTGCTATATGCGTATGTGTTTGTGATTGGCTCCTCTTCCCCAGTTGTAGTGGTACCTGCTACTACACCAGGGATGGGAAAGCCTCTCACTGAGTCTGTTTGACTCACCCCAATATTACATGTTACAGACACAGGTGGTATAGGCATCGGAAGCGTTTCCACTTCATCCCAGGAAGGCGAACAGACTTAAAGACCGCACGCATTGTTCGCGTGGGTAGTACTGCTATATGTATTTTGACAGGATATATATGTATATGATTCATTTTGGTATAGCATTGTTTTGTACAGTTGCTATATGCATATATGTATATGTCACACTCTAGAATTGTCGGCTTCATACAGATTAAAGATTGGTTTGGTTGTTGGGATTATAGGTTAGGATATGATGAATATCATGTGTATATGTATATATGGATGTGACTTCCGCATGTGAATAGGATAGACCACTCGCACTGAGCGTGTGGTCAATATGTAAATTATATATATGTGTGACTGAATACTTGATTGTGTGAAAATACGGCTTCCGCATGTGAATAGGATAGGTCACACGCATTGAGGCGTGTGATCAATATGTATATTTTATGCAGGTGTGTGATTGAATATATATGTTTGACTGTACACAGGGATTCTGCATGTGAATAGGATAGATCACCCGCCTTCAAGTGCGTGATCAGTATGTATATTATACGTACGTGTGATTGATTATGTGTATATGTATAGACTGAAGCGGCGTTGAGCGAGCCGTGGATTGCGTGCTACTTAGGTCACCGGTTAGGGATGACCATAAATACTATATATTGTTTGTATTAGAAATGGGTAGTTATGTACATACAGAAATGTCAATCAGGGATTAGAGGCTTACGGGATAGGAGAAATCCTACCTCCCGTGCCGGTCACGGACTTTCGGTAGGGGGTCGTGACAGTTTTACCCTACGGTTTATCTTTCTTTCCTAGGGACTCAGGGTCTTTATCTGGTCTCTACATCTTCTTTCTGTGATTGTTTGTATTCCTAGTTTCGTAGTTAACCACCCCTCCGCGAGGTGTTAACAGACAGACTCCATCTGTCATCGCATCCTTCCCCGAGGATATCTAACTTTCCTAATTTCAATTCACTTTGCGCTACTAATTTTGCAATGGAGTGTCTGGCACGCACCACATGCCATGCTCCATTTTAGTTCTCCGAGGAGTTAACTCTTGCCTTCTCTAGTGAGGCTTACCTTGACTCAATCTGCTTGTCCGACTAGCTACCTTCATAGGGACTTCATATATCCGTCTTGGAACACGCCAAGACACTAGCTATTTGCATAGCACACTGGTCCTATTTCTATAAACTATAACTGACATCGGAGTCCCCGTACTTAAGTATCCTCTACTACCAAGAAGCTACCCTTCTGCCGGTATTTCCCCCGATATATTCCTTGTAAACGACTTCTGTAGAAAAGTCTGTTTACTTCTTAATACACCCTCTACTATACCTCTAGACTTACCGCTTACACGGCTTTCACCCTACGTAGGTGTTCATATTTTGTGCCATCAGTGTACCCAACCCTTCCGAGGTTGTTACACTTACTACAGACTCGATTTACCCTACTCGTGGCCTAACGAAGCTAAATGCCATGACACCAGCACAATTATGTATTACACTTATCGTTTCCCCACCAAACGGTAAGGGATCTTTCCTTTATAACTCGTGTTTCCCTTTCTTTTCCGGACTTCAACCCTTACCCTTAGTGGTTTCTATAACCACCTCAGGTTACTCCCTGTCGGCATCCTATGTCTGACTGACTTAGACTCTTTTCTGACTACTACTTGTAGTCATTTCTGTTTATAAAGGAAACTCATCAGTCTCCTCCTTACCATCATATTCATCACTCTGCCTCTGGCTTAGTTCGGTCTTCTCATCTGAAGACCTCGCTTGACACGACTATGACCGTGGATCTATACCATCCTCAGGTTAGTCCACTTAGAGTTGCACATCCTATACTAACTCTACTCATTGGAATTCCGTTGGCTTTTACCCCAACTTGGCCCACTCGGACTCCTTAACTCACTTAGATCCTGTATTCCTACTTGAAATACTTGATCTGTTAACTACAGCATGAACCTTTCCGGACATGCTCTACTCCCCTTGACCAAACGAGATCTGCTCTCACGGTTTGACTCTTTCCTTTCTTACAGTGTAGCATATGTTCATGAACATATACCGCCTCTTGCAAGTGTGTTACCCGTTGGGTTCCAATCGCCCCCAACGGTAGTATACCTGTTTTATCATTTTGGCTCTCATCCCCAGATGCTTACCCGACTCCATTCCCGTATTCACTCTCTTCTTTTCCATTTCGTACCTATGTGGTACACTTTCTTCGAGTATTTCTCAATACTTGTTACTCACTAAATTCTCCTTCTTGATTAACCGTCCTTACGGTTAATTTTCCATTTATGGCACCCACATGGCCATTTATATGTTTGGTTTATCCACTCAGTCTCCATCCATACACAGGCTTCAGACTAACGAATTTACGGTTCACCAACCTATGGAACTAGCTTACCTAGCTATGTCCACTACAATCTGTGTACTATTCATGCACTTACAGTAGTAGTTGGTGCTCCACCTCCTATTTGACTCTTATCCTATGGGGTCCTATAGGCTTCCGCTCTTCCCCCTTATGGGACTACCTATCCCTGTCTACTTTCTCTCCCCTCGGGCCTCCACGAGTCCCTTAGGGGTTAATCTCTCATGTTATCTCGTTCGAGAGCTATCTACCGCAATAGCACTCCTTTTCTTATCACACTCATTTCCACTTCTAGACCTGCTCCGGTCTAATGCTTTCAGGTCCATAATCACCCTATGGCCCCTTAATTGGTAACCCTTAGGTTTACCTGTATACTCCCTTGGCACTTTAGCACTCTCTAGTGCTTTTCGATGTCTACTTAATTTTAATCACTCCAAGGGAGTGATTTCTCAACTACATCTACCATCCTTATACAGCTTACCTTTAAAATGGCTATTGTTTGGTAGGGTATTGGTCACATGAGTTAGTTTTCTTAGGCACCCCGCAGGTTTTAAAAAATTAATTGAAGTTTATTTCTTAGAAAATGACGCCTAAGGTTTTCGTAAATGGTTAGGGTTTAACCAATTGGAATGACACAAATTGCGAAAAAGTTTTCATGAAAATTTGTCTTCCAATGGTTCCCTAGTATTTTCACGAAAAGTTTGAGGGTCTTTCAGAATCTCTCATTCGGAAAGACCAAAAAGATTTTTATAAAAATTTCTCATGTGATCAATATCCTATTCTTTATGCTCTTCCTTAAGCAACCCAAGAGAGTTTGGTTGGGCTTAATCCCTTTCTCTTCCCCCATGTTTGCTTAAGGAACTAGCAGTTCATGGACCGAGCGCAGGGTTGGACTAGGCTCCTTCCCTGTGCCTTACCATTTACTCTGTTTCCTACTCGGCATATGGTCACGCTCTACACGTTTACATATGTCTCTACTTCTTAACATCCATCTCTACGGCATATGGTTCGGCCACTTTGCCATTCCATATACCGTATCCTGATTTTTTTTTTCTAGTTCGTAGACTTCTACTTCTATACTGTGGCATACACCACTTCTTTTATGTTTACTTTCTAGGAAGAACAACTCACTTCCTAATCCTTGAAATTTTTCGGGGTATTACACCACTCATCGGCCAAAACTGATTAGAAAAAGAAAAATGAATATCAAGTTTTCGAAACACTCATCGGCAAAAACAGATTAAAAAAAGAAAAATAAATATTAAGTTTTCGAAACACTCATCGGCGAAAACTGATTAAAAAAAAATGAATATCAAGTTTTCAGAACACTCATCGCCGAAAATTGATTAAAAAAAGAAATATGAATATCAAGTTTTCGAAAACACTCATCGGATAAAACTGATTAAAAAAGAAAAATGAATATCAAGTTTTCGAAACACGCATCGGCAAAAACTGATTAAAAAAGAAAAACGAATATTAAGTTTTCGAAACACTAATCAGCGAAAACTTACTAAAAAAGAAAAATGAATATCAAGTTTTCGAAAAACTCATCGGCAAAAACTGATTGAAAAAAAAAGAAAAATAAATTTTAAGTTTTCGAAACACTCATCGGCGAAAACTGATTAAAAAAAAGAAAAATGAATAACAAGTTTTCAGAACACTCATCGGCAAAAAGTTATTAAAAAAAGAAAAATAAATATCAAGTTTTCGAAAACAATCAACGGCAAAAACTAATTAAAAAAAGAAAGTTAAATATCAAGTTTTCAAAACACCCATCGGCGAAAACTGATTAAAAAAAAGAAAAATGAATATCAAGTTTTCAGAACACTCATCGACGAAAACTGATTAAAAAAAAAGAAAAATGAATATCAAGTTTTCGAAACACTCATCTACGAAAACTGATTAAAGAAAATAAAAATGAATATCAAGTTTTCGAAACACTCATCGGCGAAAATTGATTAAAAAAAGAAAAATGAATATCAAGTTTTCGAAACACTCATCGGTGAAATACTAATTAAACAAAGAAAAATGAATATCACGTTTTCGAAACACTCATCGGCTAAAACTGATTAAGAAAAAGAAAAATGAATATCATGTTTTCGAAACACTTATCGGGGAAAACTATTTAAGAAAAAAGAAAAATGAATATTACGTTTTCGAAACACTAATCGATGAAAACTAAATAAATAAAGAAAAATGAATATCACATTTTCGAAACTGTATACCCCGGAAAATTTCAAGGATTAAAGAATGATTCATTTAAAATTTCGAGGATTAAAAACTGATTTATTCCGGGGCTAGGAATTAAAACCTCAAAAAGAATATAGAAAAAGTATGAAAGTTAAAAGAGACCAGAAAGGAAATTATTTTTTTTAAAGATTATAATAACCAGAAAAAAAATATTTCGAAGTTTAAAATAAAATTGAAAAGGGAAAGAAAAGAAGTAGAAAATAAATTTTGGAATTTAATTCAGGACCTAAGAAATTGGAAACCTGAATTAAGTATGCAAAGGGATTAAATTAAAAATACAAATTTGTTATGATTTATTATTAATTTATTTATTTTAATTATATTCATTTGTTTATTTATTTAACTATTATAATTATTTGATTATTTAATTATTTTTATTATTATATATAAATATATATTATCTTAATTAAATAAAAGGAAAGAAAGAATAAAAAAAAGAGAGTAAAGGTGTCGTGACTTATATTAATAAAAGAAAGGAGAGAAGGTGGATTAAAAGAATAAGAGAAAGGAAAGAAAGAAGAAGAGAGAGAGGTGGAGCACGAGAGAGAGAGAGAGAGAGAGAGAGGAGTGGATGGAGAAGAAGAAGGGAATGAGGGTGGTTCGCCGGAAACCGGCCGGAGAAGAGCGGTCCGACACCGGCCACGACCATCGGAGTTCGACTCCAACATCTTCCACACCTCCCACCAATCGAATCAAAGGTTGGTAACCCCAATTTCATTCGAAACCCCCAATTTCTTCAGTTTTAGGGATTTCTTCGATTGAGTTGTTTCGAGGGTAGATTGAGACCTAGAAAGTGTTCTTGAACACTTAGTTGGGGTAGGAATCGAGATTATATTTCCGAATTTGCCCAAATTCGAATTTGGAAGGATTTGGGGTTGAAATTATAATTATTTTCAAATTGGGAAATTGTGATAATTAGGATTTAGCTTGGATTTGAGTAAATAGGCTTGAATTGGTATTATTAAAATTATATGGTTAAAATATTAGTTAATCAAGATTCATGAAGAGTTGGCCCAAGGTTACTAAGGTTGAACCTCGACGTTAACGTACCGGGTCCCTACTCGGGTTGCCCAAATACACTTTAAGGGTGATGTTGGGAGTTTTAAACTTCATCTTTTCAATCTTAAACACCCTAGAATAGTTCTAAATATGCTATCAAGCATCAAGAATTAATTTAGGTACTTTCTTGTTTCTCAAGAGTGGAAGCTTGCGGAACAATAAAATCCAATTTCTAAAATTTCAACCTTTTTCCCTCATAAATATTTAGGAAACCTTAAGTAGGATAAATCAGAGGTATATTGGGGTTTAGAAACTAGATTTCTTAGAACCCAAGTAGGAACACAAGTTGAATTAAAGTGCTTAGACCTTCCTAAAATTAAGATTCCTTCCAATCAAGTTAGATAAGCTTCCTTAAATGTGAATACAAGTTAGATAGAGGTCTAATACTAAAATCCAATTATGTGAAACACTCAAGTAGAGTGTTATATTCGAGTAAGTCAAGTGTCCGAGGAAGGATACGCATAAGTCGGGATAGAGAAGTCTAATAAGACCAAGAGCTTGACTCTGTGGCAACCATGGACTACACGTGAGAGTAATAGAGGGATAAATAACAAGTTAAGCTAAGTAATAATCTTAATGAAATAAATGTTGTTCTTATAGGAACAACGACACGCTAAAGATTGCACAGAAACTCCGAGGAGACTAAAGTTACAGGAGGGGATTGCATGGAAGGTTGGCCAAGGTGAGGGTTCTTCCATCTCTGCTCCTAGGGTTGTATGCTTATGTGGATTACATGAGTATGTATATTCTCTGCTTGTCTGGTATGTGTTAGCTAGAGATATAGAATGCTAAAAGAATGAAAGAACTAGAAAATAGGTTGTGGAAAGTAGCTTGGATATGAAGACATAGGAGTAGAGTATAATTGTTTGCTATGATTGGTGTGTTACAAATCCAACTCATACACTCTGGAGGCATGATGAGTATTTTATTAAATCTTTTCCACGACGGCGGCAAGAGTCCTTGTACGGAAGGGCTAAACTTTATTTTGAAAACTCGTCACGACGGTGACTTAAATTAAAATCATGCAAAGGGAGTTATTGGTGGGTTTCGGATTTGGTTATGCTAGTGATGTGAGACATCGACTAGAACAACGTCCAATGACATTTGAGGCCTCAGTTTTATAATCACCATGACGATGGTCATTGCCCTATCCTAGCAATAGGGTCAGAAAGGTTTTATATTGCTATGACGATAGCTTGAGGCTCAGAGAGTGCATCTGGATGGGTATATGAGTTATATCCTGTTAAGGATACTCGTCCATATTAATAAGGAGAAGAATTGTTGATCCTTCGGGAAAGATACAAAGAATCCTATAAATATGTGAGACTAAGGTAAGGAGACACGGGAGGAACCTACGGGTGAACCGTGAGCCTAACCTAGTAAAAGAGAAATCATCCTGTGGAGTTGATCCAGGGTGTGTCAGTGGCCATGCTTCGAGACGTCGTGTCGTGCCCGCCATGTGGCCTGGTTGGGTAATGGACGAGTGGGCTCAAGCTATTGCCCCGCAGTAAGGGGTCAGGATGTGCCACGTGGTGGCTATGCGTTAGTTGTTTGATAGATAGAAGTTGATTGTGTTTGATTAACAGAATTGTCACGAGGTGACCAGTACCCAAGTTAATGGATTAAGTATGTTTTGCCACGTGGTGGCCAATAGCCCGAGTGCACGGGTTTGAAGTAGAAAAGCCACGTAGTGGTTAGTAGATACCCAGAGTTGGGGAGATTAAGTAGATGTATGTTTAGCATTTGTGTGTATGTATAAATTGTCTGTGGTTGCATATGACTGTTGATTGTGTAGCGTAGTGGTAACGTACAGGACTACGTAACTACGCGTTTTGTTGATTCAAACATGTTGAACGTGAGAGGACCGGTAGGTAAAAGCCGGCACTATGTGTTACATGTTGCTTGCTGATTGATGATGTGGAATAAACTGTTGCATGCTTATTATATCTGTTAAATGCATGTGAGTGTTTGGGTGAAATTTCTGTTATTGTGTGATTACCAAGATTGCATGCTAACTCACAGTAACTAGTTGTTTGTGCATGTGGTTGTGTATGACTCCTAGTCCCAGCGGTAAGGTACCCGCCTTGCGCCGGGGATGGGAGAGTCCTCACTGAGTCGCGTGGTTAAGACTCACACCTCATGTTTACTACACAGAGACAGGTTTAGTACAGGTGGAAGAAGTTTTGGTGGAACGAGGGACAAGCAAAACTTTCCAAGACCCACAACTTGTCCATGTGGGTGAATAAATTGTAATTGTAATTTAATTTACTTTATCATTGTATCATAAAGTAAAGGGTAGACGTACCCAACTATATTGTATCAGTAAATCTAGAATTGTCAGCTTCACACACCTTAAAGATCAGGATCCGTTAGATTACAATGCAGGAAGAACTTGTTTCCAAAATATATATATACATATATATGTTGCATGCGAATAGGATAGGCAGCATCTTCGGATGTGTAGCCAGTACACAGGTTATATATATTATGTGTGTTTTCCTATATCTATATCCTGAAGCGGAACTGGCGGTGGATTTACTTGCCTAGGATAGGCCACCATTTCGGTGTAGCCATGGTATTATAATACATGTGAATGTATTTTTCAATAATAACTATTTTGTCAATTAGGTGATAAGGCTTAAAGGCATAGGGATATTCCATGTGTCTGTGCCGGTCACGGTCCTCTAAAAGGGGGTCGTGACAGAAACACTCATCGGCGAAAACTGAATAAGAAAAAGAAAAATGAATATAAAGTTTTCGAAACACTTATCGGCGAAAACTGATTAAAAAAAAAGAAAAATGAATATCAAGTTTTCAGAACACTCATCAGCGAAAATTGATTAAAAAAAGGAAAATAAATATCAAGTTTTCGAAAACACTCATCGGCTAAAACTGATCAAAAAAAAGAAAAAATGAATATCAAGTTTTCGAAACATTCATCGGCAAAAACTGATTAAAAAAAGAAAAATGAATATCACGTTTTCGAAACACTCATCGGTGAAAAATTAATTAAACAAAGAAAAATGAATATCACGTTTTCAAAACACTCATCGGCTAAAACTGATTAAGAAAAAGAAAAATGAATATTATGTTTTCGAAACACTTATCGGGGAAAACTATTTAAAAAAAAGAAGAAGAATGAATATTACGTTTTCGAAACACTAATGGATGAAAACTAATTAAATAAAGAAAAATGAATATCACATTTTCGAAACACTCATCGGCGAAAACTGATTAAAAAAAGGAAAAATGAATATCACGTTTTCAGAATACTCATCAGTGAAAATTGATTAAAAAAAGGAAAATAAATATCAAGTTTTCGAAAACACTCATCGGCTAAAACTGATCAAAAAAAAGAAAAATGAATATCAAGTTTTCGAAACACTCATTGACAAAAACTGATTAAAAAAAGAAAAATGAATATCACGTTTTCGAAACACTCATCAGTGAAAAACTAATTAAACAAAGAAAAATGAATATCACGTTTTTAAAACACTCATCGGCTAAAACTGATTAAGAAAAAGAAAAATGAATATCATGTTTTCGAAACACTTATCGGGGAAAACTTTTTTTTAAAAAAAAAGAAAAATGAATATTACGTTTTCGAAACACTAATCGATGAAAACTAATTAAATAAAGAAAAATGAATATCACATTTTCGAAACACTTATTGAAAAATGAATATCAAGTGTTTGAAACAATCATCGGCGAAAACTGATTAAAAAAAATGAATATCAAATTTTCAGAATAGTCATCGGCGAAAATTGATTAAAAAAAATGAATATCAAGTTTTTGAAAACACTCATCGGCTAAAATTGATTAAAAAAAGAAAAATGAATGTCATGTTTTCGAAACACTCATCGGCAAAAACTGATTAAAAAAAGAAAAATAAATATTAAGTTTTCGAAACACTCATCGGCGAAAATTGATTAACAAAAAGAAAAATGAATATCAAGTTTTCAGAACACTTATCGGCGAAAATTTATTGAAAAAAGAAAATTGAATATCAAGTTTTCGAAAACACTCATCCGCAAAAACTGATTAAAAAAAGAAAAATAAATATTAATTTTCAAAACACTCATCGGCGAAAACTGATAAAAAAAAAGAAAAATGAATATCAAGCTTTCAGAACGACATCGGCGAAAATTGATTAAAAAAAGAAAAATGAATATCTTGTTTTGGAAAACACTCATCGGCGAAAACTGATCAAAAAAAGAAAATAAACATCAAGTTTTTTAAACACTTATCGGTGAAAACTGATTAAAAAAAGAAAAATGAATATCAAGTTTTCGAAACACTTATCGGTGAAAAACTAATCAAATAAATAAAAATGAATATCACGTTTTCAAAACTCTCATCGGCTAAAACTGATTAAGAAAAATAAAAATGAATATTATGTTTTCGAAACACCCATCGGGGAAAACTATTAAAAAAAAAAGAAAAATGAATATTACGTTTTCGACACACTAATCGATGAAAATTAATTAAATAAAGAAAAATGAATATCACGTTTTCAAAACACTCATCGGCGAAAACTGATTAAGGAAAAGATAAATGAAAATCAAGTTTTTGAAACACTAATCGGCAAAAACTGATTAAAAAAAAGAAAAATGAATATCAAATTTCAGAACACTCATCGGCGAAAATTGATTAAAAAAGAAAAATAAATATCAAGTTTTCGAAAACACTCATCGCCTAAAATTGATTAAAAAAAGAAAAATGAATATCAAGTTTCCGAAACACTCATCGGCAAAAACTGATTAAAAAAAAGAAAAATGAATATCAAATTTTCGAAACACCATAGGCAAAAACCGATTAAAAAAAGAAAAATAAATATTAAGTTTTTGAAACACTAATCGGCAAAAACTGATTAAAAAAAAAGAAAAATGAATATCAAGTTTTCAGAACACTCATCGGCGAAAATTCCTTAAAAAAGAAAAATAAATATCAAGTTTTCGAAAACACTCATCGGCTAAAACTGATCAAAAAAAAGAAAAATGAATATTAAGTTTTCGAAACACTCATCAGCGAAAACTGATTTAGAATATTAAGTTTACGAAACACTCATCGGTGAAAACTAATTATATAAAGAAAAATGAATATCACGTTTTCGAAACACTCATCGGCGAAAACTGATTAAGAAAAAGAAAAATGAATATTAAGTTTTCGAAACACTCATCGGGGAAAACTGTTTAAAAAAGAAAAAAGAAAAATGAATATCAAGTTTTCGAAACACTCATCGGCGAAAACTATTTAAAACAGAAAAATGAATATTACGTTGTCAAAACATTTATCGTCGAAAACTGATTAAGAAAAAGAAAAATGAATATCAAGTTTTTGAAACACTCATCGGCGAAAACTGGTTAAAAAAAAAAGAAAAATGAATATCAAGTTTTCAGAACACTCATCGGCGCAAATTGATTAAAAAAAGAAAAATGAATATCAAGTTTTCGAAAACACTCATCGGCAAAAACTGATTAAAAAAGGAAAAATGAATATCAAGTTTTCGAAACACTCATCAGCGAAAACTGATTAAAAAAGGAAAATGAATATCAAGTTTTGGAAACACTCATCGGCGAAAACTGATTAAAAAAAGAAAAATGAATATAAAGTTTTGGAAACACTCATCGGCGAAAACTGATTAAAAAAAGGAAAATGAATATCAAGTTTTCGAAACACTCATCTACGAAAACTGACTAAAGAAAATAAAAATGAATATCAAGTTTTCGAAACACTCATCGGCGAAAACTGATTAAAAAAAGAAAATAAATATCAACTTTTTGAAACAATCATCGGCGAAAACTGATTAAAAAATGAATATCAAGTTTTCGAAACACTCATCGGTGAAAACTAATTAAATAAAGAAAAATGAATATCACGTTTTCGAAAGACTCATCGGCAAAAACTGATTAAGAAAAAGAAAAATGAATATCAAGTTTTCGAAACACTCATCGGGAAAAACTATTTTTTAAAAAAAGAAAAATGAATATTACGTTTTCGAAACACTCATCAGCGAAAACTGATTAAAAAAGGAAAAATAAATATCAAGTTTTCAAAATACCAATCGGCGAAAACTGGTTAAAAAAAAAAGAAAAATGAATATGAAGTTTTCAGAACCCTCATCGGCGAAAACTTATTAAAAAAATTAAAATGAATATCAAGTTTTCGAAACACTCATCGGTGAAAACTATTTAAAAAAAAATGAATCTTACGTTTTCGAAACATTCAACGGCGAAAACTGATTAAAAAATGAAAAATTACTATCAAGTTTTCGAAACACTCATCGGCGAAAACTGATTAAAAAAAGAAAAATCAATATCAAGTTTTTGAAACACTCATCGACGAAAACTGACTAAAAAAAAGAAAAATGTATATCAAGTTTTCAAAACACTCATTAGCGAAAACTTATAAAAAAAAGAAAAATGAATATCAAGTTTTCGAAACACTCAACGACGAAAACTGATTAAAAAAAGAAAAATGAATATTAAGTTTTCGAAACACTCATCGGCGAAAAATAATTAAACAAAGAAAAATAAACATCAAGTTTTTGAAAACACTCATCGATGAAAACTAATTAAATAAAGAAAAAAGAATTTCACGTTTTTGAAACACTAATCGGCGAAAATTGACTAAGAAAAAGAAAAATGAATATCAAGTTTTCGAAACACTTATCGGCAAGAACTGATTAAAAAAAAGAAAAATGAATATCAAGTTTTCGAAACACTCATCGGCAAAAACTGATTAAAAAAAGAAAAATGAATATCAAGTTTTCGAAACACTCATCGGCGAAAACCGATTAAAAATAAATAAATATTAAGTTTTCGAAACACTCATCGACGAAAACTGATTAAAAAACGAAAAATGAATATCAAGTTTTTAGAACACTAATCGGCGAAAATTGATTAAAAAAAGAAAAATGAATATCACGTTTTCGAAAACACTCATCGGCAAAAACTGATAAAAAAGACAAATGAATATCAAGTTTTCGAAACATTCATCGGCGAAAATCGATTAAAAATAAATAAATATTAAGTTTTCGAAACACTCATCGACGAAAACTGATTAAAAAAATGAAAAATGAATATCAAGTTTTCAGAACACTCATCGGCGAAAATTGATTAAAAAAAGAAAAATGAATATCAAGTTTTCAAAAACACTCATCGGCTAAAGCTGATTAAAAAAAGATAAATGAATATCAAGTTTTCGAAACACTCATCGACAAAAACTGATTAAAAAAAGAAAAATAAATATTAAGTTTTCGAAACACTCATCGGCGAAAACTGATTAAAAAAAAGAAAAATGAATATCAAGTTTTCAGAACACTTATCGGCGAAAATTTATTAAAAAAAAGAAAAATGAATATCAAGTTTTCGAAAACACTCATCGGCAAAAACTGATTAAAAAAAGAAAAATAAATATTAATTTTCGAAACACTCATCGGCGAAAATTGATTACAAAAAAAGAAAAATGAATATCATGTTTTGGAAAACACTCATCGGCTAAAACTGATTGAAAGAAGAAAATGAATATCAAGTTTTCGAAGCACTCATCTACGAAAACTGATTAAAGAAAATAAAAATGAATATCAAGTTTTCGAAACACTCATCGGCGAAAACTGATTAAAAAAAGAAAATAAATATCAAGTTTTTGAAGCACTCATCGGTGAAAACTGATTAAAAAAAGAAAAATGAATATCAAGTTTTCGAAATACTCATCGGTGAAAAATGTAATACTCTGGAAAATTTCGAGGATTAAAGAATGATTTATTTAAAATTTCGAGGATTTAAAAATGATTTATTCGGGGCTAGGAATTAAAACCTTAGAAAAAATAAAATAAAATAAAACATATATGAAAGTTAAAAGAAACCGGAAAGAAATTTTTTTTGAAGTTTAAAAAAAATAAAAAGGGAAAGAAAAGGAGTAGAAAATAATTTTTAGGATTAATTTTTTGAATTAAATAGAGAAGAAGGATTAAAAATATATATTAGTTATTATTTATTTAATTATTAATTAATTTATTTTTAATTATATTTATTTATTTATTATTTAATTAATATAATTATTTAATTATTTATCATTATTATATATATATATATATATTAAAAATGGATACGTGGGATATATATATATAGAAAAAGAAAGGAAGGAAGAATTAGAAAAAGAGAAAAAGAAGGAGAGAAAGACGAGAGAGAGAGAGGAAATGGAAGGTAGAAGAGAGAGAGAGGGGGATGGCGTGGAGAAGATGAAGGGAGATGGGGAAGGAGGAAACCGTCGGAAACTCGTCGGAGAAGAGCCAGCCGACGCCGGAAAAGTCATTGGAGCTCGGTTACAACATCTTCCACACCTCCCACCAATCGAATCAAAGGTTGGTAACCCCAATTTCATTCTAAACCCTCAATTTCTTCATTTTTAGGGATTTCTTTGATTGACCTTCGATTAAGTTGTTTCGAGGGTTGATTGAAACCCAGGAGAAGTGTTCTTGAACACTTAGTCGTCGGGGTAGGAATCGAGATTATATCTTCGGATTTAGCCGAATTCGAATTTGGAAGGATTTGGGGTTGAAATTATAATTATTTCCAAATTGGGGAAATTGTTGATAAATTAGGATTGAGCTTGAATTTGAGTAAATAGGCTTGGATTGATATTATTGAAATTATAATTATTTCCAAATTGGGGAAAATTGTTGATAATTAGGATTGAGCTTGGATTTGAGTAAATAGGCTTGGATTGATATTATTGAAATTATATAGTTGAAATATTAGCTGAACAAGAACCGTGTAGAGTTGGCCCGAGGCTACTAAGGCCGGACATTGGCATTAACATGCCGAGTCCCTGCTCGATTTGCCCAAATATGCTTTAAGGGTGATGTTGGGAGTTTTAAACTTCATCTTTTCAATCTTAAACACCCTAGAATAATTCTAAATATGCTATCAAGCATCAAGAATTAATTTAGCCATTTAGGTACTTTCTTGTTTCCCAAAACAAAATGAATATCAAGTTTTGAAAACACTCATCGGCGAAAACTGATTAAAAAAAGAAAAATGAATATCAAGTTTTCGAAACACTCATCTACGAAAACTGATTAAAGAAAATAAAAATGAATATCAAGTTTTCAAAACACTTATCGGCGAAAACTGATTGAAAAAAGAAAAATGAATATCAAGTTTTCGAAACACTTATCGGTGAAAAACTAATTAAATAAAGAAAAAATGAATATCACGTTTTCAAAACACTCATCGACTAAAACTGATTAAGAAAAAGAAAATGAATATCATGTTTTCAAAACACTCGTCGGGAAAAACTTTTTTTAAAAAAATAGAAAAATGAATATTACGTTTTATAAACACTAATCGATAAAAACTAATTAAATAAAGAAAAATGAATATCACGTTTTCGAAACACTCATCGGCGAAAACTGATTAAGAAAAATAAAAATGAATATCAAGTTTTCGAAACACTCATCGTCGAAAACTGATTTAGAAAAAGCAAAAAGAATATCAAGTTTTCGAAACACTAATCGGTGAAAACTAATTAAATAAGCAAAAATGAATACCACGTTATCGAAACACTCATTGGCGAAAACTGATTAAGAAAAAGAAAAATAAATATCAAGTTTTCAAAACACCCATCGGCGAAAACTGATTAAAAAAAAGAAAAATGAATATCAAATTTCAGAACACTCATTGGCGAAAACTGATTAAAAAAAAGAAAAATAAATATCAAGTTTTCGAAACACTCATCTACAAAAACTTATTAAAGAAAAGAAAAATGAATATCAAGTTTTCGAAACACACATCGGCGAAAACTGATTAAAAAAAGAAAAATGAATATCACGTTTTCAAAACACTCATCGGCTAAAACTGAATAAGAAAAAGAAAAATGAATATCATGTTTTCGAAACACTCATCGGGGAAACTATTTAAAAAAAAAAAGAAAAATGAATATTACGTTTTCGAAACACTAATCGATGAAAACTAATTAAATAAAGAAAAATGAATATCACGTTTTCGAAACACTCATCGGCGAAAACTGATTAAAAAAATGAAAAATGCATATCAAGTTTTCGAAACACTAATCGGCGAAAACTGATTAAAAAAAAGAAAAAAGAATATCAAGAGTTCAGAACACTCATCGGCGAAAACTGATTAAAAAAAGAAAAATGAATATCAAGTTTTCGAAACACTCATCGGCAAAAAATGATTAAAAAAAGAAAAATGAATATCAAGTATTCGAAACACTCATCGATGAAAACTAATTAAATAAAGAAAAATGAATATCACGTTTTCGAAACACTCATCGGCGAAAACTGATTAAGAAAAAGAAAAATGAATATCAAGTTTTTGAAACATTCATCGGCGAAAATTGGTTAAAAAAAGAAAAATGAATATCAAGTTTTCAGAACACTCATCGGCGAAAATTGATTAAAAAAAGAAAAATGAATATCAAGTTTTCGATAACATTCATCGGCTAAAACTGATTAAAAAAAGAAAAATGAATATCAAGTTTTCGAAACACTCATCGGCAAAAACTGATTAAAAAAAAGAAAAATAAATATTAAGTTTTCGAAGCACTCATCGGCGAAACCTGATTAAAAAAAAGAAAAATGAATATCAAGTTTTCAGAACATTCATTGGCGAAAATTGATTAAAAAAAGAAAAATGAATATTGTAATACCTGGGGATATTTTAATTTGCATCAATAATTAAATTAAAGTAATTAAGTTAAAAGTGGAAAAGGAGATAAAAATAAACACTACCCTACTACTTACTATTTTGTAGATACAAATCATTTTTAAGTCTTAAGTATCCTAATTTTATATTATTATTCTATCAGATTTTTTTTTGTTTTATATGTATATATATATTAATTAATTAATTATATATATATATATATATATATATATATATTATAAAAAGGAAAGAATAAAGGAAAAGAAAGAGGGAAGAATCCGTGAGAGAGGCACGAGAGCTGGGCGTCGTTTTTGGTTGCACGGAGGAAACGAGAGAGAGCTGGGCGAGTAGCACAACGGAGCAAACGCACGGGGAAGGAAGACGCCCGGAGGAGTTGGCCGGACGTGCGAGGAAGCCGGAGTCGCGTTCGCCGGAAAACGCCTTCGTGGTGCTAGAGAGAGAGAGAGAGTGACGGGTTAGAGAGAGAAAGTAAAGGGAGAGAGCTCCCACGCTGGAAAACTCGCCGGAAAACGCCGTCTCTTCACCGGGGAAGGTGGCTGGGAGTCTCCTCTACTCCATATCATCCTTCTAACCGGTTGAATCGAGGTGAGAAGTCCCGAAACTCTCAAACCCCAATTTTATCAATTTTATGGATTTTTGGAAAGACCCCAATTGATTCAATCTGAGTATTCTGGGTCCTAAATTGGAGTATTTGCATGTTATTAAGTGAATTGAAAGGTTAGGAACCAGAACTAATTTGATGGAATTTATCCGGGTTGGAAAACTAGTAGGAAAAGTATGATTGGAAATGTTTAAGGGTGTTGTGGACTGATTTGGGATGCATTAATAGGTGGAATTGTGATTATATAATTGTTAAAATGATTAGAATGTACGAGGGAGTAAAACCCGAGTAATCACCGTCTCACCCGGAACCCGGCTCGGGGAAAAAGAGACAATTTTCTAATTTTAGACGTATCCGGATATGTGTGCTCATATGAAAGTAAGGAGTTGGAAAATTATTTCGGTAAATGTAAACTTGGGACAAGTAGGATTTATGACTCTCTTGAGCCATAAATTCAAAACTTGGCTAATAGAAATTACATATGGACACATAGAAGCGGAAATGAGTGACTTTGCATTCCCAAATCAAGTCTTCCAAAGAGTGTGATTAAGCAAGGGTTGAATACGAATAGAAGCATGTTAGGTGTTCCGAAAACTAGTTGAGGGCATTCCAAGCCAACAACTAGTCCATGGAATTAATTAGAAAGAACATGAGCATTAGCGTTACATGTACACGATAGTGGTTGAATTTTCAAGTTTCTAAATCTCTCAAGTATATGTGTATAGGACACCATACAGTGAGTGGACCTTCGGGCACACCAAGAGCCGATCAGAGGGGCCAATCAGGTGAGGGGCTTTCCTATCCTTGTCCTATAGGGTTGACTGCGGATATGGATATATGGTTTGCCTTCTTGCCTATTTGTAAAAATTATATATTAGATAACATGCTATTGTTGTTCCTAAATTATAATGTATGTGATAACATGTTTTATGTGTATATGTTAACTGTAAAAATGATGGTGGCTCAAGGAGCCTTATATGGAATTAAGGTCCTCGGGACCTATACGATATTGGGGGTAGGATCGAGTCAATTTTATTCGTGAGGGTCTTGTGGTACTAGAAACCAACCTCACTGATTATTATCTGAAAAGTGTGGTTGCGTATGTAAATTCTTAAAGAAAGTGAACATAGGTGACTTTGTTTTCCGAATTAGAAAACCACTTGGAAATTTAGAGTTGCCTAAGAAGAAGAGAAGTGAGTAAGTAGTGGTCCATAGGGGTCATGTATGGTACAACGTGGGAACCGAGTCTATCACAGATAGTCCAGGTAGATTGAGTCTGGTTGTCTTGAGTCTAACTCACAGAAATACAGAGTATACGAGTACACCACATTATGGCTATTGCCTTGGGTAAACCGAGGTCAGATATGTCGCCGGCTATGCTCCAAGGGAAGTCTTGGGGTCAGATTATTGTTCCAAGTAAAGTCTTGGGACCAGGGGTTCCTAGAATGATCAACTAGGTTCCCATATCGCTCACGTGAGATATTGCCTTCGGGCCAGATTCTCTCCTAACGGAGATATGCCTTCGGGCCAGTTTATGATTACGGTTAATTGAATACGGATGACCACACGAAATTATATGTTAAATCACGATATGATGTATCTATGAATTTGAACGTATGTGAAACCATGCTTTAAATTCTTTATTGTGAATATGATATATGCTAATCGCCTGACCACCTAATATATGGAAATTTAAAATCTGTTATATGCGTATGTGATTGTGATTGGCTCCCTTCCCCCAGTTGTAGTAGTACCCGCTACTACACCAGGGATGGGAGAGCCTCTCACTGAGTCCGTTGACTCACCCCAATGTTAAATGTTACAGACACAGGTGGTATAGGCATCAGGGAGGCGGACAGACCTAGAGACCGCACGCATTGTTCACGTGGGTAGTATTGATATATGTATTTTGTCAGGATATATATATGTATCTGATTCTTTTGGTATAGCATTGTTTTGTACAGTTGCTATATATATACATGTATATGTCACACTCTAGAATTGTCGGCTTCATACAGGTTAAAGATTGGTCTTGTTGTTGGGAATATAGGTTATGATATGATGAATATCATGTGTATATATATATATATATTTGGATTTGACTTCCGCATGTGAATAGGATAGATCACACGCACTGAGCGTGTGGTCAATATGTAAAAATTTATATATATGTGTGACTGAATACTTGGTTGTGTGAAAATACGGCTTCCGCATGCGAATAGGATAGATCACACGCATTGAGGCGTGTGATCAATATGTATATTATATGCAGGTGTGTGATTGAATATATATACTTGACTGTACACAAGAATTCTGCATGTGAATAGGATAGATCACCCGCCCTTAAGCGCGTGATCAATATGTATATTATATGTACGTGTGATTGATTATGTGTATATGTATAGACTGAAGCGGCGTTGAGCGAGCCGTGGATTGTGTGCTACTTAGGTCACCGGATAGGGATGACCATATATACTATATTTGGTTTGTAATAGAAATGGGTAGTTATGCATATATAAGAATGTCAATCAGGGATTAGAGGCTTACGGGATAGGAGAAATCCTACCTCCCGTGCCGGTCACGGGCGCCCGATAGGGGGTCATGACAAATATCAAGTTTTCGAAAACACTTATCGGCTAAAACTGATTAAAAAACGAAAAATGAATATCAAGTTTTCAAAACACTCATCGGCAAAAACTGATTAAAAAAAGAAAAATGAATATCAAGTTTTCGCAACACTCATCAGCAAAAACTTACTAAAAAAAGAAAAATGAATATCAAGTTTTCGAAAGACTCATCGGCGAAAACTGATTAAAAAAATGAATATCAAGTTTTCGAAACACTCATCGGTGAAAACTAATTAAATAAAGAAAAATGAATATCACGTTTTCGAAACACTTATCGGCGAAAACTGATTAAGAAAAAGAAAAATGAATATCAAGTTTTCAAAACACTCATCGGGGAAAACTATTTTAAAAAAAAAGAAAAATGAATATTACGTTTTCGAAACACACATATGCGAAAACTGATTAAAAAAAGAAAAAAGAATATTAAGTTTTCAAAACATCCGTCGGCAAAAACTGATTAGAAAAAAAGAAAAATGAATATCAAGTTTTCAGAACACTCATCGGCGAAAACTGATTAAAAAAATAAAAATGAATATCAAGTTTTCGAAACACTCATCGGTGAAAACTATTTAAAAAAAGAAAAATGAATCTTACGTTTTCGAAACACTCAACGGCGAAAACTGATTAAAAAAATTAAAAATTACTGTTACGACCCCCTATCAGACGTCCATGACCGGCACGGGAAGTAGAATTTATCCTATCCTGTAAGCTTCTAATCCCTGATTTACATTTTCACATGTTTATAACGACACATTTCGAATACAAACAATATATATAATATATATTGATACGTCCATCCATTTCCGATGACCTAAGCAGTTTCCAATCCACGGCTCGCTCAGCGCCGCTTCAGTCTATATATATACACATAATCATTCACACGTACATATAATATACATATTGATCACGCACTTTAGTGCGGGTGATCTATCCTATTCACATGCAGAAGTCCTGTATACAGTCATACATATATTCAATCACCAATTGCATATAGTTTACTTATTGATCACACGCCTCAATGCGTGTGACGTATCCTATTCACATGCAGAAGCCATATTCTCATACAATCAGTTATTCAGTCACACATATATATATAATTTGCATATTGATCACACGCCTCAAGGCGTGTGATCTATCCTAGTCGCATGCGGAAGTCATATATATATATATACATGATATATGCTATATCATAGCCTAAATTCCCCATACCAAGACCTAACTTTAATCCATATGAAGCCGACAATGCTAGAATAGGACGTATATATATATACTGCAGCTGTATCAGTACAAACGCTACACCCAAAAAGGATTCATATACATATACATCACAACATATGTACGTAATCAAAATAACTACCGACACGGACTAAGCGTACGGTCCTCAGATCTGTCCGCCTCCCTGAGAAGAAGTGGACGCGTTTCCAACTCCTGAACCACCTGTATCTAAAACATGTAAACAGGGGGTGAGTCGAACAGACTCAGTGAGAAGCTCCCCCATCCCTGGCGTAGCAGCGGGTACCACTACAGCTGGGGGAAGGGAGTAACCACAACCACATGCGCATGAAACGGATTTATATTGTGACCTTTAATATGACAAGCAATCAATATATCATATTCACAATTAAAAATCCTAATTCATGCTCCTAACATGTTTATTAATCTGCATGTAAACCAATCATAAACATACATCATATCTTTTCATAAGTCATACATAGTTATGCTCGTAGACATTCACTTTTTGTCTCCTGCATTACGCTAAGAGAAATACTGGCCCGAAGGGATTCACTTTCTGTTTCCCGCGTTACGCTAAGAGAAATATTGGCCCGAAGGCATTCACTTTCTGTCTCCCGCGTTACGCTAAGAAAAATACTGGCCCGAAGGCAATGTCTTATTCGAACCTAGTTGATCAAACTAGGAACCTTCTGACTCCAAGGCACGCTTAGAGTAATAGCCGGCAACTTGTCTGACCCCAGTTAAACCAAGGTAATGGCCACTATGTGGCATACTTACTGTTAACTGAATCCTGTCTGTCCGACCAGGATAACCGACTCGATCTACCCGAACTAACCTAAACAAGTTCAAATAACCTATTCGACCTTGAAAGACGCCCTATTAATAACTAACTGAATATTACACGTGTGAATTAGCTAGGCCTAGTTTCCCCCTTTTCAATTATGCATCACTCTCACTCGCACTTAACAACCTAGGTTCATTTTCCTCAATGTACCATACGGTCAAAACCTTTGCACGATGATTAATTTAAATGGGTTTCTAATATTAATGAACCCTCACATATGAAATTCCGACTCAATCCTACCCACGGTATCATATAAGGCTCGGTGAGCCACAATAACACATATACACCTTGTGATTAATCATATAAGCACATATACTATTGCACGTTGACTACTTACTTGCAAATCATACACGCGTAACACAAATTTATTCATATAAATATATTCCATATATCAATTTGCACAAAATAGAGCAAACCACATTTTTCACGTAGTCATCCAACCCTGTGGGGCAGGGATGGGAGAGCCCCTCACCTCGTTGGCCCTCCTGATCAATCCTCGAAGTGCCTGAAGCTCCAATTACCCTGTGGTGCCCTATACACATGTATATTTAAGAAATTTAAAATGCGTAACTAAGCATCTACCATGCACGTGTCATGCTAATGCTTATGCACCCTCTAGCTATTTTCCAAGAACTAATTATTTAGTTCGTTACGTCGTCTTGTTTGCTCTTTTTGAAAGTCAATATTGTCTCATATTTGTCTTTCACATTTTCGAGCCATTTAGAACCTCTAATTGCTTAGGTTAGAGACTCCCACTTGTCTAAATTTTCCTTCATGTGTTCATATGGGTATTTAACTAATAAAAGAATTAAATTCACGGTTCAAAAGAGGCTCTAGCTTACTCATTCCACCGTCTCCCTTATTCGCTGAGTAAAAGCTTAATTACTACCTCTTTAATTATATATAAAAATATAATTGGGTATAATTAGAGCCTTGGAACCAATTTAGCGGGTCTTAGGTGTCCACCACGGACTAGACCAATGTGTTCAACCCACTGCACAGCTCCTTACTGAACGGTGGCTTAGTATTTTGCCTCTTTTTCACCAGATTGGGTTCCGGTTGAGATGGTAAATACTCGGGCTTTATTTTCTTGACTATTTCGAGCATTTATAACACTTATACTACTCCAATCCAAGCCTAAACATGCATCAAACTATCAATTTCGAATTTTAGAACAATTTCCTAACCCAATTTTTCTAATTTCCATACCCGGTCAATTCCTACGGTTTCACTTCGATTATGAACCTCACTAAGCTTTCAATAACACCCACCTAGCTCATATTTAACCCCGGAATGCCCCGATTGGAAGTATTTGAAGAATTCCTAAAATACCCAAAATTGGAGAAATTGGGGTTTTGAGAGTTTGGGGCTTTCATACCTTGATTTAATCGGATGGGGTGCTTAATGGGTGGTGAGGATGAAGTCCGGTGGCCTTCACCGGCGGTGGAACGTGTTTTCCGGCGAGATTCCGGCCGTTTCCCGCCGTGCACCTTCTTCTTTCTCTTCTCGGGTGTTTCACACTTTGGTCCTCGGTTTCTTGCTGCTCCTGCGTTCTGCTCCTTGCTTCTTTTTTTTTCTTTAATGTGTGTGTGTTAATTAATTGATAAGGGTGTGTGGCCTCTGATTCTTATCTTTTCTTTCTTTTCCTTTTTTTTAATGTGTGAGTGTGTAAGTGGAAGAATGGGTGTGTGTGCGCTTTAATGAGTGGGTTCGTGCGTGGCTTCTCCTTGCTGCTTCTTGCTTCTTCTTTTTTTATGTGTTTAATTAAAATGGATGCGTGTGTGTGAGTTAGTGAAAAGGGGGTCACGTGGACCCCCATATAAATTCTATTTTATATATATATTATATATATATATATATATATATATATATATATATATATATATATATTATTATATATATTTATATTATATGTATATATATATATTTTATTAGATATTATATATTTATATATTATATATATATATTTTTATTTTATTAGAAAAACTTGTTATATCCTATTTTTCTCTCATGTTTTTTAATCCTCTTTTCTTTTGGGTACAAAAAAATTTATAATATTTCCTATTACTTTCTCCTTTGTTCTATTTTTAACCCTATAATTCTTTAATTTAATTTATTTTTCTTTCTGAAAGAAAAAAAATTTAATAATAATGAAAATAATTAAATTTAAATATCTCGGATATTACAATTACTATCAAGTTTTCGAAACACTTATCGGCGAAAACTGATTAAAAAAAAGAAAAATATATATCAAGTTTTCAAAACACTCATTAGCGAAAACTTACTAAAAAAGAAAAATGAATATCAAGTTTTCGAAACACTCATTGAGGAAAACTGATTAAAACGAGAAAAATGAATATTAAATTTTCGAAACACTCATCGGCGAAAAATGATTAAAAAAAGAAAAATGAATATCAAGTTTTCGAAAACACTCATCGATGAAAACTATTTAAATAAAGAAAAAAGAATTTCACGTTAATGAAACACCAATCGGCGAAAACTGATTAAGAAAAAGAAAAATTAATATCAAGTTTTCGAAACACTTATCGGGAAAAACTGATTAAAAAAAAAGAAAAATGAAAATCAAGTTTTCAGAACACTTATCGGCGAAAATTGATTAAAAAAAGAAAAATGAATATCAAGTTTTCGAAAACACTCCTCGGCGAAAACTGATTAAAAAAAGAAAAATGAATATCAAGTTTTCAAAACACTTATCGGCAAAAACTGATTATGTAGGGAAAAGGCCCGGATCCACATGATCCGACCCGACCCAGGGACCTAAATGAAAAACCGAAAATAAATCCAGGCAAAAATATAAATATTGCGGAAGCTACTAACCTGGACGCCAATGCTAAGACCTTGGACCTTGCCAGTGCCTCTGCTCTACCAGGGCTGACCTCCAAACGACGAACACCGAAAAGGGCCGCGCCAAACGGAGGACTCTACCTACGAGAGGTAGAGCCACATGTCCACGACTGATGCGCGGAAGAGGACTCAAGAGAAAGAGAAAACTTATACTGAGTGGGGTTCCCAAACGGGACCCCCCTTTCCAACACATGGAATGAGCAATTAGAAAGGGGTGGAGTCACTCCTATTTATAGGAGGATGAGAGAGCTCTCATCATTGACGCAAGCAATGTGGGACTTGGAATGTGAACAAAATATTCACTTCCATCTTGATCATCTAGCCCACTTTGGGCCACGAGTACGGGCTCGTGTGACCTCCGATGAGAGTCATTTTCGTTTCGTTCTCTTCGTCTCTCTGCAAGCTTTCCAACGGATCCTCACTTGACCCGATCGGACTCCAACATGGGCGGATATTTAGTCCCGAAGACCCCAATATATCCAACATACTCCCACTCGCACATGGTGGGAGGCCCATGACTATCCTTATCACAAAGGACTTCTCTATTTCTCTTTCTCTCGTCGTCTTCTTTCATACTCCGTGTCAGTCGTGACCGCTTGACACGATATGTGGGAGCCTTATACTAGAAGCCTGTTAGGGCCCAGCTATAAGTGATGCTACAACCCAAGTGTCTGATGATGTGACCACATGTCTCACCTAAAAATAGTGCCATGGGTTCCCTAGACGTGTTCATATACATGGCTAGTCCAATCCCTCTAAGTCTAAAATAAGACTAGGACTTCAGCCACACTCAGTTGCGATAGGTATCCACATCCATGAGAACCTCAAAGGGATCACATAATGGGTCGACCTCAGGATACTATCACACATGCATATGTCAACACAATCTTCCTTTCGACCTCTTATCAGTTCAATCAAAGATAGTTGCTTTCCTGACAGTCTTCCATCGGGCCGTATTTTTCCATAGCCTCTTGGAAAGGTATCAAAGTAGCATGCACTACCTCATCTCTTCATGACAGAGTCAAAGTGCATAAGGGTACCCTTTGAAAGGATTGATACATCCTTTCAGGGACTCACACAGCATTGAAGCAGGGATTCTTTCACATGCTTCCCTTGCGGTTCTTAAAGCACATGCGGTATGAAACGCACGTTGTGGTGTTCTCGAACGTATGTCGATTTTGATCCTCAATCACTTACACCACACAGACCTTAGTCCAGACTCACTTAGAATCTGACCTGACTTTGCTACCACACTTTGCTCGCTTCACATAGCGCCAAGTGGAGCACTCACGTCTGGCTACAGGCATTATGAATAGCGGGAATTCATAATTCGATCATAAGACCTCATCATCTTAGCGGATCTCATCCTAGTACACTTACTAGGGCGACTTATCAGTTCTCAGTGGTGTTTTCCTGTCCAACACTCGGCGCTTTTCAGCTGCCTCTGGATATTCACACTATATCCCATTTTGGTGTTCAAGGAAAAAGCACCCAAGTCTCATCTTGGCCCACGCCACCTGCGTGTCCAAGGCGGTTGCTCGTGTGAGAGAGCCAACCTCCAAGGCCTGTACGACATACTTTATATATTGTGTAATAAGTAATTCTACTTCTTGATCCACACAAAATAAAGGTAAGCCTAGGCATTACACTTTACTTATGATCAAGAAATAAAGCTTTCACAAAGCTTGTCCTCATGACATAAACTATGTTAAATCACCCTGGTTCTAAGCAATCTTGTGTATCTAAAACACTAGTTTTACGGCTTGTATCTCTATACAGCCAACCCACCAATACGGGTCTGTGAGGGTATAGAGCCAATGCTCTATCACAGGTCATACTGTGAGGACCCTCTGATGCTTAGACAACAGGGTAGTTAACTACTGTGTAACGATGTCTCATACAACGTTGTGTTGCGTTCTCTTGTGGTACTTAGGCTTTCTTTGGTGTAAACCATAGTTGTTTGACTTGATGAGATCAATGTCACTAGGTCAACAGCTCTTTCTGCGATCTATAAGTGACTTTAGATCTTCTAATCCAAACTGCCCTGTACTGCTGATGATAATGCAATGAACTCTATGTCCCTAGTGGACAGAGAAATGCATAATCCTTACTTGCTTCTCTGCAAGATGGTTCCAGTGCTTAGCAAAGCACACTAAGACGTGAATGTCCTCTCATCCAAGTCTCTTACCCAATCGACATCAATGTGTGGCCCGCCATTTGCAGGTCACCAATATGATGAAAACAATCGATTTCCAGCAGCGCCCTTCAGCATTGTCCTTCAAGTACCACAAAACACTATAAACAGTGTGTTTGACCTAGGTTTGACTGATAACGGCTCACAAAGCCAACTACAAAAAGCACGTTGGAGCGAGTACAATCCTAATTGTACTTCTAGCTACCAACCACATGTATCAAAATACTATCCAATGACTCCATCTCTGACTTAGTCTAAAGACGTGTAGCAAGACTCAAACTCTTGCCTCTAGCTACTAGCACATCACTCGGATTCAGGTCCCCTCAAATGGGATCCGCCAAGAATCTCTTCTTCATAGGATTCTTATGACAGAGTGAGTCAATTCTTGGAGCATTCTCCATGAATCTTGGACTCCCACTGTCTAAACCATTTCCTTTATCTTAAAAGATGAAAGGATAGCCACATGCTTAAGTGGCTAAAGCAGCCTCTGTGTTATTTCTAGCTAGCTATATGTCTTCTACATATAGCGTGAGGGTAATGAAATACTCTCAACTTTCTTGAAATGGACTAAGTGGTCAATTACCACACGTCTAGATGAATATGTGAGATCTTGACAGATCCTCGGAGTCAGCATACTCTGCGCTCCTGGCCTTTTGCCATGAGACCTATGTGTTTGTGCACGTAGATCCTTTCATCTAGTTTGCCATACAAGAAAAACGGTCTTGACATCCTAATCGATGTACCCCAGACTTAAACTGGTGACCAAAGCTAGAATCAGACTCTGACCACACAACAAACGAGAAGGTTTCGTCACAGTCGATACCTTCTTGTTTGTGTGTACTTCATCACTGCTTAATGTGCCTAGTAGTGGTCGATTGACCAATCTGTCTCCCTTAAATTCTGAGAGCACACTTGTTCTCAAAATGCCTTGTGACGCGGGGCAGATCCACCAAGCCTTATACTTGGTATGTCCTTATAGACTTCGTCTTTTCTTCTTCCATCGTTTTAGTCCAACTTTTACTAGTAGGGCCGGAGAGAGCCCTTTGAACTATCAAAGGCTCTACTTGATAATTTAGTACTCATCTAGTACTCCTCTTGGATTGTGCTTCGTGGAGATATGCTCCTCATAAGCATTACTCCCACTGGACTCAGCAACTGGAGATGCGTCTATACGCTCCTCTCAACGTGTTGTAGGTCCACCTTCTTTCAATAAAGATGCACATCCCAAAATCCGTCTCCCTTACTCTAGAAAAGTTTGTCTTAAGGACCACTACATCCTTAGACTCAAATTATGTGATCGGAGTGTCTTCATTCTTACTAATGAAGACGCATCCTTTTGAGTGACCAAGCTATCTTACCAAGACACGCTACTTGCCTCTAGGGTCAAGCTTCCTATACTCACAGGAAGGATCAAGTATGTTGTATACCCTTATGGTCTCAGCATACTCTAATCAGGTCTTTTACCTAACTAAAACTCATCAGGAATCATTCATATAATTTGAAAGGGCATATGGTTAAGTACGAAAGTGATCGTTCGTAAAGCATCTCCCCAATGGGAACGTTCACCTGAGTCATTATCAACTTAACCAACTCCAGGAGCAACTCATTTTGCTGTGGAGTTTGTGGAATAGTTAGTTGTCTAACAATTCCAATTTCATCACGTAACTGTGAGAAAATACTAGGCCACTTGCCTTGCCCCCCACGCTTATCGGACCACTAATGTCTGAGTGGACTAATTTGATGAAAGCGTGTTTTCTGATTTCATGACTGAATGGTTCTCAGGTTGCTTTGTCTGTAAGGCAACATTTACAAACTAGCATTGGGAATTTGTCCTCACAAATTCTCATTTGCTAATACATAATTGCGTCTCACACGCACTTGCCAAATAGGTGTATCAACCACAGAGGAAGACACAACAACAGGTTGCTTTGTCTGTAAGGCAACGTTTACAAACTAGCATTGGGAATTTGTCCTCACAAATTCTCATTTGCTAATACATAATTGCGTCTCACACGCACTTGCCAAATAGGTGTATCAACCACAGAGGAAGACACAACAACAGGTTGCTTTGTCTGTAAGGCAACGTTTACAAACTAGCATTGGGAATTTGTCCTCACAAATTCTCCTTTGCTAATACGTAATTGCGTCCCACACGCACTTGCCAAATAGATGTATCAACCACATAGGAAGACACAGCAAAGCAACTAGTTGAATTACGGGAATGTAATTCAAAGTGTATGACAACACAACCATTGTCATAAAATCAGAACTAACACTACGGAGTCATGATAAACATGTAGATCATATTATATCTTAAGTTCTCTCACGGAAAAACATCTAATAAAGAGTTCCGTTCAGTATCTAGAACATACAACATTTATAAAAATAAAGAGTGGCCACTACGCAACTTCGTTTTGTAGTTGCCCAACCTCTTAACTTTAATAATTCTTTGTTCCCACGAGGATACTTCTGCTCCCATTGGGCAGAGGACAGAACTCCATGAACCAATGTTCATGGGTGAGAGGAAAATGATTGCTGCAAACAATTTTTGCGCATAGTGCCTTATGGAATGACACAAGCAACATTTGACCTTGGCCAAAATCTCTTTTCCTCTCTTGCTTTTCCTTTGAACTGAGGCTACTTACCTTACACTTACCCTTTCTCTTCCTAGCACCACATCTCTTGGACCCATTGTCCTTGTTCTTGGAGCCTAGAGCTCTAAGTAACTTTAGCCACTTAGGCTACGTGCTCGATAGATTTTGCAGCCTTATGCCACCAATTTTTGAGCACTAAGTGGTGTTTAATATCATCAAGAAACTTGATGGTGTTAGTGAAGGTCGGAATGACCTATATGCACTCCCAATGGGAGGGAAGAGATCTGGCAACAGTTTGAACTCACAGTTTACCAGTGGGGAGTCTGCAGGTATAATCACACTCCCAAATTAAGTTTGATTTCTCCCTTAGATGCGTTTTCATTCTCTTGTCAGCGCATCTTGGAGGCATCAAACTTGATTGTAAGCTGCCTCAGTTTGGTGACCACAGTGTCACCAAAGCGATATCTCTAATGTGATTTACGTTTACAAGTTTTGTAGTTATGCTATCAGTCAATCCTAAATGCTAACACTAATTACACAGCTCCTTATTACACAACACACAACTCTTGAAAATTGTAATCAACGCAAGACGAGTGTAGATATAGTCAGTCTCTGCATTCGAGAAGTAGGGTCAACCACCCTCATCACACAGAGAGCCTATATATGTACACTTTTCTCTGCTTGGCTCAACAATTTTCATAGAATAGTCACATACTATTCAAAATCCCTTTTGGATTCCCACTATGTAAGCGATCAAGAAGAACATCGATTCGCCACAGGCACGACCTCGAACTTCCACTTGATTACAACGCTTACGATCAATTAAATAGTCACTTACTATTTAAATTCCCACGTGGATAAGCATTTACATCGAGTTATGGGTTTGCCACATGCTGCCCCTAGCTCCCACTCGAGTAAAACACTTAAGGTAATTTAAACGATCACAAATCGCTTAAATCTTCTCTCTCGTTGTGTATGTGAATGAGTCAAGAGATGGTCATATCCACTCTATAGACTCCAGTTCACCATAATTTCTCCCCATATTTGTATTCGTCTCGCTAAAACGAGAAAAACGACTCAAAAATTGTCGAAATCGGAGCTAAAACGGAGAAATTATGCGCGACAGAAAATTTCGCGACGCTGGTCAACGGTCAGCGTTGACCAGTCAACGGTCAACCGTTGACCTCGCCGGCGGTCAACGGACGGCCGGCGCCGGATCACCGCCGGCCGACCACCGGCACTTGCGGCGGCAGCGCTTGTTGCCGGAGACCCTCCGGCGACCAGCGGCGGCGACGGTCGTGGGAGACTCTCCGGCCGGCGACCCTCGGCGGCGGAGGTCACCGGACCTCCGCCGTCGCCGGCGACCCTCGGCGGCGAAGGTCGCCGGACCTCCGCTGTCACCGGCGACCATCGGCGGCGGAGGTCACCGGACCTCTGCCGTTGCCGGCGACCCATGGCAGTCGCCGGACCTCCGATGGCGGCGGCGCCGTTCGCCGGTGAACCACTTCAGTCATCATTCCCCATCCCAAAACAGTAGCATACATCCACAGGTATATATCTAATTCGTAGGGTACACATACCTTAAATAATATATACATGCATGCAAATTAGGGTCTTTAATATTTGAGAGGGGAACCTAAACATGTTTCTAGGTTTTAGGGTATGGGTTACTAATCAATATTGAATTTAAAAATTAACATATATAATTTAAATTCAAAAATTATGTTACCCTACCCTACAATATTTGATTTTCACATGTTTTAAATTAAAATTAAAACATATAATTAAAACTGGGAACCTAAGCAAGTTCCTAAGTTTTAAACAAACAAGCCCTAAACATGTTCCTAACCCTTTTCGGTTCATCAATCCCTGGAGAACAGAGCCCTAGCATAAACCTGGCTCTGATACCAATGTAGGGAAAAGGCCCGGATCCACATGATCCGACCCGACCCAGGGACCTAAATGAAAAATCGAAAATAAATCCAGGCAAAAATATAAATATTGCGGAAGCTACTAACCTGGACGCCAATGCTAAGACCTTGGACCTTGCCAGTGCCTCTGCTCTACCAGGGCTGACCTCCAAACGACGAACACCGAAAAGGGCCGCGCCAAACGGAGGACTCTACTTACGAGAGGTAGAGCCACATGTCCACGACTGATGCGCGGAAGAGGACTCAAGAGAAAGAGAAAACTTATACTGAGTGGGGTTCCCAAACGGGACCCCCCTTTCCAACACATGGAATGAGCAATTAGAAAGGGGTGGAGTCACTCCTATTTATAGGAGGATGAGAGAGCTCTCATCATTGACGCAAGCAATGTGGGACTTGGAATGTGAACAAAATATTCACTTCCATCATGATCATCTAGCCCACTTTGGGCCACGAGTACGGGCTCGTGTGACCTCCGATGAGAGTCATTTTCGTTTCGTTCTCTTCGTCTCTCTGCAAGCTTTCCAACGGATCCTCACTTGACCCGATCGGACTCCAACATGGGCGGATATTTAGTCCCGAAGACCCCAATATATCCAACAGATTAAAAAAAGAAAAATGAATATCAAGTTTTCGAAACACTCATCGGCGAAAACCGATTAAAAAAAATAAATATTAAGTTTTCGAAACACTCATCGGCGAAAACTTATTAAAAAAATGAAAAATGAATATCAAGTTTTTAGAACACTCATCGGCGAAAATTGAATAAAAAAAGAAATATGAATATCAAGTTTTCGAAAACACTCATCGGTTAAAACTGATTAAAAAAAGAAAAATGAATATCAAGTTTTCAAAAAACTCATCGGCAAAAACTGATTAAAAAAAGAAAAATGAATATTAAGTTTTCGAAACACCAATCAGCGAAAACTTACTAAATAAAGAAAAAAGAATATCCAGTTTTCGAAACACTAATCGACCAAAACTGATTAAAAAAATAAAAACGAGTATAAAGTTTTTGAAACTATCATCGGCGAAAACTGATTAAAAAAGGAAAATGAATATCAAGTTTTCGAAACACTCATAGGCAAAAACTAATTAAAAAAATAAAAATGAATATTAAGTTTTCTAAACAATCATTAGCAAAAACTTACTAAAAAAAGAAAAATGAATATCAAGTTTTCGAAAAAATCATCGGCAAAAACTGATTAAAAAAAGAAAAATAAATATTAAATTTTCGAAACACTCATTGGCGAAAACTGATTAAAAAAAAGAAAAATGAATATCAAGTTTTCAGAACACTTATCGGCGAAAATTTATTAAAAAAATAAAAATGAATATCAAGTTTTCGAAAACACTCATCAGCAAAAACTGATTAAAAAAAATAATTTTGGAAACACTCATCGGCTAAAACTGATTAAAAAAAAGAAAAAAGAATATCAAATTTTTAGAACAGTCATCAGCGAAAATTGATTAAAAAAAGAAAAATGAATATCATGTTTTGGAAAACACTCATCGGCTAAAACTGATTAAAAAAAGAAAAATGAATATCAAATTTTCGAAACACTCATCTACGGAAACTGATTAAAGAAAATAAAAATGAATATCAAGTTTTCGAAACACTCAACGGCGAAAATTGATTAAAAAAAGAAAATAAATATCAAGTTTTTGAAACACTCATTGGTGAAAACTGATTAAAAAAAGAAAAATGAATATCAAGTTTTCGAAACACTCATCAGTGAAAAACTGATTAAATAAAGAAAAATGAATATCACGTTTTCAAAACATTCATCGGCTAAAACTGATTAAGAAAAAGAAAAATGAATATCATGTTTTCGAAACACTCATCGGGAAAAACTATTTAAAAAAAGAAAAATGAATATTACGTTTTCGAAACACTAATCGATGAAAACTAATTAATTAAAGAAAAATGAATATCACGTTTTCGAAACAATCATCGGCGAAAACTGATTAAGAAAAAGAAAAATGAATATCAAGTTTTCGAAACACTCATCGGCTAAAACTGATTAAAAAAAAGAAAAATGAATATCAAGTTTTCAGAACACTCATCGGCGAAAATTGATTTAAAAAGAAAAAATAAATATCAAGTTTTCGAAAACACTCCTCGGCTAAAACTGATTAAAAAAAAAGAAAAATGAATATCTAGTTTCGAAACACTCATCGGCAAAAACTGATTAAAAAAAGAAAAATGAATATCAAGTTTTTGAAACACCATCGGCAAGAACCGATTAAAAAAAGAAAAATAAATATTAAGTTTTCGAAACAATAATCAGCGAAAACTTACTAAAAAAAGAAAAATGAATATCCAGTTTTCGAAACACTAATCGACCAAAACTGATTAAAAAAATAAAAATGAATATAAAGTTTTCGAAACACTCATCGGCGAAAACTGATTAAAAAAGGAAAATGAATGTCAAGTTTTGGAAACACTCATCGGCAAAAACTATTTAAAAAAAATGAATATCAAGCTTTCGAAACAATCATTAGCGAAAACTTTCTAAAAAAAATGAATATCATGTTTTCGAAAAACTCATCGACAAAAACTAATTAAAAAAAATAAAAAAAAATATTAAGTTTTCGAAACACTCATCGGCGAAAACTGATTACAAAAAAAGAAAAATGAATATCATGTCTTCAGAACACTTATCGGCGAAAATTTATTAAAAAAAGAAAAATGAATATCAAGTTTTCGAAAACAATCATCGGCAAAAACTGTTTAAGAAAAAGAAAAATGAATATCAAGTTTTCAAAAGACTCATCGGGGAAAACTGATTAAAATAAAGAAAAACGAATATCAAGTTTTCAGAACACTCATCGGCGAAAATTGATTAAAAAAAGAAAAATTAATATCAAGTTTTTGAAAATACTCCTCGGCTAAAACTGATTAAAAAAAGAAAAATGAATATCAAATTTTCGAAACACTCATCGACCAAAACTGACTAAAAAAAATGAATATCAAGTTTTCGAAACACTCATCGGCAAAAACATATTAAAAAAGAGAAATAAATATTAAGTTTTCGAAACATTTATCGGCAAAAACTGATTAAATAAAAAGAAAATGAATATCATGTTTTCAGAACACTCATCGGCGAAAATTGATTAAAAAAAGAAATATGAATATCAAGTTTTCGAAAACACTTATTGGCTAAAACTGATTAAAAAAGAAAAATGAATATCAAGTTTTCAAAACACTCATCGGCAAAAACTGATTAAAAAAAGAAAAATGAATATTAAGTTTTCGAAACACTAATCAGGGAAAACTTACTAAAAAAAGAAAAATGAATATCAAATTTTTGAAAAACTCATCGGCAAAAACTGATTAAAAAAAAGAAAAATAAATATTAAGTTTTTGAAACACTCATCGGCTAAAACTGGTTAAAAAAATAAAAATAAATATCAAGTTCTCAGAACATTCATCGGCGAAAATTTATTAAAAAGAGAAAAATAAATATCAAGTTTTCGAAAACACTCATCGGCTAAAACTGATAAAAAAAAAGAAAAATGAATATCAAGTTTTCGAAACACTCATCGGCAAAAACTGAATTAGAAAAAGAAAAATGAATATCAAGTTTTCGAAACACTCATCGGTGAAAACTAATTAAATAAAGAAAAATGAATACCATGTTTTTGAAACACTCATCGGCGAAAACTGATTAAGAAAAAGAAAAATGAATATCAAGTTTTCGAAACATTTATCGTAGAAAATTGTTTAAGAAAAAGAAAAATGAATATCAAGTTTTTGAAACACTCATCGTTGAAAACTAATTAAATAAAGAAAAATGAATACCACGTTTTCGAAACACTCATCGGCGAAAACTGATTAAGAAAAAGAAAAATGAATATCAAGTTTTCGAAACACTCATCAGGGAAAACTATTTAAAAAAGAAAAAAAAAAGAAAAATGAATATTAAGTTTTCAAAACATTTATCGTCGAAAACTAATTAAGAAAAAGAAAAATGAATATCAAGTTTTTGAAACACTCATCGGCGAAAACTGGTTAAAAAAAAAGAAAAATGAATATTAAGTTTTCAGAACACTCACTACAAAAAAAATTAAATTTAGCGACGTTTTGTTTTTGTTTTTGCGGCGGTTTTAACCGCCATTAAAGCACTTAACGACGGTTTATAAAACTGCTGCAAAGTCTTCCGTCGCAAGAGTTTTAGCGACGGTTTAGAAGACTGACACTAAATAGCGGCGGTTTTGAAAACCGCCGTTAAATTTGTGGCGGTTTTCAAAACCATATATTTTTTATATTTTAACAAATAATTTATTTTATCTTATTTTTATATAATCAAAATATACTTAAATTTATATTAAAATATTGGCTATCAATTTGTTCAAATACAAATCTTCCAAAACAATAAACGTTCCAAACTAAAATTGTCATAAGGCTTCTAGCAAACTATAATTGTCATCTTGCAAACTAAAATTACTATAAAACTACTTACAAACTAAAATTACCATTAAAGTTTCAAACAAAAATTATAATCAAGTTGCTTACAAAAGAAAATTATCACAAAATTAAAGTTCCACCCTATAACATATTCATCTACCCATATATATATATATTCATCTTTCATCAATTGTTTCACCTTAGTGATATAATCACCCATTATTTCTTTGTCTTTGGATTTGCCTGCCAAAGAGTTTTTTTAGTATAACATAATTTAGTTAGAACAAAAAACTCAAACAATCAAATTAAAGAAAATAAAATAATAATAATGCAATAATGCCAAACTTTTTGGTAGCATACACATGGAGCTTCCCTAATTAACAACTGTAGTCAATGTTCAATTATAGATAGGCTGCAAACAAGCTAGCTATAAGTCAATATTCTAATTTCATATATATATAAATAATTCTAGGCACATGGATTATATTCCGGAATAATTGAATTTGCTATATTAAAGTGAAGCTTGCACCTATAATTATCATTGTTGTATATAGAAATCACCCACTTAATTGTTTAACCCATGCACATGTCCATACACATATTAGAATAATTTAGAGATATAACTAAATCTATTTTATCTATGTTAGTAATTAAAACAAGTAAAGTTGATTGTACCTCATTGTTTTGTAAGGCCACCTGCTCACTTGGCAATTGACCTCCAAAACGTTCAAGTAACATAGCAATAGTCGCCTCCATTCGGCGATTTCGTTCCTCACTTTCATCCATTGCTTTTCGCATTCGTGCAAGCTCATTTTGCATCTCTGAATATGAGGGATCTATAGATCTCGTACCACCATGATGAGAACGAGCAGAAACTCCAAAACCTTGAGAAGGAGTGGGCCCTAAACCCATACCCCTCACTCGTCCCGAGCGTTCTTGGCTTCCCAGTGCCATAGCTAATGAATCAAATTGCGACACTTCATATGAGGAATTTCCACTAGATTCATAGCAAAGAATCTTATCCTACACAACATAACCGATCCAACACACACGATGTTATACGATAAAATCCATGTACATTAACACACTTCATTAATAGTAAGTGATCAAACACTTACTGTCACGACCCCCTATCGGACGTCCGTGACCGGCACGGGAAGTAGGATTTCTCCTATCCCGTAAGCCTCTAATCCCTGATTGAGATTTCCACCTGTTTATAACTATCCTTTTCTAATACAAACAATATATAACCTATATGGTCATCCCCTTCCGGTAACCTAAGCAGTTTGCAAACCACGGCTCGCTCAACACCGCTTTAGTCTATACATATACACATATTCATTCACAAGTACATATAATATACATATTGATCACGCGCTTCAGGGCGGGTGATCTATCCTATTCACATGCAGAAGTTCTGTATACAGTCATACATATATTCAATCACACGCTTACATATAGTTTACATATTGATCACATGCCTCAATGCGTGTAATCTATCCTATTCACATGCGGAAGCCATATTTTCACACAAACAAGTATTCAATCACACATACATATAATTTACGTATTGATCACATGCCTCAATGCATGTGACCTATCCTAGTCGCAAGCAAAAGTCATATACGTATATACATGATATATATTATATCATAGCCTATATTCCCATCACCAAGACCTAACTTTAATCTGTATGAAGCCGACAATGCTAGAATAGGACGTATGTATATACTGCATCTGTATCTGTACAAACGCTACACCAAAAAAGGATTCATATACATATACATCACAACATGTGTACTTAATCAAAATAACTACCGACGCGGACTAAGCGTACGGTCCTCAGATCTGTCCGCCTCCCTGAGAAGAAGTGGATGCGTTTCCGACTCCTGAACCACCTGTATCTGACTCAGTGAGAAGCTCCCCCATCCCTGGCGTAGCAGCGGGTACCACTACAGCTGGGGGAAGGGAGCAACCACAACCACATGCGCATGAAACAGATTTACATTGTGACCTTTAATATGATCAGGCAATCAATATATCATTTTCACAATTAAAAATCCTAATTCATGCTCCTAACATGTTTATTAATCCGCATGTAAACCAATCATAAACATATATCATATCTTTTCATAAGTCATACATAGTTATGCTCGTAGGCATTCACTTTCTGTCTCCTGCATTACGCTAAGAGAAATACTGGCCCGAAGGCATTCACTTTCTGTCTCCCGCGTTACACTAAGAGAAATACTGGCCCGAAGACAATGTCTTATTCGAACCTAGTTGATCAAACTAGGAACTTTCTGACTCCAAGGCACGCTTAGAGTAATAGCCGGCAACTTGTCTGACCCCGGTTAAACCAAGGTAATGACCACTATGTGGCATACTTACTGTTAACTGAATCCTGTCTGTCCGACCAGGATAACCGACTCGATCTACCCGAACTAACCTAAACAAGTTCAAATAACCTATTAGACCTTGAAAGATGCTCTATTAATAACTAACTGAATATTACACGTGTGAATTAGCTAGGCCTAGTTTCCCCCTTTTTAATTTATGCGGCACTCTCACTCATATTCGACAACCTAGGTTCAGTTTTCCACAACAAACCATACGAATGAGATCTTTAAGTGACGATCAATATGATTGGTTTCTAATGTTACTGAACTCTCACATATGAAATCACGACACAATCCTGCCCCCGATAACATATAAGGCTCAATGAGCCACAATAGCACATATATACTTGAGATTAATCATATAAGCACATACACTATTGCACGTTGACTGCTTACTTGCCAATCATACACGTGTAGCACAAATATATTCATATAAATAAATTCATATAATAATTACACAAAATAGAGCAAACCACATTTCCACGTAGTCATTCAACCCTGTGGGGCAAGGATGGGAGAGCCCCTCACCTCGTTGGCCCTCCCGATCAGTACTCGGAGTGCCTGAAGCTCCAACCACTCGGTGGTGCCCTATACACATTATATTTAAGAAATTTAGAACGCGTAATTAAGCATCTACCATGCACGTGTCATGCTAATGCTTATGCACCCTTTAGCTATTTTCCCAGAATTAATTATTTAGTTCGTTACGTCGTTTTATTTGCTCTTTCTGAAAGTCCAGAATGCTCCATATTCGACTTTCACACTTTCGAGCCATTTAGAACCTCTAATTGCTTAGGTTAGAGATTTCCACTTGTCTAAATTCCCCTTCATGTGTTCATATGGGTATTTAATTAATAAAAGAATTAAATTCACGATTCAAAAGAGGCTCTAGCTTACTCATCCCACCGTCTCCCTCATTCGCCGAGTAAAAGCTTATTTACTACCTCTTTAATTATATATAAAAATATAATTGGGTATAATTAGAGCCTTGGAACTAATTTAGCGGGTCTTAGGTGTCCACCACGGACTAGACCGAGGTGTCCAACCCACTGCACAGCTCCTTACAGCACTGTGGCTTAGTATTTCGCCTCTTTTTCACCGGATTGGGTTCCGATTGGGACGGTAAATACTCGGACTTTATTCCCTTGACTATTTCCAGCATTTATAACACCTATACTACTCCAATCAAAGCCTAAACATGCATCAAACTATCAATTTCGAATTTATAGCAATTTTCTAGCTAAATTTTCCTAATTTCCATACCCGGTCAAATCCTACGGTTTAACTTCGATTCTGAACATCACTAAGCTTTCAATAACACCCACTAAGCTCAAATTTAACCCCGGAATGCCCCGATTGAAAGTATTTGAAGAATTCCTAAAATACCCAAAATTGGAGAAAATGGGGTTTTGGGAGTTTGGGGCTTTCTTACTTGATTTCAATCGGATAGAAAGCTTGGTGGTGATGAAAAATGAGGTCCGATCACCTTCTCCGGCGAAAATCCGGTCAAAACCATGCTTCCCGTGGCTTGTTCTTCCTGCTTGTGCGTGCGCCTTTGCTTCTCTTCTATTTTTTTAAAATGTGTGTGTTTCTAATATATATATATATATATATATATATATATATATATATATATATATGTCTTAAATAAAAAAGAGATGGGGTCACTTCTCCTCCTGCATATATATATTTTTTTAATTTGTTTAATTGTGAGTGTGTGTGTAATGGGAGTGGAATGGGAGTCACGGTTTTGACCCCCATTTTTCATATTATATATTTTTTTTGCTTTTTATTTTTTTATTTTATTTTATATTTACTTTCCTTCTTCTTTTAGGTCCTAAAAAGAGTACTTAGATTTCTTATTTTTGCTCCCCTTAATTTTATTTTATCTTTAATTTAATTTATTTTTCTTTCTGAAAGAAAAATAAATTTAATAATAATGAAAATAATTAAATCTAAATATCTCAGATATTACACTTACAATTACATCTTTTGCTTTGGCATTAATGGCTAATCCATTTGACTTCTTATGTGTTGCAATGAGGTGAAAGTTGAACTTGAAAGAGTTGATAGATATGCTTACCATCTCATTCTCTTCAAAAGCAATAGATTAATTTAAATGAGACCAAAGTGTATGGATATGTTATAATGAATACATCATCTTCACAAATTTCTTCATCCTTGAGAAAATAGAAAACACATTTAAAACATAAGCAACATCCAATAAACTTAACATCAATATGCAATGAGGTGAAAGCTGAACTTGAAAGAGTTGATAGATATGCTTACCATCTCATTCTCTTCAAAAGCAATAGATTAATTTAAATATGAGAACAAAAGTGTATGGATATGTTATAATGAATACATCAACGAGTTTATTTATAGGGGTAAAACTTGGTATTAGTGACACAAATGGAAATAAACAAAAGTAAATAAAATATTTATATTTCAAAACACAATAAGGATATTTTACTCCTCATCTCTAATTTCTCTAGCCAATGGAATATTTATATTTCCATCTGGAAATAATATTTCCAAATCTTGTGGTTGGAACACCTCATTCTCATATACATTATCAATTTCACCCATTTCGTACAAGTCTCGAGGCTTTATGTGAATTGCAGTGCTCCAATTTTTATCAGTTCATCTTCCCACATAATACACCATTTGAGCTTCTGAAACTTGGATATAAGGCTCATCATCTTCATGATCACAGGTATGTATCAATCGTGATAAGTTGATATATGTAAACCCTAGTTCATAAGTTATAATACCTCTATGATTTGTTGTATTTGCCCACTGACATTTAAACAAAGTTACTTGAAATCGACCATGATAGTTGAGTTCGATGATATCAACTAATTTCCCATAATAAGGTACACCTCCAACTTGCACTTGACTATCACTAGTACTTGCATAACTCCTAGTCTCGAATGTACCAAAGACTCCACTATTTTGAGTCTTCAAACTTTGGTCACGTTGTAAGGTCCTAAATTTGAACCCATTAACATTATATGCACTATAACGTCTTGCTTTATCATATGGACCTTGGGCAGATATTTCATGTCAATTGAACGAGATTCATTAACGTCATTCAAAAATCTGAAAAAAGAACATAATAAACTTTATTAATTAAGAATTTACATTATTATAACATAAATTCTCAATGTAATTTACTATGTGTAAAAACTTACACGTCGAGAAAACCACTCAACAAATTCTCTATGAACCTTTTTGTCTATTTCAGATGAAGATCGCGTACGACTCCTTAATTGTCGTCTCACAATGTCTCTAAATTCTCTATGCAATATCAATTGATTAATAATTCATGTTAATATTTGATTAATATATGCTATTAAAAAATTTATAAGTTACTTACTGGAGGAATGGATCTACTTCTCTACAATTGGTTAGCACATGTCGATGCGCTTGTAATTTCTCTAATGGTGACAGAGTGAAGTACTCAAACCCCCCGACTGGTTTTCCAATTGGTGGAAACATGGAATTCATATTCAATAGATCATTGGTAGGTTCATCATCAACTCGTCTAGGTCAATTAAATACTGTCTCAATGCCATCCAAATACCTTGAACAAAATGTCATAAACTCTTGAGCTATATACCCTTCAGCTATTGAACCCTCTGGTTGAGCTCTATTACGAACATAGGACTTCAACTTTCCTAGATACCTATCACATTCACCAAAAGAATCTTAATATATAACCATTAAAGAAAATTCCAAAGCAAACCAATAAAGAACATATATTCACCTTTCAATAAAGAACATGCATCGGCTATGAACAGGACCTCCAAGCTTAGCTTGTTCAACCAAGTGAACAATTAAATGAACCATCACAGTAAAAAATGAGGGTGAAAATATCATCTCCATATGACATAATGTCAATACAACTCTGTTTTGTAACTTATCTAATTCATCAACATTTAGCACTTTATTACAAAGTTGCCTGAAGAATGAACATAAATCAATCAAGATTGCAGACACCTGTTTGGGAAGTACATTTCTTATGGCTAACGGTAGAAGTTGCTCCATAAGGATGTGTGAGTCATGACTCTTTAATCCTCTAAATTTTCGTTGTTTCAAGTCAACACACCTAGAAATATTACTTGAATATCCATTTGGAACAGTGACATTCTTTAAAGTCTTCAGAAAAACATCTTTTTGTGCATTTGTCATTGTGAACAAAGCTGGAGGATATCTACCATTTTCATTTGGCCAAAGTTCAGATCTAATTCCCATTTCTTGTAATTCCTTTCGTGCATTTAGATGGTCTTTTGACTTCTTGGTCTCATTTAACAATGTATATATCACATTGTCGCATACATTTTTTTCAATATGCATAAGATCAAGATTATGACGTAATACATTGTTCTCCCAATATGGAAGTCGAAAAAATATACTCTTTTTTCTCCATTGTTGAGACTCCACATTTCTTTTTCCCCGCTCTTCTTCAGGCTCTTTTCCAAATACAATATCAACATTCTCAAGTTGTTGCAAAATTTCAGAACCAGTCAAAGTTATTGGTGGACTTCTCCTTTCTTCCTTACCATCAAATCGACTTCGAGCCAATCTAAATTTGTGACCACGACTTAGAAAGCGGTGATGCCCAATAAAGCACCACTTTCGACTATGTGGAAGACGATGGGGAATTGAATCAAAATTACAAACTGGACAAGCTAAACCAGTGTATGTATTCCACCCAGACAATGCACCAAGTCCAGGGAAATCACTAATAGTCCACAAGATAGCTGCATGCAAATTAAACACTTGATTGGTGTAAGAATCAAAAGTTTCAACACCGACACTCCACAACTCTTTCAACTCCTCTATCAATGGTTGCAAATATACATCGATATCGTTTCCCGATGCCCGCTCCCCTGGGATAATCATTGAAAACATAAGGGAGCTCTGTTTCGTACACATCCAAGGAGGAAGGTTGTAAGGTATAAGAATGACGGGCCAAATGCTATAACTGTTACTTAGGTTACCAAAAGGATTAAAGCCATCAGTTGCCTACCCAAGACGTACATTCCGAGGATCTAAAGCAAAATTAGGATTTGCCAAGTCAAATCTCTTCCAAGCTTCAGAATCTCTCGGATGTCTCAACAAACCGTCATTATTCTTTTTTACAGCATGCCACCTCATATCTTCTGCAGTTTTAGATGACATGAAAAGTCTTTGCAATCGTGGCTTCAGTGGAAAGTATCGCAAAATTTTTGCGGGTTGCTTCTTCTTCTTCTTTTTACCCACACTCGTAACATTTTGACTCTTTGGTTTCCATCTAGATGCATTGCATCTCTTACATGTCTCCCTATTTTCGTCCTCCCCCCAATACAACATACAATCATTTGGACATGCATGAATTTTAGTATATCCCAACCCAAGTTTATTAATAGTCTTCTTAGCCTCATAAAATGAAGGTGGAATCTTTGCGCTTTCAAAAGCATTTGCTAACAACCCCAGTATCATCGACATTGCCTTGTCACTTATTCTACACAAACACTTTATGTGATATAGTTTCACCAAAAAAGATAGCTTGGAGTATTTTTCACACCCATCATACAAATTTTGTTGTCCATCTTTAATTAAATCGTAAAATTCTTTGGTCTCATCATTCATCATTGATTGATTCGATGATGGAAAAGTACCTCCAACTTCATCCATCGTTTCATCATTGGGGTGATACCCAAATGCATCATGAACCATGTCTTGAATAGGGTCATTTCCATAACTCCTAGCATCCATCACAGAACGTCTTGGTTGAGATTCTACAATTGGTTCCACCGCACCTTTCTCCCCATGACTAAACCAAAATGTGTACCCTCTAGGAAATGGTTTGAGTATTAAATGCTCAAACACAACTTCTCTAACTTGCCACTTTTTAAATTTACATAAAGGGCATGGACATATTATTTTACCCACGACACTTGAATTAACAAAAGAAAACTCTAAGAATGCATTCAATCCTTCTATATATTCAGAGGTATTGCGAGGCTTCACAATCCAAGACTTATCCATTTCTGAAAAAAATAAAGCTCCTAGGGTGTTAAGAGGCAAACTAATTAATCTATCTTAAAGAATAAAATATAACTAACAAATTAATAATATAAGAAAAAGGCCATAGTAGACAACATATCATAATAGAATTCCATAGTAGTATAAGAAAAAGGCCTTCACAAAATCAATAGTAGTCAGCCTCTCCACAGAATTCCCACATATATAAATAAAACAAAAGAACATTTCACATTTGTAAATACACAATTCAAACTTGAAAACAGTATTAAGAACAAAAGAACATTTCATATGCAAATTTAATATTATAGTAAGGATGTGGTGATTATATTCAATCTACTTTTCTTACGCCACTTACGCACTCACATCATATGAAAATATCACAAGAACCCATTAACTTAGTTGAATATTATATTCATTATTGACTAATACAAAAAAATATATATACACAGTTGATGCCTACAATTTTTTCCTTGCTCCCACATCAAAATGAACGTCACGTGCTAAACGTTTCAAAATTGCAGTGCCCAATGCCCATTAATCCCCACTACTTGTACTTCCACTTATATAATTGCTTTAATTTATAAGGGATTAATTAATTGAAAGTTAAAACTAATTAAGATAAGAGAGAGTCATTAACTTTTAGTGTACAGAGTATATATATAGAGCCCTTAGTTACAGAGGCATGCGCAGCAAGAGCATTAATATTATTATTACCACTTTTCCACTCAGACTCAAGAGAGCAGTTGGATATGGACGAAAGTTTTGTGTGGTAGCTAGTGCTAGTGCCTCAAATTTTAATTTAATAGTCATCAACAATCACCACATCCTTACTATAATATTACTCAAGTTCCTTCACAAATGTTGCACAAACAGACTAATGATCAGAAAGAAAACTAGACTGTTTTTTTTCTGCATATTTAACAAATTCAGTTGCTGCATTCCCTGATCTTCACTCCACAGAATTCTGTCATAACTCATAACTACAAAGCCTCACTTTTCTGACATAGCTAAGAAATATTGACTTGCATTAATTTTTCTAATACTATCCAACTCTTAAAATACATTATCCTTACCTTTCAATCTTAAGCTACAAGAAGCTAATAATTTTTAGCCAAAAAGAAAGGCAGAAGAAGCAGATACAAACTCCAGTTAAAATATTTAAACAATTATGAACAAAAGATCAAAATAAATACCATCCATTAGATCCTAACCTGCCTAAATGCCCCAATTAGTTTGGATAGAGCTAATTACATTGAAACCTTCTTGCTCCTTCCCAATACCTTCTATCCTAACATACCCAAAATCAACCATCCTATCCAAGAAATCAATTTATTATAAAATATATAAATAAAATCTAACAATGTCAAGATAAATACTCTAACAATGCCCATTACTAAATTCATATGGAAGCTATTATATACATGCCATCATTATAAAACCACCCTCTCTGCATCTCATCATCATCAGCCCAAATATTTGAAAGAAATATGTAAAATAGAAATAAAACATACATTAAATAACGCAAGTCAAAGAAAAGGAACTAAATGAATCGTAATCTGCCTCAACAACTTTGTGGTTTGAGAGCATAAGACAATGAAATAACCAAGTTAAAAATACATAAATACAGCTAGCAAAGAACTCACAAACACTAGAGTATAGAGAAATTGCAGAGCATGAACGCACGCAGAGCTTCGAACTCGAAGAGCAGAGCAACGCGAGCAGAACTTCGAACTCGAAGACCAGAGCAACGCGAGAAGAGCTTCGAACTCGAAGGAGGCTATTGCGGGGACGGCAACGGGAATAACGCTAGCAGAGCTTCGAACTCGAAGGAGGCTATTAGGGCAAAACGCGATGACGATCTAAAGGAAAGGCGTGCGTTCTGCTTAACAAAAATTTTTTATTACTATTTAAATTAGATATATTTTAAATTAAATATAAAATTAAAATATATTATTATTAAAAAGTGTAATCAATTTATTATAAAATATATAAATAAAATCTATTTTTTAATTGAATACTGCATTTATCAAAAATAATTATTTTTTATGGAATCTATTTAATATTAAATTAAATTTTAAAATAAACATAATATTTTTATTTTTACTATTTAAATTAATTATATTTTAAATTAAATATAAAAATAACTTTAGTTTTTACTATTAAATATTAAAATAGATTAATTGAAAATGGAATCTGTGTAATATTTTTTTGGTGAGAAGTAAAGGAGATTTTTTATAAATTTTCATAAAATTAGATTTAATTGTTTTAGTTTTTTATAATATTTATCATATTTAAGTTAAACATAAAAATAATTTTTTAATATAATAAAATAAATTAATATATTAAAAATAGATTAACTAAAAAATGAACTCTATTTAATATTTTTTGGTGAGTTAAAGGGATTGTCTCATAAATTTTCATAAAATTGTATTTATTTTAAATTCTTTATATATATAAAATTATTTAAATAATTAAATTAAATTAAATATAAAAATAATTTATTTTTATTATTAAACATTAAAAATTTATTTATTTTTAAATATTAATTTAAAAATATTAAAATATATAGGACAAATTTAACGACGGTTAGATTTAACCGCCGTTAAATAGTGGTGGTTGCATTCTAACCGTCGCTAATTCACGGCGGTTAAGATTGAACCGTCATTAGTCTACAGCGGTTTAGATACAACCGCCGTTAATTAGCGGCGGTTAAACTTTACCGCCATTAGTTAACGGCGGTTAAGTCTTGACCGCCGCAAATTAGCGACGGTTTTACCTAACCGTCGATATTTAACGTCAGTTTCTGTAACACCGCCGCTATATTTAACTTTAGCGACGGTTTTTATAACCGCCACTATTTTTCTGACGCTAAATAACATTTTTTTTTGTAGTGACTCATCGGCGAAAATTGATTAAAAAAAGAAAAATGAATATCAAGTTTCCGAAAACACTCATCGGCTAAAACTGATTAAAAAAAGAAAAATGAATATCAAGTTTTCAAAACACTCATCAGCGAAAACTTACTAAAAAAATGAATATCCAGTTTTCAAAACACTAATCGACTAAAATTTATTAAAAAAATAAAAATGAATATCAAGTTTTCGAAACACTCATCGGCGAAAACTGATTAAAAAAGTAAAATGAATATCATGTTTTCGAAACACTCATCGGTGAAAACTGATTAAAAAAAGAAAAATGAATATCAAGTTTTGGAAACACTCATCTACGAAAACTGATTAAAGAAAATAAAAATGAATATCAAGTTTTCGAAACACTAATCGATGAAAACTAATTAAATAAAGAAAAATGAATATCACGTTTTTGAAACACTCATCGGTGAAAACTGATTGAGAAAAAGAAAAATGAATATGAAGTTTTCGAAACACTCATCAGCAAAAACTGATTAAAAAAAGAAAAATGAATATCACGTGTTCGACACACTCATCGGCAAAAACCGATTTAGAAAAAGAAAAATGAATATCAAGTTTTCGAAACACTAATCGGTGAAAACTAATTAAATAAGGAAAAATGAAAACCACGTTTTCGAAACACTCATCGGCGAAAACTGATTAAGAAAAAGAAAAATGAATATCAAGTTTTCGAAACACTCATCGGGGAAAACTATTTAAAAAAGAAAAGAAAAATGAATATCAAGTTTTCGAAACACTCATCGGCAAAAACTATTTTTTTAAAAAAAGAAAAATGAATATTACGTTTTCGAAACACTTATCGGCAAAAACTGATTAAAAAAAAGAAAAATGAATATCAAGTTTTCAGAACACTCATCAGCGAGAACTGATTAAAAAAATAAAAATGAATATCAAGTTTTCGAAACACTCATCGGCGAAAACAATTTAAAAAAAAAAGATAAATGAATATTACGTTTTCGAAACACTCAACGGCGAAAGCTGTAATACCCTGGAAAAATTTTGAGGATTAAAGAATGATTTATTTAAAATTTCGAGGATTAAAGAATGATTTATTCTGGGGCTAGGAATTAAAACCTTAAAAAAAGAATATAGAAAAAGTATGAAAGTTAAAAAGAAACCGGAAAGGAATTTTTTTTTTTCAAAGATTGTAATACCCAATAAAATTTTTCGAAGTCTAAAATAAAATAAAAAGGGGAAGGAAAAAGAAGTTAAAAATAATTTTTAGGATTTAATTCAGGACCTAAGAAATTGGGAACCTGAATTAAATAGGAAAAGGGATTAAATTAAAAATACATATTAGTTATTATTTATTTAATTATTAATTAATTTATTTAATTATTAGTTATCTTATTATTTAATTAATTATTTATTTTTATTATATATATATATATATTATTTATTTTATTATTATTATTATTATTAAATTGGGGTGGGGGATACGTGGGGTTTGGTGAATAAAGAAAAAAAAAGTAGGAAAGAATGAAAAGAAAGTGAGAGAGTGAGACGTGGCTATTAAAAGAGAAAAAGAAAGAAAAAGAGAGAAGAGAAAGAGAGGGAGAGAAGGGAGGACGAGAATAGAGAGAGAGAAGGGAGGACGAGAATAGAGAGAGAGAGGCATGACCGGAGAAGAAGAAGGGGGAAGAAGGAGGACCGCCGGAGAAGAGCTAGCCGACGCCGGGAAAAGTCACCGGAGCTCGGTTACAACATCTTCCACACCTCCCACCAATCGAATCAAGGTTGGTAACCCCAATTTCATTCTAAACCCTCAATTTTTATATTTTTAGGGATTTCTTCGAATGACTTTCGATTGAGTTGTTTCGAAGGTTGATTGAAACCGAGAAAGTGTTCTTGAACACTTAGTAGGGGTAGGAATCGAGATTATATTCTCGGATTTACCCAAATTCGAATTTGGAAGGATTTTGGGTTAAAATTCTAATTATTTATAAATTGGAGAAATTGTTAATAATTAGGATTGAGCTTGTATTTGAGTAAATAGGTTTGGATTGGTGTTATTAAAATTATATGGTTGGAATATTAGCTGAACAAGACCCGTGAAGAGCTGGCCCGAGATTATTAAGGTTGAACCTTGACGTTAACGTACCGGGTCCCTGCTCGGGTTGCCCAAATACACTTTAAGGGTGATGTTGAGGGCTCCAAACCTCTTCTTTTCAATCTTAAACACCCTAGAATAATTCTAAATATGCGATCAAGCATCAAGAATTAATTTAGGTACCTTCTTGTTTCTCAAGGATGGAAACTTGCGGGACAATGAAGTCCAAATTCTAAAATGGTAATTTTATTCCTTCATAATTATTAGGAAGCCTTAAGTAGGATGAATTAGAGGTGTATTGAGGTTTAGAAACTAGATTTCTTAGAACCTGAGTAAGAACATTAGTTGAAACAAAATGCTTAGACCTTCCTAAAATTAGGATTCCTCCCAATCAAGTTAGATAAGCTTCCTTAAATGCGAATACAAATTAGATAGAGGTCTAATACTCAAATCCAAGTATGTGAAACACTCAAGTAGAGTGTTATATTCGAGTAAGTCAAGTGTTCGAGGAAGGATACGCATAGGTCGGGATAGAGAAGTCCAATAAGACCAAGAGCTTGACTCTGTGGCAACCATGGACTACACGTGAGAGTAATGGAGAGATAAATAACAAGTTAAGCTAAGTAATAACCTTAATGAAGTAAATGTTGTTCTTATAGGAACAACGACGCGCAATAGAATGCAACAGGAACTCCGAGGAGACTAAAGTTACAGGAGAGGATTGCATGGAAGGTTGGACAAGGTGAGAGCTCTTTCATCTCTGCTCCTAGGGTTGTATGCTTATGTGGATTACATGAGTATGCATATTCTCAGATTTTCTGGTATGTGTTAGCTAGAGGTATAGAATGTTAAAAGAATAAAGGAACTAGAAAATAGGTTGTGGAAAGTAGCTTAGATAGGAAGACATAGGAGTAGAGAGTAATTGTTTGCTATGATTGGTGTGTTACAAATCCGACTCATACATTCCGGAGGCATGATGAATATTTTATTAAATCTTTTCCACGACAGTGGCAAGAGTCCTTGGACGGAAGGACTAAACTTTTATTTTGAAAACTCGTCACGACGGTGACTCAAATTATAATCATGCAAATGGAGTTATTGGTGGGTTTCGGATTTGGTTATGCTAGCGATGTGAGACATCGACTAGAACAACGTCAGATGACACTTGAGACCTCAGTTTTATAATCACCATGACGATGGTCATTGCCCTATCCTGGCAATAGGGTCAGAAAGATTTTATATTGCTATGACGATAGCTTGAGGCTCAGAGAGTGCATTTGGACGGGTATATGATTTATATCCTGTTGAGGATACTTGTACATATTAATAAGGAGAGGAATTGTTGATCCTTTGGGAAAGATACAAAGAATCATATTAATATGTGAGACCAAGATAAGGAGACACGGGAGGAACCTATGGGTGAACTGTGAGCCTGATCTTGCAGAAGAGAAATCATCATGCGGAGTTGATCCAGGGTGTGTCAGTGGTCATGCTTCGAGATGTCGTGTCGTGCCCGCCATGTGGCCTGGTTGGGTAATGGACGAGTGGGCTCAAGCTATTGCCCCGTAGCAAGGGGTCAGGACGTGCCACGTGGTGGCTATGCGTCAGTTGTTTGATAGATAGAAGTTGATTGTGTTTGGTTAATAGAATTGTCACGAGGTGACCAATACCCAAGTGAATGGGTTAAATATGTTTTGCCACTTGGTGGCCAGCAACCCGAGTGCACGGGTTCGAAGTGGGAAAGCCACGTAGTGGCTAGTAGATACCCCAGAGTTAGAGAGATTAAGTAGATGTATGTTTAGTGTCTGTGTGTATGTACAAATTATCTGTGTTTTCATATAATTGTTGATTGTGCAGCTTTGTGGTAACGTAAAGGATTACGTCACCACACGTCTTGTTTGATTCAGACATGCTAAAACGTGAGAAGACCGGTAAGTAAAAGCCGGCACTATATGTTACATGTTTACTTGCTGGTTGATGACGTAGAATAAAATGCTGCATGTTTAAAATTATTAAATGCATGTGAGTGTTTGGGTGAAATTTCTGTTCTTGTGTGATCATTAAGAATGTATGCTAACAACAGTAACTAGCTGTTTTTGCATGTGGTTGTGTATGACTCCCAAACCCAGCGCTATGGTACCCACCTTGCGCTGGGGATGGGAGAGTCCTCACTGAGTCGTGTGGTTAAGACTCACACCTCATTTTTACTACACAGATACAGGTTAAGTACAGGTGGAAGAAGTCTCGGTGGAACGAGGGACAAGCAAAACTTTCCAAGACCCACAACTTGTTCATGTGGGTGAATAAATTGTAACTGTAATTTAATTTACTTTATCATTGAATCATAAAGTAAAGGGTAGACGTACCCAATTAGATTGTATTACTAAATCTAGAACTGTCAGCTTCACACACCTTAAAGATCAGGATTTATTTTACTGCGATACAGGGAAATTTTTTTTTCAATATATATATATATATATACATATATCTGTTGCATGTGAATAAGATAGGCAGCATCTTCGGATGTGTAGCCAGTACACAGGTTATATATTATGTGTGTTTTCTTATATCTATATCCTGAAGCAGCACTAGTCGTGGATTTGCTTGCCTAGGATAGGCCACCATTTCGGTGTAGCCATGATATTATATTGCATGTGAATGTATTTTTCAATAATAGCTATTCTGTCAATTAGGTGATAAGGCTTACAGGCATAGGGATATTCCCTGTGTCTGTGCCGGTCACGGTCCTCTAAACGGGGGTCGTGACAAACTTGGTATCAGAGCCTGGTTGTTCTTCAAGGGTGTGAAGCTAACTAGTAGTCTCAGGTGTCAGTCGGGCTATCCATTATGAATCCGGACGTAACGGTGGATCCGACGGACACATGTGAGGTTGCTCAGGATGTTGAGTCATAAATTCTTTCAAGTCATCGCTTGAGGCATAGAATTTGTATGTGAAATTCTATGCAAAGCATATAACCTGTACAGTACACAAGTGCCGATGAGCACTAAGGCGTAAGGTGGGGTGGTAGTGACCCCGTGAACCTTAGAACGCCATAATAGGGAAAGGAGACATCCATGGGGGATGCTACCTAGACACAGACACTTTTGGTTGAATTGTAGGCAGGAATGCGCTACAATGTGTGATTGTTTTGCAGGTGTTAAATGTGACGATGCGTATGCTCTATTAGTGACGCATTGTGTGCTATGGTATAGGCATAAGTTGTTTGATTATAGTATGGAATGTAAGTAGAATATATATATCCAGTGAATGGTAGTTCAAGCTAGGAATCAGTTGTAAAGTGAAAGAAACGACACGCTTGGCGTGTAGAAAAGAAAGTAAGCCCATGAGGCGATTGAAATGGAAGGTTTACAGACAAGAATAAACAGGGCCCGGGTGCATGAGACCGACAGGATGATGACTACGTGAATGGGTCACGACTGTGCGGTATGCTATGGTTGAAGGAAGTGAGTTGTCCTTCGTAGAAAGTAATTAGAAAAGAGGTGGTGTATGCCACAGTATAAAAGTAAAAGTCTACGGACTATAAAAAATCAGGATACGGTATATGGAAGGGAAAAGTGGTCGAACCATATGCCGTAGAGATAGAAGTTATGAAGTAGAGGCATATGTAAACGTGTAGAACGTGACCATATGCCGAGCAGGAAATAGAGTAAATGGTAAGGCACAGGGAATGAGCCTAGTCCAACCCTACGCTCGATCCATGAACTGTTACTTCCTTAAGCAAACAAGGGGGAAAAGAAGGGATTAAACCCAACCAAACTCTGTTGGGTTGCTTAAGGAAGAGCATAAAGAATAGGATATTGATCACATGAGAAATTTTTGTAAAAATCTTTTTGGTCTTTCCGGATGAGAGATTCTAAAAGACCCTCAAACTTTTCTTGAAAATACTAGGGATAACCATTGGAAGGCAAATTTTCATGAAAACTCTTTCTCAATTTGTGTCCTTCCAATTGGTTAAACCCTAACCATTTACAAAAACCTTAGGCGTCATTTTCTAAGAAATAAACTTGAATTAATTTTTTAAAACCCGCAGGGTGCCTAAGAAAAACTAACCCATGTGACCAATACCCTATAAAAAAAAATAGTCCTTTTACAGGTAAGCTGTATAAGGATGGTAGATGTAGTTGAGAAATCACTCGCTTGGAGTGATTAAAGTTAAGTAGACATCAAAAAGCACTAGAGAGTGCTAAGGTGCCAAGGGGGTATACGGGTAAACCTAAGGGTTACCAATTAAGGGACCATAGGGTGATTATGGACCCAAAAGCGTTAGACCGGAGCAGGTCTAGAAGTGGAAATGGGCGTAGACCTTCGGGTACCGTCCAGAGATAAGAAAATGAGTGTTATTGCGGTAGATAGCTCTCGAACGAGATAACGTAAGAGATAAAACCCCAAAAGGACTCGTGGAGGCCCGAGGGGAGAGAAAGTAGAAAGGGATAAGTAGTCCCATAAGGGGGGAAGAGCGGAAACCTATAGGACCCCATAGGATAAGATTCAAGTAGGAGGTGGAGAACCAACTACTACCGTAATTACATGTATAACACACAGATTGTAGTGGACATAGCTAGGTAAGCTAGTTCCACAGGTTGGTGAACCGTAAATCCGTTAGTCTGAAGCCCGTGTATTGGTGGAGACTGAGTGGACAAACCAAACGTATAAGTGGCCATGTAGGTGCCATAAAAGGAAAATTAATCGTAAGGACGGTTAATCGAGAAGGAGAATTTAGTGAGTAACGAGTATTGAGAAATACTCGAAGAAAGAGTACCACGTAGGTACGAAATGGAAAAGAAGAGAGTGAATACGAGAACGGAGTCGGGTAAGCATCTGGGGATGCGAGCCAAATGATAAAACAGCTATGCTACCGTTGGGGCGATTGGAATCCAATGGGTAACACACTTGCAAGAGGCGGTAGATGTTCGTGAACATATGTCACACCGTAAGAATGGAAAGAGTCCAACCGTGGGAACGGATCCCATTTGGTCAAGGGGAGTAGAGCATGTCCGGAAAGGTTCATGCTGGAGTTAACGGATCAAGTATTCCAAGTAGGAATACAGGATCTAAGTGAGTTGAGGAGTCCGAGTGGGCCAAGTTGGGGTAAAAGCCAATGGAAACCCAATGAGTAGAGTTAGCATAGGAGTGCAATTCTAAGTGGACTAACCTGAGGATGGTATAGATTCATAGTCATAGTCATGTTAAGCGAGGTCTTCGGATGAGAAGGCCAAACTGAGCTTGAGACAGAGTAATGAGTATGATGGTTAGAAGGAGACTAGTGAGTTTCCATTATAAATAGAAATGACTACAAGTAGTAGTTAGAGAAGAGTCTAAGTCAGTCAGACATAGGATGTCGACAGTGAGTAACCTGAAGTAGTTATGGAAACCACTAAGGGTAAGTGTAGAAGTCCGGAAAAGAAAGGGAGACACGAGTCATAAATGTAAGATCCTTTACCGTTTGGTGGAGAAATGGTAAGTATAATACATAGTTGTTCTAGTGGAATGACATTTAGCTTCGTTAGGACACGAGTAGGGTAAACCGAGCCGGTAGTGAGTGTAACGACCTCGGAAGGGTTGGGTACACTGATGGCACAAAGTATAAACACCTATGTAGGGTGTATGCCGTGTAAGCGGTAAGTCTAGATGTAGAGTAGAGGGTGTAGTAAGGTGTAAATGGACTTTTCTGGAGAAGTCGTTTACAAAGAATATGTCGAGGGAATACCAGCAGAAGGGTAGCTGTTTGGTAGTAGAGGATACTTAGGTACGAGAACTCCGATGTAGGGGAGTACTTGTCAGTTAGAGTTATAGAAATAGAACCTAGTGTGCTATGTAAATAGCTAGTGTCTTGGCGTGTTCCAAGACGGATATAAGGAGTCATTATGAAGGTAGCTAGTCGGACAAGCAGATTGAGTCGAGGTAAGTATCACTAGAGAAGGCAATAGCTAACTCCTCGGAGAACTAAATTGGAGCATGACAAGTGGTAACGTGCCAGACACCCCATGGCGAAATTAGTAGCACAAAGTGAATTGAAACTAGGAAAGTTAGGTATCCTCGGGGAAGGATACGACGACAAATGGAGTCTATCATTTAGCACCTTGCGAAGGGGTGGTTAACTACGAAACTAGAAATGCAAACAATTACATAAAGAATATGTAGAAACCAGATACAGACCTTGAGCCTCTAGGAAAGAAAGAAGAACCGTAGGGTAAAACGGTAGAACCTCTACATTGAGGGAAACCATAGATGAAATTGAGCCAATGGATGGCAGCAAGCCAACAACCCCACGAAGGAGATGAAATTCGGGGACCGAATTTCTTAAGGGGGGAAGAATGTAATACCCTGGAAAAATTTTGAGGATTAAAGAATGATTTATTCCGGGGCTAGGAATTAAAATCTTAAAAAAACGAATATAGAAAAAGTATGAAAGTTAAAAAGAAACCGGAAAGGAAATTTTTTTTTTCAAAGATTGTAATACCCAATAAAATTTTTCGAAGTCTAAAATAAAATAAAAAGGGGAAGGAAAAAGAAGTAAAAAATAATTTTTAGGATTTAATTCAGGACCTAAGAAATTGGGAACCTGAATTAAATAGGGAAAGGGATTAAATTAAAAATACATATTAGTTATTATTTATTTAATTATTAATTAATTTATTTAATTATTATAATCATTAATTATTAGTTATCTTATTATTTAATTAATTAATTATTTTTATTATTATATATATATGTTATTATTTATTTTATTATTATTATTATTAAATTGGGGTGGCGGATACGTGGGGTTTGGTAAATAAAGAAAAAAAAAAGTAGGAAAGAATGAAAAGAAAGTGAGAGAGTGAGACGTGGCTATTAAAAGAGAAAAAGAAAGAAAAAGAGAAAAGAGAAAGAGAGGGAGAGAAGGGAGGACGAGAATAGAGAGAGAGAGGGATGACCGGAGAAGAAGAAGGGGGAAGAAGATGGATCGCCGGAATCTCGCCGGAGAAGAGCTAGCCGACGCTGGGAAAAGTCACCGGAGCTCGGTTACAACATCTTCCACACCTCCCACCAATCGAATCAAGGTTGGTAACCCCAATTTCATTCTAAACCCGCAATTTTTATATTTTTAGGGATTTCTTCGAATGACTTTCGATTGAGTTGTTTCGAGGGTTGATTGAAACCTAGAAAGTGTTCTTGAACACTTAGTAGGGGTAGGAATCGGGATTATATTCTCGGATTTTCCCAAATTCGAATTTGGAAGAATTTTGGGTTAAAATTAAAATTATTTATAAATTGGAGAAATTGTTAATAATTAGGATTGAGCTTGTATTTGAGTAAATAGGTTTGGATTGGTGTTATTAAAATTATATGGTTGGAATATTAGCTGAACAAGACCCGTGAAGAGCTGGCCCGAGATTACTAAGGTTGAACCTTGACGTTAACATACCGGGTCCCTGCTCGGGTTGCCCAAATACACTTTAAGGGTGATGTTGAGGGCTCCAAACCTCTTCTTTTCAATCTTAAACACCCTAGAATAGTTCTAAATATGCTATCAAGCATCAAGAATTAATTTAGGTACCTTCTTGTTTCTTAAGGATGGAAACTTGCGGGACAATGAAGTCCAAATTCTAAAATGGTAATTTTATTCCTTCATAATTATTAGGAAGCCTTAAGTAGGATGAATTAGAGGTGTATTGAGGTTTAGAAACTAGATTTCTTAGAACCCGAGTAAGAACATTAGTTGAAACAAAATGCTTAGACCTTCCTAAAATTAGGATTCCTCCCAATCAAGTTAGATAAGCTTCCTTAAATGCGAATACAAATTAGATAGAGGTCTAATACTCAAATCCAAGTATGTGAAACACTCAAGTAGAGTGTTATATTCGAGTAAGTCAAGTGTTCGAGGAAGGATACGCATAGGTCGGGATAGAGAAGTCCAATAAGACCAAGAGCTTGACTCTGTGGCAACCATGGACTACACGTGAGAGTAATGGAGAGATAAATAACAAGTTAAGCTAAGTAATAACCTTAATGAAATAAATGTTGTTCTTATAGGAACAACGACGCGCAATAGAATGAAACAGGAACTCCGAGGAGACTAAAGTTACAGGAGAGGATTGCATGGAAGGTTGGCCAAGGTGAGAGCTCTTTCATCTCTGCTTCTAGGGTTGTATGCTTATGTGGATTACATGAGTATGCATATTCTCAGATTTTCTGGTATGTGTTAGCTAGAGGTATATATTGTTAAAAGAATAAAGGAACTAGAAAATAGGTTGTGGAAAGTAGCTTAGATAGGAAGACATAGTGGTTAGCTCACTAGGTCGCTTAAGCAAGTGTTGGGGGTTCGAATCCCACCTTGTGTATGCAGCAACCAATTGGCCAGCGGCAAACCCTTAAATGGAGCTCAGATCCGCGGAGGATTAGTCCTTGGCCTGTCGGGCTGGGGATACCTTGGGAAACAAAAAAAAAAGATAGGAAGACATAGGAGTAGAGAGTAATTGTTTGCTATGATTGGTGTGTTACAAATCCGAATCATACATTCCGGAGGCATGATGAATATTTTATTAAATCTTTTCCACGACGGTGGCAAGAGTCCTTGTACGGAAGGACTAAACTTTTATTTTGAAAACTCGTCACGACGGTGACTCAAATTATAATCATGCAAAGGGAGTTATTGGTGGATTTCAGATTTGGTTATGCTAGCGATGTGAGACATCGACTAGAACAATGTCAGATGACACTTGAGACCTCAGTTTTATAATCACCATGACGATGGTCATTGCCCTATCCTGACAATAGGGTCAGAAAGGTTTTATATTGCTATGACGATAGCTTGAGGCTCAGAGAGTGCATCTGGACGGGTATATGAGTTATATCCTGTTGAGGATATTTGTACATATTAATAAGGAGAGGAATTGTTGATCCTTCGGGAAAGATACAAATAATCCTATTAATATGTGAGACCAAGATAAGGAGACACAGGAGGAACCTACGGGTGAACCGTGAGCCTGATCTTGCAGAAGAGAAATCATCCTGTGGAGTTGGTCCAGGGTGTGTCAGTGGCCATGCTTCGAGACGTCGAGTCGTGCCCGCCATGTGGCCTGGTTGGGTAATGGACGAGTGGGCTCAAGCTATTGCCCCGCAGCAAGGGGTCAGGACGTGCCACGTGGTGGCTATGCGTCAGTTGTTTGATAGATAGAAGTTGATTGTGTTTGGTTAACAGAATTGTCACGAGGTGACCAGTACCCAAGTGAATGGGTTAAATATGTTTTGCCACTTGGTGGCCAGCAACTCGAGTGCACGGGTTCGAAGTGGGAAAGCCACGTAGTGGCTAGTAGATACCCCAGAGTTAGAGAGATTAAGTAGATGTATGTTTAGCATCTGTGTGTTTGTACAAATTATCTGTGTTTTCATATAATTGTTGATTGTGCAGCGTAGTGGTAACGTAAAGGCTTACGTCACCACACCTCTTGTTTGATTCAGACATGCTGAAACGTGAGAATACCGGTAGGTAAAAGCCGGCACTATATGTTACATGTTTACTTGCTGGTTGATGAAGTGGAATAAACTGCTGCATGTTTACAGTTATTAAATGCATGTGAGTGTTTGAGTGAAATTTCTGTTGTTGTGTGATCACCAAGAATGTATGCTAACAACAGTAACTAACTGTTTTTGCATGTGGTTGTGTATGACTCCCAAACCCAGCGCTATGGTACCCACCTTGCGCCGGGTATGGGAGAGTCCTCACTGAGTCGCGTGGTTAAGACTCACACCTCATTTTTAGTACACGGAGACAGGTTAAGTACAGGTGGAAGAAGTCTCGGTGGAACGAGGGACAAGCAAAATTCTCCAAGACCCACAACTTGTTCATGTGGGTGAATAAATTGTAACTGTAATTTAATTTACTTTATCATTGTATCATAAAGTAAATGGTAGACGTACCCAATTAGATTGTATTACTAAATCTAGAACTGTCAGCTTCACACACATTAAAGATCAGGATTTATTTTACTGCGATACAGGGAAAATTTGTTTTCAATATATATATATATATATATATATATATATATTCATATATCTGTCGCATGTGAATAGGATAGGCAGCATCTTCGGATGTGTAGCCAGTACACAGGTTATATATTATGTGTGTTTTCCTATATCTATATCCTGAAGCGGCACTGGCCGTGGATTTGCTTGCCTAGGATAGGCCCCCATTTCGGTGTAGCCATGGTATTATAATGCATGTGAATGTATTTTTCAATAATAACTATTCTGTCAATTAGGTGATAAGGCTTACAGGCATAGGGATACTCCCTGTGTCTGTGCCGGCCACGGTCCTCTAAACGGGGGTCGTGACAAAAGCTGATTAAAAAATGAAAAATTACTATGAAGTTTTCGAAACACTTCTCGGCGAAAACTGATTAAAAAAAAGAAAAATAAATATTAAGTTTTTGAAACACTTATCGGGGAAAACAGATTAAAAAAAGAAAAATGAATATCAAGTTTTCAGAACACTCATTGGCGAAAACTAATTAAAAAATGAAAAATAATTATAAAGTTTTCGAAAACACTCATAGGCGAAAACTGATTAAAAAAAGAAAAATGAATATTAAGTTTTCGAAACACTCATCGGTAAAAAATAATTAAAAAAAAATGAATATCAAGTTTTTGAAACACTCATCAGCGAAAACTGACTAAAAAGGAAAATGAATATCCAGTTTTCGAAACACTAATCGAAGAAAACTGATTAAAACATAAGAATGAATATAAAGTTTTCGAAACACTTATCGACGAAAACAGATTAAAAAAATGAAAAATAAATATCAAGTTTTCGAAACACTCATCGGCAAAAGATGATTAAAAAAAAAGAAAGATAAATATCAAGTTTTCAAAACACTCATTAGCGAAAACTTACCTAAAAAAGAAAAATGAATATCACGTTTTTGAAACACTAATCGGCGAAAACTGATTAAGAAAAAGAAAAATGAATATCAAATTTTTGAAACACTCATCGATGAAAACTAATTAAATAATGAAAAATGAATATCAAATTTTCGAAACACTCATCAGCGAAAACTGATTAAGGAAAAAAAATGAATATCATGTTTTCAGAACACTCATCGGCGAAAAATGATTAAAAGATGAAAAATTACTATTAAGTTTTCGAAACACTTATCGGAAAAAACTGATTAAAAAAAGAAAAATAAATATTAAGTTTTTGAAACACTTATCGACGAAAACTGATTAAAAAAAAGAAAAATGAATATCAGCTTTTCAAAACACTCATCGGCGAAACATGTTTAAATAAAAGAAAAAAGAATATCAAATTTTCAGAACACTTATCGGCGAAAACTAATTAAAAAAAGAAAAATAATTATCAAGTTTTCGAAAACACTCATCGGCGAAAAATAATTAAAAAAAGAAAAAAGAATATTAAGTTTTCGAAAAACTGATCGGCAAAAACTAATTAAAAAAAGAAAAATGAATATCAAGTTTTCGAAACACTCATCAACGAAAATTTACCTAAAAAAGAAAAATGAATATCACATTTTTGAAACACTCATCGACGAAAACTGATTAAGAAAAAGAAAACTGAATATCAAGTTTTCAAAAAACTCATCGGCGAAAATTGATAAAAAAATAAAAATAAATATCAAGTCTTCGAAACACTCATTGGCGAAAACTATTTAAAAAAAAGAAAAATGAATATTACGTTTTTGAAACACTCAACGGCGAAAACTAATTAAAAAATGAAAAATTACTATCAAGTTTTCGAAACACTCATCGGCGAAAACTGATAAAAACAAAGAAAAAAGAATATCAAGTTTTCGAAACACTCATCGGCAAAAACTGATTAAAAAAGAAAAATGAATATCAAGTTTTCGAAACCCTCATTAGCGAAAACTTACTAAAAAAAGAAAAATGAATATCAAGTTTTCGAAACACTCATCGACGAAAACGGATTAAAAAAAGAAAAATGAATATCAAGTTTTCGAAACACTCATCGACGAAAACTGATTAAAAAAAGAAAAATGAATTATATTTTCGAAAACACTCATCGATGAAAACTAATTAAATAAAGAAAAATGAATATCACGTTTTTAAAACACCCATCGGCGAAAACTGATTAAGAAAAAGAAAAATGAATATCAAGTTTTTGAAACACTCATCGGCGAAAACTGATTAAAAAAAAGAAAAACGAATATCAAGTTTTCAGAACACTCATCGGCGAAAATTGATTAAAAAAAGAAAAATGAATATCAAGTTTTCGAAAACACTCATCGGCGAAAATTGATTAAAAAAAGAAAAATGAATATCAAGTTTTCGAAAACACTTATCAGCAAAAACTGATTAAAAAAAGAAAATTGAATATCAAATTTTCGAAACACTCATCGGCAAAAATTGAGTAAGAAAAAGAAAAATAAATATTAAGTTTTCGAAACACTCATCGGCCAAACCTGATTAAAAAATGAAAAATGAATATCAAGTTTTCGAAACATTCATCGGCAAAAAAAGATTAAGAAAAGAAAAATAAATATTAAGTTTTCGAAACACTCATCGGTGAAAACTGATTAGAAAAAAGAAAATGAATATCAAGTTTTCAGAACACTCATCGGCGAAAATTGATTAAAAAAAGAAATATGAATATCAAGTTTTCGAAAACACTAATCGGCTAAAACTGATTAAAAAAAGAAAAATGAATATCACGTTTTCTAAAAACTCATCGGCGAAAACTTATTAAGAAAAAGAAAAATGAATATTAAGTTTTCGAAACACTAATCGGGGAAAACAATTTAAAAAAAAATTAATATCAAGTTTTCGAAACACTTATCAGCGAAAACTATTTAAAAAATAAAAGAAAAATGAATAATACGTTTTCAAAACACTTATCGACGAAAACTGATTAAAAAAAGAAAAATGAATTTTAAGTTTTCAGAACACTCATCGGTGAAAACTGATTAAAAAAAGAAAAATGAATATCAAGTTTTCAAAAAGCAGTCATCGGAGAAAACTATTTTTTTTAAAAAAAAAGAAAAATGAATATTACCTTTTCGAAACACTCAACGGGGAAAACTGATTAAAAAATGAAAAATTACTATTAAGTTTTCGAAACACTTATCGGCGAAAACTGATTAAAAAAGAAAAAAATATATTAAGTTTTTGAAACACTTATCGGCGAAAACTGATTAAAAAAAGAAAAATGAATATCAAGTTTTCAAAACACTCATCGGCGAAACCTGATTAAAAAAAAGAAAAATGAATATCAAGTTTTCAGAACACTCATCGGCGAAAAGTAATTAAAAAAAGAAAAAAAATTATCAGGTTTTCGAAAAGACTCATCGGCGAAAACTGATTAAAAAAATAAAAATGAATATTAAGTTTTCGAAACACTCATCGGCAAAAACTAACTAAAAAAAGAAAAATGAATATCTAGTTTTCGAAACACTAATCGACGAAAACTGATTAGAAAAATAAAAATGAATATAAAGTTTTCGAAACACTCATCGGCGAAAACAGATTAAAAAAATGAAAAATAAATATCAAGTTTTCGAAACACTCATCGGCAAAAACTGATTAAAAAAAGAAAAATAAATATCATGTTTTCGAAACACTAATTAGCGAAAACTTACCTAAAAAAGAAAAAAAATATCATGTTTTTGAAACACTAATCGGCGAAAACTGATTAGTAAAAAGAAAAATGAATATCAAGTTTTCGAAACATTCATCGATGAAAACTAATTAAATAATGAAAAATGAATATCAAGTTTTCGAAACACTCATCGGCGAAAACTGATTAAGAAAAAGAAAAATGAATCTCAAGTTTTCATAACACTCATCGGCGAAAACTGATTAAAAGAATAAAAATGAATATCAAGTTTTCGAAACAATCATCAGCGAAAACTATTTAAAAAAAAGAAGAAAAATGAATATTACGTTTTCGAAACACTCAACGGTGAAAACTGATTAAAAAATGAAAAATTACTATCAAGTTTTTGAAACATTAATCGGCGAAAACTGATTAAAAAAAGAAAAATGAATATCGAGTTTTCGAAACACTCATCGGCAAAAAATGATTAAAAAAAGAAAAATGAATATCAAGTTTTCGAAACACTCATCGTTGAAAACTAATTCAATAAGGAAAAATGAATATCACGTTTTCGAAACACTCATCGGCGAAAACTGATTAAGAAAAAGAAAAATGAATATCAAGTTTTTGAAACACTTATCGACGAAACCTGTTTAAAAAAAAAAGAAAAATGAATATCAAGTTTTTAGAACACTCATCGGCGAAAATTGATTAAAAAAAGACAAATGAATATCAAGTTTTCGAAAACACTCATCGGCAAAAACTGATTAAAAAAAGAAAAATGAATATCAAGTTTTCGAAACACTCATCGGCAAAAACTGATTAAGAAAAAGAAAAATAAATATTAAGTTTTCGAAACACTTATCGGCAAAAACTGATTAAAAAAAAGAAAAATGAATATCAAGTTTTCAGAACATTCATCTGCGAAAATTGATTAAACAAAGAAAAATGAATATCAAGTTTTCGAAAACACTTATCGGCTAAAACTGATTAAAAAAAGAAAAATGAATATCAAGTTTTCGAAACACTCATCGGAAAAAACTGATCAAAAAAAGAAAATGAATATCAAGTTTTCGAAACACTCATCAACGAAAACTTACTAAGAAAAGAAAAATGAATATCCCATTTTCGAAACACTAATCGACCAAAACTGATTAAGAAAATAAAAATGAATATCAAGTGTTCGAAACACTCATCGGTGAAAACTGATTAAAAAAGGAAAATGAATATCAACTTTTCGAAACACTCATCGGTGAAAACTGATTAAAAAAAGAAAAATAAATATCAAGTTTTGGAAACACTCATCGGCGAAAACTGATTAAAAAAAGAAAAATGAATATCAAGTGTTCGAAATACTCATCTACGAAAACTGATAAAAGAAAATAAAAATGAATATCAAGTTTTCGAAACACTCATCGGCGAAAACTAATTAAAAATAGAAAATAAATATCAAGTTTTTGAAACACCCATCGGCGGAAACTGATTAAAAAAATGATTATCAAGTTTCGAAACACTCATCGGTGAAAACTAATTAAATAAAGAAAAATGAATATCACGTTTTCGAAACACTAATCGGCGAAAACTGGTTAAGAAAAAGAAAAATGAATATCAAGTTTTCAAAACACTCATCGGCGAAAACAGATTAAAAAAAATGAATATCAAGTTTTCAGAACACTCATCAGCGAAAACTGATTAAAAAAATAAAAATGAATATCAAGTTTTCGAAACACTCATCGGGGAAAACTATTTTTTAAAAAAAGAAAAATGAATATTACGTTTTCGAAACACTCATCTGCGAAAACTGATTAAAAAAAGAAAAATGAATATCAAGTTTTCAAAACACCCATCGACGAAAACTGATTTAAAAAAAAGAAAAATGAATATCAAGTTTTCAGAACACTCATCGGCGAAAATTGATTAAAAAAATAAAAATGAATATCAAGTTTTCGAAACACTCCTCGGCGAAAACTATTTAAAAAAAAAGAAAAAAGAATATTACGTTTTCGAAACACTCAATGGCGAAAAGTGATTAGAAAATGAAAATTTACTATCAAGTTTTCGAAACACTCATCGGCGAAAACTAATTAAAAAAAAGAAAAATCAATATCAAGTTTTTGAAACACTCTGTCACAACCCAAAATCGGGAGTACGTGATCGGCACGGGAATAAATTTTTACCTCTAAACCTGTAAGCCTTATCCTGTAAACCTGACTATAACTACCCTGCTATACAATCAATATATATATCATACTAGTGGCCACGCCTCACTGGTGGCCTAATTAACCTGCAATCTGCGGTTCGCTCAATACTGCTTCAGCTCAATCCAGTGTATAGATATATTTATCAGCACTCATAATGTAAATATTAATATCATATTGACCGTACGTCTCAATACGTACGATCTATCCTATTCACATGCAGGAAGCACACATAATATATATCCATATCATATTGACCGTACGCCTCAATGCGTACGATTTATCCTATTCACATGCAAAAGTTTATATACTCAAACATATATTCTAGTTTACCCCCAACTGGATCCTGTCTTTAAGTACATGTGAAGCCGACAATTCTAGAGTAGGTACATATCAAAAGTTGTAAATATATATATATATATATATATATATATATATATACAACTCTTACAACTTTAAATATGTACAACAAGAGAAATCAAAATAACCAAAGGAGTCCACCCACGCGAACAAGAGCGTAAGGAGTGAGTCAAACAGACTCAGTGAAAAGCTTCCCATCCTCGGAGTAGCGGTGGGTACCAGTACAGCTGGGGAAAGGGAAACTCCCACAATCACATGCGCATGAAAATCCAGTTTATCAAATGTTATATTACGGTCAGACAATATTAATATAACATAAAATCATGGATAAACCTACGGATCATGCTCCTCTATCATGCTTTTCATAAACAAGTAAACACTTTTAACATATCATTTGGAAACTGTAAATCACACAACTGACCCTAGTACCAGGCTAGGGCAATGGCCTCAACAGGAAATTTCTTTTAAACCTTTAACTGACCCTAGTGCCAGCCGAAAACTAATTAAATAAGGAAAAATGAATATCACGTTTTCGAAACACTCATCGGCGAAAACTGATTAAGAAAAAGAAAAACGAATATCAAGTTTTCAAAACACTCATCGGGGAAAACTAATTAAAAAAAATGAATTTTACGTCTTCGAAAACACTCATCGGCGAAAATTGATTAAAAAGAGAAAAATGAATATCAAGTTTCCGAAAAACTAAACGGCGAAAAGTGATTAAAAAAAGAAAAATGAATATGAAGTTTTGGAAACACTCATCGGCAAAAACTGATTAAGAAAAAGAAAAACGAATATCAAGTTTTCGAAACACTCATCGGTGAAAACTAATTAAATAAAGAAAAATGAATATCAAATTTTCGAAACACTCATCGGCGAAAACTGATTAAGAAAAAGAAAAATGAATATCAAGTTTTCGAAACACTCATCGGAGAAAAAAATTTAAGAAAAAGAAAAATGAAAATTTCGTTTTCAAAACACTCATCGGCGAATACTGATTAAAAAAAAGAAAAATGAATATCAAGTTTTCAGAACATTCATCGGCGAAAACTGATTAAAAAAAGAAAAATGAATTTCACGTTTTCGAAACACTCATCGGCGAAAACTATTTAAAAAAAAGAAAAATGAATATTACGTTTTCGAAACACTCAACGGCGAAAACTGATTAAAAAATGAAAAATTACTATCAAGTTTTCGAAAACACTCATCGGCTAAAACTTATTATAAAAAGAAAAATGAATATCAAGTTTTCGAAACACTCATCGACAAAAACTGATTAAAAAAAGAAAAATGAATATCAAGTTTCCGAAACACTCATCGGCAAAAACTGATTAAAAAAAGGAAAAATGAATATCAAGTTTTCGAAACACTTATCGGCAAAAACTTATTAAGAAAAGAAAAATGAATATCAAGTTTTTGAAACACTTATCAGCGAAAACTTACTAAAAAAAGAAAAATGAATATCCAGTTTTCGAAACACTAATCGACGAAAACTCATTAAAAAAATAAAAATGAATATAAAGTTTTCGAAAAACTCATCGGCGAAACTGATTAAAAAAGGAAAATGAATATCAAGTTCTCGAAACACACATCGGTGAAAACTGTTTAAAAAAAGAAAAACGAATATCAAGTTTTCAAAACACTCATCCGCGAAAAATTACTAAAAAAAGGAAAATGAATATCCAGTTTTCGAAACACTAATCGACGAAAACTGATTAAAAAAATAAAAATGAATATAAAGTTTTCGAAACACTCATCGGCGAAAACTGATTAAAAAAATGAAAACTAAATATCAAGTTTTTGAAACACTCATCGACAAAAAAAGATTAAAAAAAGAAAAATAAATATCAAGTTTTTGAAACACTCATTAGCGAAAACTTACCTAAAAAAGAAAAATGAATATCACGTTTTCAAAACATTTATCGGCGAAAACTGATTAAGAAAAAGAAAAATGGATATCAAGTTTTCGAAACACTCATCGGGGAAAAATGATTAAAAAAAGAAAAATGAATATCAAGTTTTCGAAACGCTCATCGATGAAAACTAATTAAATAAAGAAAAATGAATATCAAGTTTTCAAAACACTAATCGGCGAAAACTGATTAAGAAAAAGAAAAATGAATATCAAGTTTTTGGAACACTCATCGGCAAAACCTGATTAAAAAAAATGAATATCAAGTTTTCAAAATACTAATTGGCGAAAACTAATTAAAAAAAGAAAAATGAATATCAAGTTTTCGAAACATTCATTAGTGAAAACTTACTAAAAAAAGAAAAATGAACATCAAGTTTTTGAAACACTCATCGAGGAAAACTGATTAAAAAAAGAAAAATGAATATCAAGTTTTCGAAACACTCATCGGCGAAAAATGATTAAAAAAATGAATATCAAGTTTTCGAAACACTCATCGATTAAAACTAATTAAATAAAGAAAAATGAATATCACGTTTTCGAAACACTCATCGGCGAAAACTGATTAAGAAAAAGAAAAACGAATATCACGTTTTCGAAACACTCATCAGTGAAAACTAATTAAATAAAGAAAAATGAATATCACGTTTTCGAAACACTCATCGGCGAAAACTAATTAAGAAAAAGAAAAATGAATATCAAGTATTCGAAACACTCATCGGGGAAAATTATTTAAAAAAACAAGAAAAATGAATTTTATGTTTTCGAAACACTTATCGGCGAAAACTGATTAATAAAAAGAAAAATGAATATCAAGTTTTCGAAAGACTCATCAACGAAAACTTACTAAAAGAAGAAAAATGAATATCCAGTTTTCAAAACACTAATCGACGAAAATAGATTATAAAAATAAAAATGAGTATAAAGTTTTCGAAACACTCATCGGCGAAAACTGATTAAAAAAAGAAAAAGAATATCAAGTTTTCGAAACACTTATCAATGAAAACTGTAATATCTGAGATATTTGGATTTATATATTTTCATTTTTATTAAATTTATTTTTCTTTCAGAAAGAAAATTAAATTAAATTAAAAAGTTAAAGAGTTAAAAAAATGGAGGGAAAGAAATGAGATATTTATTGTCACGACCCCCGTTTAGAGGACCGTGACCGGCACAGACACAGGGAATATCCCTATGCCTGTAAGCCTTATCACCTAATTGACAGAATAGCTATTATTAAAAAAATACATTCACATGCATTATAATACCATGGCTACACCGAAATGGTGGCCTATCCTAGGCAAGCAAATTCACGGCCAGTGCTGCTTCAGGATATAGATATAGGAAAACACACATAATGTATATAACCTGTGTACTGGCTACACATCCGAAGATGCTGCCTATCCTATTCACATGCAATAGATATAAGTATATATATGTATATTTTGAAAACAAACTTTCCCTGTATCGCAGTAAAATAAATCCTGATCTTTAAGGTGTGTGAAGCTGACAGTTCTAGATTTAGTAATACAGTCTAATTAGGTACGTCTACCCTTTACTTTATGATACAATAATAAAGTAAATTAAATTACAATTACACTTTATTCACCCACACGAACAAGTTGTGGGTCTTGGAAAGTGTTGCTCAACCCTCGTTCCACCGAGACTTTTTCCACCTGTACTTAACCTGTCTCTATGTAGTAAAAATGAGGTGTGAGTCTTAACCACGCGACTCAGTGAGGACTCTCCCATCCTCGTCGCAAGGCGGGTACCTTACCACAGGGACTGGGAGTCATACACAACCACATGCACAAACAACTAGTTACTGTGAGTTAGCATGCATTCTTGGTGATCACACAATAACAGAAATTTCACCCAAACACTCACATGCATTTAGCAGATATAAGCATGCAGCAGTTTAATTCACATCATCACTCAACAAGTAAACATATAACATATAATGCCGGCTTTTACTTACCGGTCTTCTCACGTTCAACATGTTTGAAACAACCAAGACGTTGTGGTGACGTAATCCTGTACGTCACTACTACGCTGCACAATCAGAAATCATATGCAAACACAGACAATTTGTATATACACATAGATACTATAACATACATCTACTTAATCTCTCCAACTCTGGGGTTTCTACTAGCCACTACGTGACTTTCCCACTTTGAACCCGTGCACTCGGTTTGTTGGCCACCAAATGGCAAATATACTTAACCCATTCACTCGGGTACTGGTCACCTCGTGACAATTCTGTTAATCAGACAATAATTAACCCATTCACTTGGGTACTAGTCACCTCGTGACAATTCTATTAATCAAACACAATCAACTTCTATCTATCAAACAACTGACGCATAGCCACCACGTGGCACGTCCTGACCCCTTGCTGCGGGGCAATAGCTTGAGCCCACTCGTCCATTACCCAACCAGGCCACATGGCGGGCACGACACGACGTCTCGAAGCATGGCCACTGACACACCCTGGGCCAACTCCACAGGATGGTTTCTCTTTTACTAGGTTAGGCTCACGGTTCACCCATAGGTTCCTCCCGTGTCTCCTTACCTTAGTCTCCCATATTAATAGGATTCTTTGTATCTTTCCCGAAGGATCAACAATTCTTCTCCTTATTAATATGTACAAGTATCCTCAACAGGATATAACTCATATACCCGTCCAGATGCACTCTCTGAGCCTCAAGCTATCGTCATAGCAATATAAAACCTTTCTGACCCTATTGCCAGGATAGGGCAATGACCATCGTCATGGTGATTATAAAACTGAGGTCTCAAGTGTCATCTGACGTTGTTCTAGTCGATGTCTCACATCGCTAGTATAATCAAATCCGAAACTCACCAATAACTCCCTTTGCATGATTATAATTTAAGTCACCGTCGTGACGAGTTTTCAAATTAAAAATTTAGTCCTTCCGTACAAGGACTCTTGCCACAGTCGTGGAAAAAGATTTAATAAAATACTCATCATGCCTCCGGAGTGTATGACTTAGATTTGTAACACACCAATCATAGCAAACAGTTGTACTCTACTCCTATGTTTTTCCTATCCAAGTTACTTTCCACAACATATTGCTAGTTCTTTCATTCTTTTAGCCTTCTATACCTCTAGCTAAGACATACCAGACAAGCAGAGAAGGTACATACTCATGTAATCCACATAAGCATACAACCCTAGGAGCAGAGATGGAAGAACCCTCACCTTGGCCAACCTTCCATGCAATCCTCTCCTGTAGCTTTAGTCTCCTCGGAGTGCCAGTTGCACTCTTTTGCGTGCCGTTGTTCCTATAAGAACAACAATTATTTCATTAAGATTATTACTTAGCTTAACTTGTTATTTATCTCTCCATTACCCTCACGTGTAGTCCCTGGTTGCCACAGAGTCAAGCTCTTGGTCTTATCGGACTTCTCTATCCCGACTTATGCGTATCCTTCCTCGGACACTTGACTTACTCGCGTATAACACTCTACTAGAGTGTTTCACATACTTGGATTTGAGTACTAGACCTCTATCTAACTTGTATTCCCATCTAAGAAAGCTTATCTAGCTTGGTTGGATGGAATCCTAATTTTAGGAAGGTCTAAGCATTTTAAATCAACTTGTGTTCCTACTTGGGTTCTAAGAAATCTTGTTTCCAAACCCCAATATACCTCCAATTTATCCCACTTAAGGTTGCTTAAAGGTTGTGACAGTTTAAAGTTGAAATTCAAGAAGTTGGACTTAGTTTACTCCGTAAGTTTCTATTCTTGAGGGATAAGAAGACATTTGGAATGATTTTGATCCTTAAAAACCTGGTTGGTGGTGTTCTAAGAAGTTTAGGATTGAAAATAGGAGGTTCGGACGCCCCGGATTTGCATAAAAATGAATTTTGGGCATGTTGGCCACAGGCCTGGCGCTATAGCGCCGAGCTGTTGCCCAGCAGCTCTTGGCACACCCGAGAGATGGCGCTATAGCGCCGGTTTCGGAACTATAGCGCCGTCTCGCAGCACAGCAATTCGTTTGCTGTGCTGTGGGCTGGTTGGGCCCGTTCCGGCCCCCTTCCGCCCCCGGCTTCGACTCCACACCCCACGGGTTTTGTTCACCTACATATATACTACATTAAGGAAGTCCTACAACTCAAATCCAACTCCGATTCGTCGCCGAATCGTTGATCGTTCGAGATTGGGAAAAATGGGTTTTATAAACCCCAAACTCTTCCAACTTCGAATCCGGCCAAATCCAACGATTTAGCCTCGAATCCTAACCCCGATGAGTGTTCAAGAACAGTTTAGAAACATTATTCTACCCTCGAACCCACCCAAACTCGGATTCTCAACTCAATTCTAAAAATGAAGAAAAATGAAGAAAATGGGAACTTGGAGAGAATCGGGCGTTATACCAACCTTAACTCGAGAGATTGAGACGAGGATGATCTCCGGCTCCTCCTCCAACTCCGGATTGCCGGATTCCGGCGAGATTCCTGCCGGATTTGCTCCCACCTCCAAGCCCTAGCTCTCTCTCTCTCTCTTCTCCCTCTCTCTCCTTTCCTTTCTTTCTTTCTTCTTCTCTTCTTACCCGTAGCTTTCCCCTCTCCCTTTTATTTTATTTTATTTTCTTTTCTTTTATCTACTAATTAACATATAATAAAATTAATAATAAAATCTGAAAATAATAATAAATAATTAAATAAATAACTAACATGTATTTTTAACTTAATCCCTTTCTCTATTTAATTTAGGTTTGTAATTTCTTAGGTCCCGAATTAAATCCCAAAAATTATTTTCTACATTTTTTCTTTCCCTTTTTATTTTATTTTAAACCTCGAAAAAAAATTTCGGGTTTTACAATCCTCGAAAAAAAATTCCTTTCCGGATTCTTTTAACTTTCATAATTTTCCTATATTCTTTTTAAGGTTTTAATTCCTAGCCCCGGAATAAATCCTTCTTTAATCCTCAAAATTTTTAAATAAATCATTCTTTAATCCTCGAAATTTTCCGAGGTATTACATTTATAATTTTTCTAGGACCTAAAAGAAAAAGAGAATATAACAAGTAAATAAATTTTTCAAAAAATATATATATATATATATATAATAAAAAATATATATAATGTTGGGGGGGGGGGGACCGTGACCCCCCCTCCATTCTTCCACTAACACATATAATATAAATATATATATATATATACACACACAATATGTTAACACACACACCCATTCACAAAACACACGCACAAGCAGAAAAAGAAAATAAAGAGAAGCAGTCACGCACGAGCCGAGAAGAAAAGAAGCGGACGGTGGTTTTGGGCCGTTTTCTCGTCGGAGGACGTGCGGCGGTGACCGAAAAAAGTGGCTAGAGTTTTCTTTCATCCCCACCAAACTTTCTATCCGATTGAAATCAAGTAAGAAAGCCCAAAATCTCTCAAACCCCAATTTCTCCAATTTTGGGTATTTTAGGAATTCTTCAAATACTTCCAATCGGGGCATTCTGGGGTTAAAGCTGAGCTTAGTGGGTGCTATTGAAAGCTTAGTGAGGTTCAGAAAGGAAGTTAAACCGTAGGAATTGACCAGGTATGGAAAATAGGAAAAATTGGGTTAGGAAATTGCTCTAAAATTCGAAATTGATAATTCGATGCATGTTTAGGCTTGGATTGGAGTAGTATAAGTGTTGTAGTTGCTGGAAATATACAAGGGAATAAAACCCGAGTATTTACCATCTCAACCAGAACTCAATCCGGTGAAAAAAAGGCGAAATACTAAGCCACCGTACAGTAAGGAGCTGTGCGGTGGGTTGGACACTTTGGTCTAGTCCGTAATGGACACCTAAGACCCGCTAAATTGTTTCAAGGCTCTAAGTATACCCAATTATATTTTTATATATAATTAAAGTGGTAATATTTAACTTTTTACTCGGCGAATAAGGGAGACGGTGGAATGAGTAAGCTAGAGCCTCTTTTGAACCGTGAATTTAATTCTTTTATTTGTTAGATACCCATATGAACACATGAAGGGAAATTTAGACAAGTGGGAATCTCTAACCTAAGCAATTAGAGGTTCTAATTGGCTCGAAAGTGTGAAAGTCGATATATGACAATATGGACTTTCAAAAAGAGAAATTTAGACGACGTAACGAACTAAATAATTAATTCTTGGAAAATAGCTAAAGGGTGCATAAGCATTAGCATGACACGTGCATGGTAGATGCTTAGTTACGCGTTCTAAATTTCTTAAATATAATGTGTATAGGGCACCACAGAGTGATTGGAGCTTCATGCACTCCCAGTACTGATCAGGAGGGCCAACGAGGTGAGGGGCTCTGCCATCCCTACCCCACAGGGTTGGATGACTACGTGGAAAATGTGGTTTGCTCTATTTTGTGCAAATTGATATATGGAATATATTTATATGAATAAATTTGTGTTACGCGTGTATGATTTGCAAGTAAGTAGTCAACGTGCAATAGTATATGTGCTTATATGATTAATCACAAGGTGTATATGTGCTATTGTGGCTCACCGAGCCTTATATGATACCGTGGGTAGGATTGAGTCGGAATTTCATATGTGAGAGTTTATTAATATTAGGAACCCACTTAAATTGATCATTATGCAAAGGTGTTGACCGTATGGTACATTGAGGAAAATGAACCTAGGTTGTTAAGTGTGAGTGAGAGTGATGCATAATTGAAAAGGGGGAAACTAGGCCTAACTAGTAATCACGTATAATATTCAACTAGTTCTCATAGGGCGTCTTTCAAGGTTAAATATGTTAGTTGAGTTTGTTTAGGTTGTCCGGGTAGATCGAGTCAGTCATCCTGATCGGACAGACAGGATTATAACGTCAGCAAGTATGCCACATAGTGGCCATTACCTTGGTTAAAACTGAGGTCAGACAAGTTGCCGGCTATTACTCTAAGCATGACTTGGAGTCAGAAAGTTCCTGGTGTGATCAACCAGGTTCGTACATGATATTGCCTTCGGGCCAGTATTTCTCTTAGCGTAATGCAGGAGACAGAAAGTGAGTGCCTACATGCACAATTATGTGTTAATTGTGAAACCAAATGAGATATGTTGAGATTGATTTACATGTGGATTAATAAATATGTTAGGAGCATGAATTAGGATTTTAATTGTGAATATAATTTATTGATTGCCTGATCATGTTAAAGATCACAATATAAATCCATTTCATGCGCATGTGGTTGTGGTTGCTCCCTTCCCCCAGCTGTAGTGGTACTCGCTGCTACGCCAGGGATGGGGGAGCTTCTCACTGAGTCTGTTCGACTCACCCCCTGTTTACATGTTTCAGACACAGGTGGTTCAGGAGTCGGGAACGCGTCCATTTCTTCTCAAGGAGGCGGACAACTTTGAAGACCGCACGCTTTGTTCGCGTCGTTAGTTATTGTGATTCTTTATATATGTTGTGATGTATATGTATATATGAATCCTTTTTGGGCGTAGCGTTGTACGTTTACATCTGCTGTGTATATATACATATCACACTTGAATTCTAGCATTGTTGGCTTCATACAGAATAAAGTTCGGTCTTGGTGTTGGGAATATAGGCTATGATATAACATATATCATGAATATATATATATATATATATATATATATATGACTCCCGCATGCGACTAGGATAGATCACACGCCTTGAGGGGTGTGATCAATATGTAAATTACCTGATTGTATGAAAATATGGCTTCCGCATGTGAATAGGATAGATCACACGTATTGAGGCGTGTGGTCAATATGTAAACTATATGCAAGCGTGTGATTGAATATATGTATGACTGTACACAGGATTTCTGCATGTGAATATGATAGATCACCCGCCCTGAAGCGCGTGATCAATATGTATACTATATGTACGTGTGAGTGATTATGTGTATATGTATAGACTGAAGCGGTGTTGAGCGAGCCGTGGATTGCACGTTACTTAGGTCACCGGATATGGATGGCCATAAATACTATATATTGTTTGTATTAGAAATGGGTAGTTATAAACATGTGAAAATGTCAATCAGGGAATTAGAGGCTTATCGGATAGGAGAAATCCTACTTCCCGTGCCGGTCACGGACGCCCGATAGGGGGTCGTGACAAATACTGATTAAAAAAAGAAAAATGAATATCAAGTTTTCGAAACACTCATTAGCAAAAACTTACTAAAAAAAGAAAAATGAATATCAAGTTTTCGAAAACACTCATCGGCGAAAATTGATTAAAAAAAGAAAAATGAATATTAAGTTTTCGAAACACTCATCGGCAAAAACTGATTAAAAAAAGAAAAAAGAATATGAAGTTTTGAAAACACTCATCGGCGAAAACTGATTAGAAAAAAAAATGAATATCAAGTTTTCGAAACACTCATCGGCGAAAATTGATTAAAAAAATAAAAATGAATATCAAGTTTTTGAAACACTCATCGGCAAAAACTTATTAAAAAAAGAAAAATGAATATCAAGTTTTTGAAACCCTCATCGGTGAAAACTAATTAAATAAAGAAAAATGAATATCACGTTCTCAAAACACTCATCGGCGAAAACTGATTAAGAAAAAGAAAAACGAATATCAAGTTTTCGAAACACTCATCAGTGAAAACTAATTAAATAAAGAAAAATGATTATCACGTTTTTGAAACACTCATCGGCGAAAATTGATTAAGACAAAGAAAAATGAATATCAAATATTCGAAACACTCATCGGGAAAAACTATTTAAAAAGAACAAGAAAAATGAATTTTACTTTTACGAAACACTTATCGGCGAAAACTGATTAATAAAAAGAAAAATGAATATCAAGTGTTCAAAACACTCATCGGCGAATACTGATTAAAAAAAAAGAAAAATTAATATCAAGTTTTCATAACACTCATCGGCGAAAACTGATTAAAAAAATGAATTTCAAGTTTTCGGAACACTTATCGGCAAAAACTTATTAAAAAAAAAAGAAAAATCAATAGCAAGGTTTTGAAACACTTATCGGCAAAAACTGATTAAAGAAAAGAAAAATGAATATCAAGTTTTCAAAACAGTTATCGGCGAAACCTGATTAAAAAAATGAATATCAAGTTTTCGAAACACTCATCCACCAAAACTAATTAAAAAAGAAAAATGAATATCAAGTTTTCGAAATATTAATCGGCGAAAACTGATTAAAAAAAGTAAAATAAATATCAAGTTTTCGAAACACTCATCGGCGAAAACTGATTAAAAAAAAGAAAAATGAATATCAAGTTTTCGAAACACTCATTGGCGAAAACTAATTAAAAAAAGAAAAATGAATATCAAGTTTTCGAAACACTCATTAGCGAAAACTTACTAAAAAAAGAAAAATGAATATCAAGTCTTCGAAACACTCATCTACGAAAACCGATTTAAAAAAATAAAAATGAATATCAAGTTTTCGAAACACTGATCGGCGAAAACTGATTAAAAAAGGGAAATGAATATCAAGTTTTCGAAACACTCATCGCCGAAAACTTATTAAAAAAAGAAAAATAAATATAAAGTTTTCGAAACACTCATCGGCAAAACTTGATTAAAAAAATGAATATCAAGTTTTCAGAACACTCTTCGACGAAAACTAATTATGTAATATCTGAGATATTTAGATTTAATTATTTTCATTAATATTTCATTTATTTTTCTTTCTGAAATAAAAAAATAAATTAAATTAAAGATTTAAAGAGTTAAAATAAAATAAAGGAGAAAATAACAGGGAATATATGTAATTTTTTCTAGGACCTAAAAGGAATAGGGATAAAAAAAGAGATGGGGAAAAAGAAAAGAAAATAACTCAATAAAAATAAATAAATAATAATAAATACATACATATATATATATATATATATATATATATTAAAATAATGAGGGGGGGGGGGGGGGGAACCGTGACCCCCTACCAATGCATTAAAGCACAACACAAAAAAAAATTTAAGCAAAAGCAAAATAGAGCAAGTAACGACGCTACCAAGCCAAGAAGCTCAAGGAGGAGAGGAGAAGCACGAAGACAGTGTTTGGGTGCCGGAATCTCGCCGGAAATCGCGTTCCGATGCCGGTGACGGTAACCGAAACTCTCCTTCACCTCCATCCAACCTTCTATCCGATTGAAATCAAGTAAGAAAGCCTCAATCCTTCAAAACCCCAATTTCTCCAATTTTGGGTATTTTAGGAATGCTTCAATTTCTTCCAATCGGGGCATTCCGGGGTTAAATTTGAGCTTAGTGGATGTTATTGAAACCATAGGAATTGACCGGGCATGGAAATTAGGAAAATTGGGTTAGGAAAATTTCTATTAATTCGAAATTGATAGTTTGATGCATGTTTAGGCTTGGATTAGAGTAGTATAAGTGTTATAAGTGCTGGAAATAATCAAGGGAAAAAAGCCCGAGTATTTACCGTCTCAATCGGAACCCAATCCGGTGGAAAAGAGGCGAAATACTAAGCCATAGTGTCGTAAGGCGCTGTGCGGTGGGTTGGACACTCGGTCTAGTTCGTGGTGGACACCTAAGACCCGCTAAATTGGTTCCAAAGCTCTAATTATACCAAATTATATTTTTATATATAATTAAAAATGTAATAATTAAGCTTTTACTCGGCGAATAAGGGAGACGGTGGAATGAGTAAGCTAAAGCCCCTTTTACACCGTGAATTTAATTCTTTTATTAGTTAAATACCCATATGAACACATGAAGGGAAATTTAGACAAGTGGAAATATCTAACCTAAGCAATTAGAGGTTCTGAATTGTTAGAAAGTGCGAAAGTCGAATATGAGACATTCTGGGCTTTCAGAAAGAGCAAATAAGATGACGTAATGAACTAAATAATTAGTTCGTGAAAAATATCTAGAGGGTGCATAAGCATTAGCATGACACGTGCATGGTAGATGCTTTGTTACGCGTTCTAAATTTCTTAAATATATATGTGTATAGGGCATCACAGGGTAATTGGAGCTTCAGGCACTCCAAGGACTGATCAGGAGGGCCAACGAGGTGAGGGGCTCTCACATCCCTGCCCCACAGGGTATTTGTGTTACGCGTGTATGATTTGCATGTAAGTAGTCAACGTGCAATAGTATATGTGTTTATATGATTAATCACAAGGTGTATATGTGCTATTGTGGCTCACCGAGCCTTATATGATACCGTGGGTAGGATTGAGTCGGAATTTCATATGTGAGGGTTCATTAATATTAGAAACCCATTTAAATTGATCATCGTGCAAAGATTTTGACCGTATGGTACATTGAGGAAAATGAACCTAGGTTGTTAAGTGTGAGTGAGAGTGATGCATAATTGAAAAGGGGGAAACTAGGCCTAGCTAATTCACACGTGTAATATTCAGTTAGTTATTAATAGGGCGTCTTTCAAGGTCGAATAGGTTATTTGAACTTGTTTAGGTTAGTTCGGATAGATCGAGTCGATTATCCTGGTCGGACAGACATGATTCAGTTAACAGTAAGTATGCCACATAGTGGCCATTACCTTGGTTTAACCGGGGTCAGACAAGTTGCCGACTATTACTCTAAGCGTGCCTTGGAGTCAGAAAGTTCCTAGTTTGATCAACTAGCTAGGTTCGAATAAGACATTGCCTTCGGGCCAGTATTTCTCTTAGCGTAACGCGGGAGACAGAAAGTGAATGTCTTTGGGCCAGTATTTCTCTTAGCGTAATGCAGGAGACAGAAAGTGAATGCCTACGAGCATAACTATGTATGACTTATGAAAAGATATGATATATATTTATGATTGGTTTACATGCGGATTAATAAACATGTTAGGACCATGAATTAGGATTTTTACTTGTGAATATGATATATTGATTGCCTGATCATATTAAAGGTCACAATATAAATCCATTTCATGCGCATGTGGTTGTGGTTGCTCCCTTCCCCAAGCTGTAGTGGTACCCGCTGCTACGCCAGGGATGGGGGAGCTTCTCACTGAGTCTGTTCGACTCACCCCCTGTTTACATGTTTCAGATACAGGTGGTTCAGGAGTCGGAAACGCGTCCACTTCTTCTCAGGGAGGCGGACAGATCTGAGGACCGTACGTTTAGTCCGCGTTGGTAGTTATTTTGATTACGTACATATGTTGTGATGTATATGTATATGAATCCTTTTTGGTGTAGCGTTTGTACAGATACAGCTGTAGTATATATATACGTCCTATTCTAGCATTGTCGGCTTCATACAGATTAAAGTTAGGTCTTGGTGTTGGGAATATAGGCTATGATATGATATATATCATGTGTGTATATATATATATATATGACTTCCGCATGTGAATAGGATAGATCACACGCATTGAGGCGTGTGATCAATATGTAAATTATATATATGTGTGACTAAATACCTGATTGTATGAAGATACGGCTTCCGCATGTGAATAGGATAGATCACACGCATTGAGGCGTGTGATCAATATGTAAACTATATGCAGGTGTGTGATTGAATATATACTTGACTGTATACAGGTATTCTGCATGTGAATAAGATAGATCACCCGCCCTGAAGCGTGTGATCAATATGTATAATATATGTATGTGTGAGTGATTATGTGTATATGTATCGACTGAAGCGGCGTTGAGCGAGCCGTGGATTGCACGCTACTTAGGTCACCGGATATGGATGGCCATAAATACTATATATTGTTTGTATTAGAAATGGGTAGTTATAAATATGTGAAAATGTCAACCAGGGATTAGAGGCTTACGGGATAGGAGAAATCCTACTTCCCGTGCCGGTCACGGACGTCTGATTGGGGGTCGTGACAAACTTGGTATCAGAGTCTGGTTATCTTTAAACTGTATGAAGCCATAGGTATGACCGGGTGTCGGTTTACACCTCGTTGTGAACTCGGACACAACGTGGGAGTAAAAAGGCACTTGTGGAAGTACCCAGGAAATTGAGTCAGCCCTTTCTTTCTACTCTCTTTGATATGAAATATCATTGATATACGTTTACTCATTAGGTGTGGTCCTTGTGCAGTATAGGGATGCCACCGATCACGAGACAGACTAAGGGTGGAGGGAGAACTCCTGCTGAAATTGATCGAGAATCAGTTTGGGAGGAGGGAATGCCCACCCGAGGCCGAGGTAGAGTTCGTACCCGAGGCCGAGGTAGAGGTCGTGTTCGAGGTCGAGGGAGAGCACAAGTGAGAGGGGAAGAGAGGAGATAGTCACTGGAACCTCAACCTCAAGTAGAGACAGGTGCACCTTCGGTGGCGGAAATGCTCACGGCAGGATTTCAGGAACTAAGAGAAGAGATGACGAGACAAATACAGAGGGAAGTACGTCGGTTAGTTGTCGGCGAGGAAGAAGAAGAGAGAGTTCCTAGCAATCAAGAGATGGAGGTTGTTGAGGAAGAGGATAGGGAATGGCAACAACCACAGGAAATTTCTCGTGAGCCACGGGTAGCACCCAGAGAGTTGCCAATTTCAAATTTTCTGAAGCTTCATCCACCCACTTTCTGCGGAACTAGTGAGAAAGAGGATCCGCAGTACTTTGTAAGAGACATAGTCAGAATTGGGCACATGCTGAGGTGCTCAGGACATGAGTTAGTGGAATTAGCTTCATTCCAGCTGAGGGGAGCTGCTAGAGTATGGATAGAGTCCGTACAGACGAGGTATTCTAAAAGAGTGGCACCGATGACCTGGGAAGATTTTCAGAGGGAATTCATGGGTCGATTTTTATCTGAAGGCACCAAAGATGCGAAGCGTCAGCAATTCAAGGAGTTGTGGATGACGCCTAATATGACCGTGACGGAGTATGAATTAATTTTTACAGAACTAGCTCAATTCTCACCTGAGTTGGTTCCTGATGAAGAGGCGAGGATCAAGAGGTTCATACACCGTCTCACGGAGCCGTTATTTACTGCTTTGTTACCCTAGAGAAGAGAATTTGAGACCTTAGCTCAAGCAGCAGACTGTGCCAGGATGATTGAAACCAGGAAGAGGTACGAGACTTCTATTGATCCCAAGGTCAAGTTAATTACATGCAGTGACAACCAAGGAGGTGGAAGTAAGAAAAGGAAGACAACAGGTGGAGGTGCAGAATACTTAGGGTCCGCAGGGGGACAATCCTCAACCACCACCCATGAAACAGGTACAAGAAGTAATTTTCAAGGGGGACAGAGAGTGCAAGGGGGTGGAAATGCCGGTAAGACAAGGCCCCAGTGTGCGACTTGCGGCAGATTTTATTTTGGAATATGTCGGAGACTGACAGGTGGGTGTTACAACTGCGGCCAGGTGGGCCATATGGCTAGAAAGTGTCCAAAGAGAAAAGAGGGTACAAGTGTGAGAAGCAATCTGACGCCGAGGGGTACACCTATTCCAGCCCCACCAGTGAGAACCGTACCACCACAAACAACAAGTATAGGTATAGCTAGAGGCCGTGGTGTAGGATCTAGTGGTAGAGGGCCAGGGGCAGTAGGTGGAGGACAAGCGCGGGTATTTGCACTTTCTCAGCAGGACGCTAAAGCATCAAATGCAGTTGTGACAGGTACCCTTATTGTTTGCTCTCTTGAAGCACGAGTCTTAGTTGATTCCATCTCCACTCATTCTTATGTGTCGCATGCATTTGCTTCTAAATTCAACAAGAGTCCGTCTAGAATGAAAGAGACAGTGCTGGTCTCTACTCCAATGGGAGAATCGGTACAAGTAGAGTATGTGCACAAGTCTTGCATGGTGGAGGTCGATGGTCATGAGACTGTGGTAGACCTTCGGTTGTTGTGTATGGTTGACCTTGATGTAATCCCCAGAATGGATTGGTCGTCGTCTTGCATGCGGTTGTAGACTGTAGGGCTAAATGCTTGAAGTTCAATATGCCAAACGAAGAGCCTTTTCTGATACGGGGTGACGGGGCTGCACCGTATCCAAATTGATCTCGGCTTTGAAGGCATCCAAGTTACTTGCAAAGGGATGCAAAGGGTATTTGGCCTGGGTCAAGGATACTACGAAAGCAGTACTTTCACCGACTCAAGTACCGGTAGTGCGAGAGTTCTTGGATGTGTTTCCAGAAGAATTGTGAGGGTTGCCACCTGATCGTGAGATTGAATTTGAAATTGAGCTGCAACCTGGCACCCAGCCTATCTCCACACCACCTTACCGGATGGCTCCGAAAGAGTTGAAGGAGTTACATACGCAGTTGCAAGAATTGCTTGACAAGGGTTTTATAAGACCCAGCTTCTCTCCTTGGGGTGCACTGGCCCTTTTTGTGAAGAAGAAGGACGGATCTTTGCGGTTGTGTATCGATTACCGGAAGTTAAACAAGGTGACGATCCGCAATCAATACCCACTTCTTGGTGATGTCTTTCGGATTAACCAATGCTCTTGCAGCGTTCATGGACATGATGAACAGGGTCTTCAAACCATTTCTTGACCGATTTGTCATTGTATTCATTGATGACATCTTGGTTTACTCTAAGAATTCTGAAGAACTTGCAGAACACTTGAGGTTAGCATTGCAGAAGTTGAGAGAAGAGAAATTGTATGCCAAGTTCTCCAAGTGCGAATTTTGGCTTGACAGAGTTGCCTTTTTGGGTCACGTGGTATCATCAAAGGGAATCCACATTGATCCAAGTAAGGTGGAAGCAGCGAAGAACTGGTCCCAGCCTACCTCAGTTACTGAAATTCGCATTTTCTTGGGCTTGGCCGGATACTATAGAAGATTTGTGCAGGACTTCTCTAAGGTTGCTGCACCTATGACTAAGTTAACACAGAAGGGGGTGAAGTTCATGTGGGATGACAAGTGTGAGCAGAGTTTTCAGAAGCTGAAAGACAGCCTCACTACTGCTCCGGTGTTGGCATTACCTGAAGGCACAGGAGGGTATGTGGTATACTGTGATGCGTTGAGGATCGGGTTAGGGTGTGTCTTGATGCAGCACAACAAGGTGATTGCGTATGCATCGCGACAGCTGAGGAGACATGAGAAGAATTACTCGACTCACGACCTCGAGATGGCTGCTGTGGTATTCGCTTTGAAAAGATGGAGACATTACCTGTACGGTGAGATGTGTGAAATTTATACAGACCACAAAAGCCTCAAATACATTTTCGAGCAGAAAGACTTGAACTTGAGACAACGTCGATGGTTAGAGTTGTTGAAAGACTACGACTGCACGATCTTGTATTATCCAGGAAAGGCTAATGTGGTAGCCGATGCTCTGAGTCGGAAATCCATGGGCAGTCTTGCTCATATAAGTGAAGAAAGAAGACCGTTGATCAGAGAGTTGCACGAGCTAGAACAGACGGGGAATCAGTTTGAGATTGGGAGTTCTAACTCACTTTTAGCCCATTTGCAAGCTAAGTCCTCTCTGGTAGAAGAAGTGAAGGCTAGACAGGATGAAGATACCGATCTCAAGCAAATCAGGGATGGTGTAACTAAAGAGAAAGGGGACGACGTTCGATTCTCTATGGATGATTTCGGGATACTTCGGTTGGAGGGACGGTTGTGTGTCCCTATGGTTGATAATTTGAAAGAAAGAATCCTTGAAGAAGCACACCGGACAGCTTATACAATCCATCCGAGAACTAATAAAATGTATCATGACCTGAAACAGTTGTACTGGTGGAATGGCATGAAGAAGGATGTTGCAAACTATGTAGCCAGGTGTTTAGTGTGTCAGCAAGTCAAGGCTGAACACCAGAAGCCCGTCGGAACGTTATAACAAATAGAAATACCTGAGTGGAATTGGGAGAGGATAACGATGGATTTTGTAACATGGTTGCCAAAATCTCAACGTGGATATGATTCGGTTTGGGTGATAGTGGATCGCATGACTAAGTCCGCGCACTTTCTGCCAGTTAAGACCACTTACGGAGTGAGTCAATATGCACAGATTTATCTATCAGAAATCGTTAGATTGCACGGTGTGCCAGTGTCCATAATATCTGATAGAGGCCCACAGTTCACTTCTAGGTTTTGGAAGTCATTGCAGGAAGTGTTGGGAACGAGAGTTGATTTGAGTACTGCGTTCCACCCACAGACTGACGGGCAATCAGAAAGAACCATTCAGATTCTTGAGGACATGCTTCGGGCGTGTATTATGGATTTGGGCGGAAGTTCGGAAAGGTATTTACCTTTGGCTGAGTTTTGCTACAATAATAGTTATCAAGCGAGTATCCAGATGGCACCGTTCGAGGCTCTGTACGGTCGAAGGTGCAGGTCCCCGATTGGGTGGTTTGAGGTCAGAGAGGCTAGTCTAATCGGCCCAGAATTGTTACAAGATGCCTTGCAGAAGGTGAAGTGCATAAGAGGAAGATTGTTAATGGCTCAGAGTAGGCAAAAGTCTTATGCAGACAACCGAAGGAGAGAACTTGAATTCGCCATTGGTGAACAGGTGTTCTTGAGAATATCACCGATGAGAGGCGTGATGCGGTTCGGTAAGAAGGGGCAGCTGAGTCCTCGGTATATCGGACCGTTTGAAATCCTAGAACGAGTTGGGAATGTAGCGTATCGATTGGAATTACCTACGAAATTGGAGGGAGTGCATCCTGTCTTTCATGTATCAATGCTTCGGAAATATCTTCCCGATCCCTCGCACGTGATTCAATCGCAAGATGTGCAACTAACCGAAAATCTGACATATGAAAAGGAGCCAGTGGAAATCTTAGATCGGCAGTTGAAGAAACTCAGAACGAAAGAGATTCCATTGGTTAAAGTTCTGTGGAGAAACCACTCGACCGAAGAAGCTACATGGGAGATCGAGGGTGAAATGCGCATGATATATCCTCATTTGTTTCAAGGCTAAGGTTAGTATATTGTTGAAATTCAGGGACCGAATTTCTTAAGGGGGGAAGATTGCAATATCTGAGATATTTAGATTTAATTATTTTCATTTTTATTAAATTTATTTTTCTTTCAGAAAGAAAAATAAATTAAATTAAGGAATTATAGGGTTAAAAATAGAATAAAGAAGAAAGTAATAGGGGATATTTATAATTTTTCTAGGATCTAAAAGAAAATATATATATATATATATTTAATATATAAATATATAATATCTAATAAAAATAAATAAATAAATACATATAATATAAATATATATAATAATATATATATATATATATATATATATATATAATAGAATATATATGGGGGGCCACGTGACCCCCCTTTTTCACAAATACACACACACAAATAAACAAAAAAGAAAAAGAAAAAGAAAAGGGAAGGCTGAAGCAAACGTGACCCCATCCAATTCACTTAAAAAATAATATATATATATATATTATTAAGTAGATGCATCCCGCAACACACACACATATTTACAAAAAATAAATAGAAGAGAAGCAGAGGCACACGCACAAGACAAGCCACAAGAAGCATGATTTTGACCGGATTTTCGCCAGAGAAGACATTCCGGTGCTGGAGAAGGTGACCGGACCTCATTTTTCATCACCACCAAGCTTTCTATCCGATTGAAATCAAGTAAGAAAGTCTCAAATCTATCAAATCCCAATTTTTCCAATTTTGGGTATTTTAGGAATTCTTCAAATACTTCCAATCGGGGCATTCTGGGGTTTAATTTGAGCTTAGTGGGTGTTATAGAATGCTTGGGGAGGTTCAGAATCGAAGTAAAACCGTAGGAGTTGACCGGGTATGGAATTCAGGAAAATTGGGTTAGGAAATTGCTATAAATTCGAAATTTATAATTCGATTCATGTTTAGGCTTGGTTTGGAATAGAATAAAGGTTGTAATTGCTGGAAATATACAAGGGAATAAAGCCCGAGTATTTACCGTCTCAACCGGAACCCAATCCGGTGAAAAAGAGGCGAAATACTAAGCCACAGTGCCGTAAAGAGCTGGGCGGTGGGTGGAACACCTCGATCTAGTCCGTGGTGGACACCTAAGACCCGCTAAATTGGCTTAAAGGGTCTAATTATTGCCCAATTATATTTTTTTGTATATAATTAAAGAGGTAGTAATTAAGCTTTTACTCGATGAATAAGGGAGACGGTGGAATGAGTAAGCTAAAGCCTCTTTTGAACCGTGAATTTAATTCTTTTATTAGGAAAATACCCATATCAACACACGAAGGGAAATTTAGACAAGTGGGAATCTCTAACCTAGGCAATTAGAGGTTCTAAATGGCTCGAAAGTTTGAAAGTCGAATATGAGACATTCTGGACTTTCAGAAAGAGGAAATAAGACGACGTAACGAACTAAATAATTAGTTCTTAGAAATATCTAAGGGGTACATGAGCAATAGCATGATACGCGCTTTTTTAGATGCTTAGTTACACGTTCTAAATTTCCTAAATATATATGTGTATAGGGCACCACAGAGCGATTGGAGCATTAGGCACTCCGAGGACTGAACAGGAGGGCCAACGAGGTGAGGGGCTCTCCCATCCCTGCCCCACAGGGTTGGATGACTACGTGGATATGTGGTTTGCTCTATTTTGTGCAAATTGATATATGGAATATATTTATATGAATAAATTTGTGTTACACGTGTACGATTTGCAAGTAAGCAGTCAACATGCAATAGTATATGTGCTTATATGATTAACCTCAAGGTGTATATGTGCTATTGTGGCTCACCGAGCCTTATGTGATACCGTGGGTAGGACTGAGTCGAAATTTCACATGTGAGGCTTTATTAATATTAGAAACCCATTTAAATTGACCATCGTGCAAAGGTTTTGACCGTATGGTACAGTGAAAACTAATTAAATAAAGAAAAATGAATATCACGTTTTCGAAACACTCATCGGCGAAAACTGATTAAGAAAAAGAAAAACGAATATCAAGTTTTCGAAACACTCATCAGTGAAAACTAATTAAATAAAGAAAAATGAATATCACGTTTTCGAAACAATCATCGGCGAAAACTGATTAAGAAAAAGAAAAACGAATATCAAGTTTTCGAAACACTCATCAGTGAAAACTAATTAAATAAAGAAAAATGAATATCACATTTTCGAAACACTCATCGGCGAAAACTGATTAAGAAAAAGAAAAATGAATATCAAGTATTCGAAACACTCATCGGGGATAACTATTTAAAAAAACAAGAAAAAGAATTTTACGTTTTCGAAACACTTATCGGCGAAAATTGATTAATAAAAAGAAAAATGAATATCAAGTTTTCAAAACACTCATCGGCGAATACTGATTAAAAAAAGAATAAATAATATCAAGTTTTCAGAACACTCATCGGCGAAAACTGATTAAAAAAATGAATTTCAAGTTTTCGAAACACTCATCGGCGAAAACTGATTAAAAAAAGAAAAATTAATATCATGTTTTTGAAACACTTATCGGCAAAAATGATTAAAAAAAGAAAAAAAGAATATCAAGTTTTCAAAACAGTTATCGGCGAAACTTGATTAAAAAAAAAGAAAAATGAATATCAAGTTTTCAGAACACTCATCGACCAAAACTAATTAAAAAAGGAAAATGAATATCAAGTTTTCGAAATATTAATCGGAGAAAATTGATTAAAAAAAGAAAAATCAATATCAAGTTTTCGAAACACTCATCGGCGAAAACTGATTAAAAAAAAGAAAAATGAATATCAAGTTTTCGAAACACTCATCGGCAAAAACTAATTAAAAAAAAGAAAAAAGAATATCAAGCTTTCGAAACACTCATTAGCGAAAACTTACTAAAAAAAGAAAAATGAATATCAAGTCTTCGAAACACTCATCTACGAAAACTGATTTAAAAAAATAAAAATGAATATCAAGTTTTCGAAACACTGATCGGCGAAAACTGATTAAAAAAGGAAAATGAATATCAAGTTTTGGAAACACTCATCGCCGAAAACTGATTAAAAAAAGAAAAATTAATATAAAGTTTTCGAAACACTCATTGGCAAAACCTTATTAAAAAAATGAATATCAAGATTTCAGAACACTCATCGGCGAAAACTAATTAAAAAAAGAAAAATGAATATCAAGTTTTCGAAACACTCATTAGCGAAAACATACTAAAAGAAGAAAAATGAACATCAAGTTTTCGAAACACTCATCGACGAAAACTGATTAAAAAAAGAAAAATGAATATCAAGTTTTCGAAACACTCATCGGCGAAAAATGATTAAAAAAAGAAAAACGAATATCAAGTTTTCGAAATACTCATCGATGAAAACTAATTAAATAAAGAAAAATGAATATCACGTTTTCAAAACACTCATCGGCGAAAACTGATTACAAAAAAGAAAAATGAATATCAAGTTTTCGAAACACTCATCGGCGAAAACTGATTAAAAAAAAAAGAAAAATGAATATCAAGTTTTCAGAACACTCATCGGCGAAAATTGATTAAAAAAAGAAAAATGAATATCAAGTTTTCGAAAACACTCATCGGCAAAAACTGATTAAAAAAAAAAAAGAAACATCAAGTTTTCGAAACACTCATCGGCAAAAACTGATTAAAAAAAAAGAAAAATAAATATCAAGTTTTCGAAACACTTATCGGCGAAAACTGATTAAAAAATGAAAAATTACTATCAAGTTTTCGAAACACTTATCGGTGAAAACTAATTAAATAAAGAAAAATGAATATAACTTTTTCGAAACACTCATCGGCGAAAACTGATTAAGAAAAAGAAAACGAATATCAAGTTTTCAAAACATTCATCAGGGACAACTATTTAAAAAAAATGAAAATCACATTTTCTAAACACTCATCGGCGAAAACTGATTAAGAAAAAGAAAAATGAATATCAAGTTTTCGAAACACTCATCGGCGAAAACTGATTAAAAAAAGAAAAATTAATATCATGTTTTTGAAACACTTATCGGCAAAAATGATAAAAAAAAGAAAAAAAGAATATCAAGTTTTCAAAACAGTTATCGGCGAAACCTGATTAAAAAAAAGAAAAATGAATATCAAGTTTTCAGAACACTCATCGACCAAAACTAATTAAAAAAGGAAAATGAATATCAAGTTTTCGAAATATTAATCGGAGAAAATTGATTAAAAAAAGAAAAATCAATATCAAGTTTTCGAAACACTCATCGGCGAAAACTGATTAAAAAAAAGAAAAATGAATATCAAGTTTTCGAAACACTCATCGGCGAAAACTAATTAAAAAAAAGAAAAATGAATATCAAGCTTTCGAAACACTCATTAGCGAAAACTTACTAAAAAAAGAAAAATGAATATCAAGTCTTCGAAACACTCATCTACGAAAACTGATTTAAAAAAATAAAAATGAATATCAAGTTTTCGAAACACTGATCGGCGAAAACTGATTAAAAAAGGAAAATGAATATCAAGTTTTGGAAACACTCATCGTCGAAAACTGATTAAAAAAAGAAAAATTAATATAAAGTTTTCGAAACACTCATTGGCAAAACCTTATTAAAAAAAATGAATATCAAGATTTCAGAACACTCATCGGCGAAAACTAATTAAAAAAAGAAAAATGAATATCAAGTTTTCGAAACACTCATTAGCGAAAACATACTAAAAGAAGAAAAATGAACATCAAGTTCTCGAAACACTCATCGACGAAAACTGATTAAAAAAAGAAAAATGAATATCAAGTTTTCGAAACACTCATCGACAAAAAATGATTAAAAAAAGAAAAACGAATATCAAGTTTTCGAAATACTCATCGATGAAAACTAATTAAATAAAGAAAAATGAATATCACGTTTTCAAAACACTCATCGGCGAAAACTGATTACAAAAAAGAAAAATGAATATCAAGTTTTCGAAACACTCATCGGCGAAAACTGATTAAAAAAAAAGAAAAATGAATATCAAGTTTTCAGAACACTCATCGGCGAAAATTGATTAAAAAAAGAAAAATGAATATCAAGTTTTCGAAAACACTCATCGGCAAAAACTGATTAAAAAAAGAAAAAGAAACATCAAGTTTTCGAAACACTCATCGGCAAAAACTGATTAAAAAAAAGAAAAATAAATATCAAGTTTTCGAAACACTTATCGGCGAAAACTGATTAAAAAATGAAAAATTACTATCAAGTTTTCGAAACACTTATCGGTGAAAACTAATTAAATAAAGAAAAATGAATATAACTTTTTCAAAACACTCATCGGCGAAAACTTATTAAGAAAAAGAAAACGAATATCAAGTTTTCAAAACATTCATCAGGGAAAACTATTTTAAAAAAATGAATATCACATTTTCTAAACACTCATCGGCGAAAACTGATTAAGAAAAAGAAAAATGAATATCAAGTTTTCGAAACACTCATCGGCGAATACTGATTAAAAAAAAGAAAAATGAATATCAAGTTTTCAGAACATTCTTCGACCAAAACTGATTAAAAAAAGAAAAATGAATTTCAAGTTTTCGAAACACTCATCGGCGAAAACTATTTTAAAAAAAAAGAAAAATGAATATTACGTTTTGTAAACACTTAACGGCGAAAACTAATTAAAAAATGAAAAATTACTATCAAGTTTTCGAAACACTTATCGACGAAAACTAATTAAAAAAAGAAAAATAAATATGTTTTTGAAACACTGTCACGACCCCCGTTTAGAGGACCGTGACCGGCACATGACAGAGGGAATATCCCTATGCCTGTAAGCCTTATCACCTGATTGACAGAATATCTTTTATTGAAAATACATCCACATGCAGTATAATACTATGGCTACACCGAAATGGTGGCCTATCCTAGACAAGCAAATCCACGGCCAGTGCCGTTTCAGGATATAGATATAGGAAAACACACATAATATATATATAACCTGTATACTGGCTACACATCCGAAGATGCTGCCTATCCTATTCATATGCAACAGATATACGTATATATATTTTTTGAAAACAAATTTGCCCTGTATCGCAGTATAATTAATCCTGATCTTTGAGGTGTGTGAAGCTGACAGTTCTAGATTTAGTAATACAATCTAATTGGGTACGTCTACCCTTTACTTTATGATACAATAATAAAGTAAATTAAATTACAGTTACAATTTATTCATCCACATGAACAAGTTGTGGGTCTTGGAAAGTTTTGCTTGTCCCTCGTTCCACCGAGACTTCTTCCACCTATACTTAACCTGTCTCTGTGTAGTAAAAATGAGGTGTGAGTCTTAACCACGCAACTCAGTGAGGACTCTCCCATCCCCGGCGCAAGGTGGGTACCATAGCACTAGGTTTGGGAGTCATACACAACCACATGCAAAAACTACTAGTTACTGTTGTTAGCATACATTCTTGGTGATCACACAACAATAGAAATTTCACCCAAACGCTGACATGCATTTAATAACTGCAAACATGCAACAGTTTATTCCACGTCATCAATCAGCAAGTAAACATATAACATATAGTGCCAGCTTTTACCTACCGGTCTTCTCATGTTTCAGCATGTCTGATTCAAACAAGACGTGTGGTGACGTAATTCTGTACGTTACCACTACGCTGCACAATCAACAATTATATGCAAACACAGATAATTTGTACATACACACAGATGCTAAACATACATCTACTTAACCCATTCACTTGGGTACTGGTCACCTCGTGACAATTCTATTAAACAAACACAATCAATCTCTATCTATCAAATAACTGACGCATAGCCACCAAGTGGCATGTCCTGACCCCTAACTGCGGGGCAATAGCTTGAGCCAACTTGTCCATTACCCAACCAGGCCACATGGCGGGCACTGTCACGACCCCCGTTTAGAGGACCGTCACCGGCACAGACACAGGGAATACCCCCATGCCTGTAAGCCTTATCACCTAATTGACAGAATATCTATTATTGAAAATACATTCACATGCATTATAATACCATGGCTACACCGAAATGGTGGCCTATCTTAGGCAAGCAAATCCACGGCCAGTGCCGCTTCAGGATATAGATAAAGGAAAACATACATAATATATAACTTGTGTACTGGCTACACATCCGAAGATGCTGCCTATCCTATTCACATGCAACAGATATATGTATATATATATTTTTTGGAAACAAGTTTTCCCTGCATCGTAATCTAACGGATCCTGATCTTTAAGGTATGTGAAGCTAACAGTTCTAGATTTAGTGATACAATATAATTGGGTACGTCTACCCTTTACTTTATGATACAATAATAAAGTAAATTAAATTACAATTACAATTTATTCACCCACATGAACAAGTTGTGGGTCTTGGAAAGTGTTGCTCAACCCTCGTTCCACCGAGACTTCTTCCACTTGTACTTAACCTGTCTCTGTGTAGTAAAAATGAGGTGTGAGTCTTAACCACGCGACTCAGTGAGAACTCTCCCATCCCCGGCGCAAGGCGGGTACCATGGTGCTGGGATTGGGAGTCATACACAACCACATGCAAAACAACTGTTTACTGTTAATTAGCATACATTCTTGGCGACCACACAACAATAGATATCTCAGCCAACCACTCACATGCATTTAACATATACAAGAATGCAGCAAATTATTCCACGTCATCAGTCAGCAAATAAACACGTAATATATAGTGTTGGCTTTTACTTACCGGTCTTCTCACGTTCAGCATATTTAAATCAAACAAGACGTTGTGGTGATGTAATCCTGTACGTCACCCCTACACTGCACAGTCAGCAATTATATGCAAACACAAACAAGTTGTACCTACACACAGGTACTATAGCATACATCTACGTAATGTCCCCCACTCTGGGGTATCTACTAGCCACTACGTGGCTTTTCTACTTCGAACCCGTGCACTCGGGTTACTGGTCACCACGTGGCAAAGCATACTTAACCCATTCACTTGGGTACTGGTCACCTCGTGACAATTCTGTTAATCAAACAATACTTAACCCATTCACTTGGGTACTAGTCACCTCGTGACAATTCTGTTAATCAAACATAATCAACCTCTATCTATCAAGCAACTGATCTATAGCCACCAAGTGGCACGTTCTGACCCCTCATTGCGGGGCAATAACTTGAGCCCACTCGTCCATTACCCAACCAGGCCACAATGGCGGGCACGACACGACGTCTCGAAGCATGGCCGCTGACACACCTTGGACCAACTCCACAGGATGATTTCTCTTTCCTAGGTTAGGTTCACGGTTCGGCCGTAGGTTCCTCCCGTGTCTCCTTACCTTAGTCTCACATATTAATAGGATTCTTTGTATCTTTCCCGAAGGATCAACAATTCCTCTCCTTGTTAATATGGACAAGTATCCTCAACAAGATATAACTCATATACCCGTCCAGATGCACTCTCTGAACCTTAAGCTATCGTTATAGCAATATAAATCCTTTCTGACCCTATTGCCAGGATAGGGCAATGACCATCGTCATGATGATTATAAAACTGAGGTCTCAAGTGCCATCTGGCGTTGTTCTAGTCGATGTATCATATTGCTAGCATAATCAAATCCGAAACCCACCAATAACTCCTTTTGCATGATTATAATCTAAGTCACCATCGTGACGAGTTTTCAAAATAAAAGTTTAGTCCTTCCGTACAAGGACTCTTATCACCGTCGTGGAAAAGATTTAATAAAATACTCATCATGCCTCCGGAGTGTAGGAGTTGGATTTGTAACACACCAATCACAGCAAACAATTACACTCTACTCCTATGTCTTCCTATCCAAGTTACTTTCCACAACCTATTTCTAGTTCCTTCATTCTTTTAGCATTCTATACATCTAGCTAACACATACCAGACAAGCAGAGAATATGCATACTCATGTAATCCACATAAGCATACAACCCTAGGAGCAGAGATGGAAGAACCCTCACCTTGGCCGCTTCACATAGCATTCTCTTTGAGCACTCTAGTCTCCAAGGAAGTACTTGAACCCTATCTCATACAATCAATTCAATCCATATCAAATTTCATACAATTTCCTAGTTTCTTTTCTTATGAATTCTTACATTTATCCAACCCCCAAGTTCATTTACTTGACATATGGTCATCATTTGGTGTTCTCTTTTAGTTCAACTCAATTAATGCATAAATAAACAAGTTTACAAACTTGTTCACTCTCCAACCTCCATCAATGGAGAATTTGCCAAATATGAAAAATTCTCATTTTCATCAAATATTCACATAGGAAAAAACTTAGGTCCATTTCCTTATGTCCATTTCATCCAATTCCACCAATCATATATTGTATTTACACTCTCTTTCTTCTATGATTGGTCATATAAAAGGAGATCTTCTATATTCTCTCACTACTGTGATTGGTCATTTAAACACTTTTTGCCACGTGTCATAATTATATTGGGGAATTGGATGAAATGGACATAAGAAAATGGACCTAAGTTTTTTCCATTCACATATCATTATTCCAATTATTGGGCATTCTTACAAATCATTTAGAATACCTAAATAATTTATTTGAAGTCCATACATGCCATCAAGTTTAGGAAAATTTATAAATTCCATAAATTTTGCTAAAATTCGTAGGTTAGAAACCCTAGGGTAGAAATCGGCTAAATTATTATAATATAATTTTTAAAAAAATTATATATCAATATACAACAAAAAAAATCTTATTTCCCAACATACAATAAAATCAAACAATTTTTTTTAACGTGTAGTGGACTAGGTGGCAGGGCCTTCGCCCTATTACACGGCGAAGGCTCTGACGTGTCAGGGCCTTCGCCGTGTAAGACGACGAAGGCCTGACATGCGAAGGCCCTGCCTTGACGTGTCAAGGCCTTCGCCGTGACAGGGGGCGAAGGCCCCACAAACCCCACCTTCCCCAATTTTTTTTTTCCTTTTTTCTTTCACTTTAAATTTTGAATATATATATATATATATATATATATATTATAATAATATAATTAATTATAATATATTAAATTTTATTGTAATATAGTAATATTTGAATATTCTATATTTTATATATTTGTATTCTCTAATATTTATTTTCTATATATCTATAATAATTAAACTTAATTTATAATAATAAAAAGAATATATAAAATAAATAATAATATCATAAAATATCCATGAAATTAAACTTAAATTACATAGGTCCATATATTATACAAAGAAGTTTACATAAAATGACTCCCCGTGCCACAAACTGTCCGTCTAGTTATTCGTTGTGTTCATCGACGTCTTGGCTCTTCTTGTATATTACCTTCATTTTCTTCTTCTAGAGCCGGTGGGTTATTTATTTCAGATGTTTGATTTGCAGGAATAATTGGTTGATTAGGAGTGACAAAATCTTGAGTTAATTCCTGTGACATCTGATGTCTTTGAAAGAATTGGTTATTTTGATCTGGAGTTAGCATAGTTCGGTCACTAAGTAATGAAGTAAATGACCCGAACCCACCATATTGTTGTGATGGCCCAGGGGTGGAGAAATTGTATTGTGGTGGAGTAAATGGCATATATTGCTGCTGAGAAGGAGTGTAGGGAAAAGGCCTAGGCACCCCAAAGCCAAATGAGGGACCGACACTACCAAAGTATCCCCTGTTGTGGCAGTGGAGTAAATGATGATGATGATGCACCTCCTATTGGAACAAATGAATTAACCACATTAGGACCTGTAGCTTGTTCATTTTCATTGTCATTATCATCATTATCTTCGTCATAATTTATAAAGGGATTCCTATATGTCATGAATCCATGGGCCCTCTTTCCAGGTTTGCCCACCGGTACCTCTGGGTGAGCAAAAGTCTGTCCTTGAGGCGCATGCACGTTAATCGTTCCATCTCTCTGGTCCCCCAAAGCTCGAAGTGCATTCCTACAAGTCTGACTCACAGCTTGAGTATACGGTGTTTGTGGTTGCTGTAAAGTCAATGAAGCCAAACCTTCAATAATATCAGCCTGTAAAAAAAATTTATATAAATATAATAGTTAAAATAGTTATATTTAATAAATCTAAAATATGTTAAAAATGGTTATTAGTGTAAAATCTTACAGCATATCCACCAGAACCACTAGTAGGGTGTATCCACCGTCTTGTGTGTTTCCAATACCATTTCATATATTCTGAGTTACGATCGAGAGTTGCTGTAGAATGGACACTGCGGACCAGTCGATTCATCCAATCGTTCCATGCATCTATGAAAGGTCGATGTTCTTGGTCCCAGTGGGTGTCTGTTCTTCCAGAAAGATCAAGCGTATGCAACATGCCAGCATTAAATGGCGCTCCTGGTATAGGCTGTTGCAAACTGAATTGCCGAAGCACTCGATCAGGTTGGTTCCATTCAATTATATGAAAACATATCAATGGCACCTCTGCAAGCCACACCTCCCGGCCTGCCAAACAATATCCTGGAATTAAGTTTTGTATTTCATTCACAGCATATGGTCGCCAGATAATCTGAAAGAATTAAGGTTCAAGTTAGTTTCATGCTTGGCATTGTAATACATAACAAAAATAACAGTTTGTTTGAAGTAATATGATGTACCTCATTTCGACGCATGGAATCTAATATCGTCCGGTAATAGTGGAGGGAACCATCTGGTGGGTTGAATTTGTCTCGCACTCCAGCCCATCTGACAGCATCAAATTATCTTAGACAAACTTATATTATTAAATTAATAATCTATAAGGGTATAAGATAACACAATATTCTCATACCTATAGCCCAAACGTGGTAGAGTGTCATATGTATCTAAACGTAAATCAGGCATTGGGGGTCGTGGAGGAGCTAATTTAGGAAATCGATCCCATGCCCAAAGGTGAAGAAGCATCATACAACCACCTATATCCTTCCGATCGTAGTGCGTGCCTCTACAAAGTTCACGATAGAGATAGGCAAGCACTGCTGAACCCCAACTTAATTTACCAGCCTCCTCAAATGAATTTAATAAAGGTAGGTACATAAGATACACATTTCTTGATGATTTATCTGGCATCAAGTACCCCCCAATCAAACGCAAAATGTAGGCACGAGCAAATTGTTGCATTTGGGCATCATTTGCATCCTCAGCAAGGTCTGTGAAATTCTCTGCTAACCAAGCAAGACTCAACCTCTGACCGGCCAATTTGTTTGGTGGTGGGATAATACCTAGTAGTTCTTCGCACAATGCTGACCAATTCATTTCAGTAAGTCCTGTTACTACCATTCCTGTGCATGGCAAACCTAACTGTATCGCCACATCCTCCAGAGTAATAGTGCACTCGCCCCGTGTAGTGTGAAAGGTACGAGTCTCCGGTCGCCACCTCTCCACAAGTGCAGAAATTAATGAAGGCTGCAAGGCAAAGAATCGAAGCTGGGAGACACCATAAAAGCCAGACTGTCTAAGGTATGGAACAATAGCAACAGGTGGCTCGGCGATTCGATCATGCGCACATCGACGTGTACGAAATATGCGATCAGGCTGTGTCATTAAACATTACAAATCATTATAATCGAATAAAACCAAAACATAAAAAATGATAAGAAATATATATTAGGAAACTTACATGTCCAGCCCATATAAACTGAGAGCAGTGCCTAGTCTGTAAATAAAGTAACGAGGGGTCTTCTGGACCCGAGTCTGCCGCACGTCCTTCTCTGTCCATAATGTTAGGTAACCTAATAGGCCATAAATAATGCCAACATTAAAAAGAAAATAGAGTCCACACAATATACATTACCTCTAAGAATACATAAAAAGTGTTCACCAATACAACATTACATTTCACCAATAGTACATAAAAAATGTTCAAGCAATACAACATTAGAGTTCACACAAATACACATATCTTAAACGTGAAGTGAAAACAAAACATGTGAAATCACATAGGCCTCAAGCACCACCAGGTTGACGTCGACGTTCTGGGCAAGTCGCGTGATTATGGCCTGAGTTTCTACAAAGGCCACACAAAGGTGATTCTCCGCGCTCTCTCCATTCCATCTCATTCCGTATACGTGTGGAGCGAGGTCGACCCTTCTCACGCAACATGCCAACATCAGCCTCTAAGGTAGGACCAGGAGCAGATGGCCAATACTCCTCATCACCTATTGGATGAAACTCAGACCTATATGCATTCCTGATGGTGTCCAACCGATAAATTGGGTCTATTAATAAAAAATAATCGAGAGCATATTTTGCGCAACAAGCAATGACATGCTGGCAAGGGTACTTGAAGGCTTTAAATTCTCCACAGTCACAGTGACGCTCTCTCAAGTTCACCATAAGGCGCCTCCCAAATTGGCGGTTGGCATGAACAATTGGCTCTTCAACCTCAAATAGATTGTTTGCAATATCAAATGGAGTCACTGCAAGTCTATTTGAACATCGTTGGTTCTTTCTCAATGCATCTGTTAAAGTTTTGCAATAAATGTGCCCAGCACCTAATTGAGCGTCAACAGTTCTGGCACGCGTAACAAAGAATTCATTTAACCGATACATTGTTAACTTCACCAATCCGGTTATTGGTAAGAACCTAGCACCTTTGAGTATTCCATTTATACACTCAGATAAATTTGTGGTCATGTGGCCATATCGACGACCTTCATCGTGGGATCGACACCATTGATGTCTTGGGATGTTTGCAATCCAATTAGCAGCGCGTTGATTATGACTTCGCACCTCGGCCAACATCTCTTCCACACGATTGGGCATGAGTTCATATCCTATACAACATGGTATTAAAGAAAGTGAAATCAAAATTTATCATAATTAAAGCAATTTGAAAATAGTATTGAAATGCACGAATTAACTTGTACCCATGTTTATTAACGTTTTCTTTAGCCATGGATCTTTGTGTTCACTATTTAAGTTACTTGCCAAATGACGTATACAAAATACGTGATGTGCATACGGTGGATGCCATTGTACACGTTCATCAGCAACAGCAGATAAAATGCCTCCGTGTCTATCTGATATTAAACACAAATTTTGCCTTTCTTTCACAACATGTTGTCGGATGTTTGAAAGAAACCATGACCATGCCTCTTTATTCTCCCCCTCCACAATCACAAAGGCAAAGGGAACAACATGTGTATCACCGTCTTGTGAAGTAGCTATCAGTAAGGTTCCTCTATATTTCCCATATAAGAATGTTCCATCAATTTGAACAATGGGCTTCAAGTAAGGTAGTGCATCAATACATGGCTTAAATGCCCAGAATACTCGTTTGAAGTTAGCTACTTGTGCAGATTGATCATCTTCTTTATACTGGTACCTCACTATCGTACCAGGTACAAAATGTGAAACGGCTGCCAACCACCTGGGAAGCAATCTGTAGGAGTTTTCCCAATTTCCATACACTCGGGCTATAGCCTTTTGCTTTGTTTTCCATGCTTTCTTATAGCTCACTGTGTATTCAAACATAGCTTTCACCCTATATATTATCTGCGATATGGGCACCTGTGGTTTATCAGCCACCATGGTCAAAATAGTGGATGCTATAAAACTAGAGTCTAGCTTAGGATGATCCTGAGTCAATGATTTTGACAAACATGTATGTGACCCTTTATATTTTGTAATTTCCCAAACGGCACAAGGTTTTCTATACAATGCCCGAAGCCTCCAAAGACAACTATTCTCACCATAGTTAATGCATCGATATTCTACATTTTTTTATGTTGACAAATACACCTTATATGTATGGTGTGATTTAATGGAGTATATTTTGGCAGCACGTCGTAAGACAGCCTTATTTGAAAATGACATCCCAACTGCAAATTCTCCTCTTTCATCCCAACCAGGCGCCAAACCACTTCCAAAGAAATCTTGTAGCATTAACATCAACTCTTGAATAAATTGGGGTTTTTGCGTCCCGAAATTCATTATTAGGAATGTCACATTCGATATTTACATCATTCACCCCTTCATCATCATCATCATCATCTTCTTCTTCTTCTTCTTCTTCTTCTTCTTCTTCTTCTTCTTCTTCTTCATCTTGATTATTTTCACCACCACCCCCGCAGTCAGGTTCTTGATCAGTTAAGTCATCTAAGTTCTCCATTGGAAAAGGATCAGAAATATTAGTGGGTGGTTGGCTTGAACTTGGCTCATTTGTCATTTCAGATGAAAGATTAACTTCTTCATTTCTACCATGAAATGGAATTACTGCAAGAGATTGTTGCCTAACATTTACATCTTATTCTGAACTTGAAATCTCCACATACAACTCTATGAAATTCAGATGAGATTGATTATGTGAATGAGTTACTATCATCATTTCAGCATCAGTATCTTCTTCTAAAGAATAAATCCCATAGTGCAACGTGTTTGATGAAATTGGAACCCTGTAAAGTAATTTTGACACATTTTCTTGTGTACCAAGCCTTAATTTTTCAGCAACCAAATCCCTTAATTCTTCCAAACTAATGTTCTCTATAATTTTAATACCTCTAGGTCTTTCGCACTCAAATGTAATCCCCATTTCACCCTTATAAATTCTTCCATTACTATATAAATACGCAAACAGAACCTTCCTCATTTTAACGCCTACAAGAAAAATTCATATATACTAACTTCAATTAAGAACTACAATTTAATATATTAAAAAACAAGCAACTATAAAATGATTTTTAATTAATTCATCTTAATAACTATTTTTTTACTATAAAATAATTTTTTAAATTCATGTCAACATAAACTTATAAATATATATATACATAGATTTTATTTCCTTGTCAACATAAATAAACTTACAAATATATATATATATATACACATAGATTTTATTTTTTAATTCATGTCAACATAAACTTTCAACTAGTTAAAGAGTCCAATAACTAACAAAAACAACAACTAAAATTTTTAAAACTGAACTAAATTAAATTATACTAATTTAGTTATCTATATATCATCACAACAAAATTGCAAAATAAATTAAATTAAATATTCTCCTTATCACTATAATAAAATAATCAACCAAATATAAATTAATCTCTATCACTACAATAATGTCTACAAGATATAAAATTAAGGAATAAAATTCGTAAAAATAATAAATATACAAATTAAAATTAAAAAAACAACTTACTTGGATCTGAAATTTGATACTGAATATTTTTTTATTTGAATAAAAGTTTTGGAATCACACCACCAGATCAGATATTGTTGGGGCCGGATGTTTCTTGATCTGAAGCAAAAAAATGGACCACACAAGATTTTTAAAAAATAATCTCTAAAAAAATAGTTCAAAAATTAAATAATACAACTACTTACTTGAATCTGGGACCACAATAGTTAGCTTCAAGCACTTGGACCACTGATTTGAAAAAAAAATATAACTAGAGAAGAATAGGAGGAGAAGAAGAGAAGAAGAGAGAAAGATGAAAGAAGCAGAAGTGTGTGAAGTGAGGATATGGAGAAGTGGTGGGGTGGGTGGGGTATGATGGGAAAGGGGGATACGGGGGGTGGGTGGGTATTGATGGGACCTGACCGGTCCCATCAGTGGGGCCTTCGCCCCCTGTCACGGCGAAGGCCCTGCCACCTAGTCCCACTACACGTTAAAAAAAAAGTTGTTTGATTTTGTTGTATGTTGGGAAATAAGATTTTTTGTTGTTGTATTTTAATATATAATTTTCAAAAAAATTATATTATAATAATTTAGCCAGTAGAAATCTCCATAGAACTCAATATTTGGGTGATCTCTATGTTCAAAAATGATCCTAAGGTGATATATTATTAATAGGTAACTCATTCCCATCAAGAAACCTATGATTTAAGAGGTGAAAACAAGATTTTGATGCTTACCTTTGGGGAAGTCCGAATTTGGAAATTCATGGAGGTTGCACAAGCTTGTTAATGCTTAACAATGGTGGAGGGAGCTTGATGAGGCGTGATATTGGTGGGAGGAAGCAAGAAACATGGTGGAAAGTGAAGGATTTCTTCACTTGTTGCTTGCCCTAAGAGAGAAAATGTGAAGAAGAAGAAGAAGAGATAAAAGGAATGGAGAAGAATGGCGTGGTTCTTCCTTTTGCTGGAGAAGAAGATGCTCACTTATGTTGGGTTTGGAATTTAAGAGTAATTTGGACATTTGACAACTTTTGGGGTATGGTAAAATAAATTTCTGATGGGACTTTCTTATTTAGATTTATTTATGGGTAAAAATGGGAAAGTTTAGAAAATTTTGGGAAATGATAGGCCTTTTAAAAATATATGTCACTTAGTCTCGAACAGATAAGAATTTCCTACCCAGTACAACTTTTATTTTTGAAAAATTTTCAAATTTAAACTATAAGCTCGAAATAATTCATATGATTCATATTTAACCCAATTTATATTTTTCTATTTGAATTTATTATTTATTTTAATTTCTTAAATTCTCAAATCTAAAGTAATTAAAATCTTAATAATAACCCAAAAAATCTTACATCATTCCAAAAAAAATTATTTTTATTTTATTTAGTCAAAATGTCCAACCTCAACCTCAAAAATCTATCAACTTCATATTATTGCATTATTTCTTAATTAAGATTATATATATATATATATATATATATATATATATATATACATTTTTCTACTTATTTACTTGTTTATATATTATTTATTTGTGTTTTTTTTACATTCCAACTCTAAATGATGACCATTCTAAGTCTTACTATATATTTGACTTGATTCCAAAAATACCCCTCGGGTATTACAATCTTCGAAAAAAAAATTCCTCTCCGGTTTCTTTTAACTTTCATACTTTTTCTATATTCCTTTTTTTTTAAGTTTTAATTCCTAGCCCCGAAATAAATCATTTTTTAATCCTCAAAATTTTTCGGGGTATTACATTCTTCCCCCCTTAAGAAATTCGGTCCCCGAATTTCATCTCCTTCGTGGGGTTGTTGGCTTGTTGCCCTCCCTTGGCTCAATTTTATCTGTGGTTTCCCTCAATGTGGAAGTTTTACCGTTTTACCCTACGGTTCATCTTTCTTTTGTAGAGGCTCAAAGTCTCTGTCTGGTCTCCACAAATTCTTTCTGTGATCGTTTGTATTTCTAGTTTCGTAGTTAACCACCCGTTTGCGAGGTGTTAACCGACCGACTCTATCTGTCGTCGTATCCTTCCCCGAGGATACCTAACTTTCCTAATTTCAATTAACTTTGTGCTACTAATTTCGCAATGGGGTGTTTGCCACGTACTACTTGCCATGCTCCAATTTAGTTCTCCGAGGAGTTAACTATTGCCTTCTCTAGTGAGGTTTATCTTGACTCAACCTGCTTGTCCGACTAGCTACCTTCGTAGTGACTTCTTATATCCGTCTTGGAACACACCAAGACACTAGCTATTTGCATAGCACACTAGGTTCTATTTCTATAAACTTTAACTGACGAAGTACTCCCCTACATCGGAGTCCCCGTACCTAAGTATCCTATACTACCAAGCAGCTAACCTTCTGCTGGTACTCCCCCAATATATTCTTTGTAAACAACTACTCCAGAAAAGTCCGTTTACATCTTACTACACCCTCTACTCTACATCTAGACTTACCGCTTACACGACATACACCCTACGTAGGGGTTTATACTTTGTGCCATCAGTGTACCCAACCCTTCCGAGGTTGTTGCACTCACTACCGACTCGTTTTACCCTACTCGTGTCCTAACGAAACTAAATGCCATGGCACTAGCACAACTATGTATTACACTTACCCTTAGTGGTTTCCATAACCACTTCAGGTTACTCCCTGTCGATATCCTATGTCTGACTGACTTAGACTCTTCTCTGACTACTACTTGTAGTCATTTCTGTTTATAATGCAAACTCACCAGTCTCCTCCTTACCATCGTACTCATTACTCTGCCTCCGGCTCAGTTCAGTCTTCACATCCAAGGACCTCACTTAACACGACTATGACCGTGGATATATACCATCCTCAGGTTAGTCCACTTAGAGTTGCACATCCTATGCCAACTTTACTCATTGGGTTTATGTTGGCTTTTACCCCAACTTGACCCACTCAGACTCCTCAACTCACTTAGATCCTATATTCCTACTTGGAATACTTGATCCGTTAACTCCAGCATGAACCTTTCCGGACATGCTCTACTCCCCATGACCAAACGGGATCCGCTCCCACGGTTTGACTCTTTCTTTTCTTACAGTGTGGCATATGTTCACGAGCATATATCGCTTTTTGCAAGTGTGTTACCCGTTGGGTTCCAATCGTTCCCAACGGTAGAATACCTGTTTTATCATTTTGGCTCGCATCCCCAGATGCTTTTCCGACTCCATTTCCGTATTCACTCTCTTCTTTTCCATTTCGTACCTACGTGATACTCTTTCTTCGAGTATTTCTCAATACTCGTTACTTACTAAATTCTCCTTCTCGATTAACCGTCCTTACAGTTAATTTTTCCTTTTATGGCACCCACATGGCCATTTATATGTTTGGTTTGTCCACTCAGTCTCCACCCATACACGGGCTTCAGACTAACGGATTTACGGTTCACCAACTAGTGGAACTAGCTTACCTTGCTATGTCCACTACAATCTGTGTACTATACATGCACTTACGGTAGTAGTTGGTTCTCCACCTCCTACTTGACTGTTATCCTATGGGGTCCTATAGGCTTCCGCTCTTCCCCCCTTATGGGACTACTTATCCCTGTCTACTTTCTCTCCCTTCAGGCCTCCACGAGTCCCTTTGGGGTTTATCTCTCATGTTATCTCGTTCGAAAGCTATCTACCGCAACAACACTCATTTTCTCATCCCCGGACAGTACTCAAAGGTCTACGCCTAGTTCCACTTCTAGACCTGCTCCGGTCTAATACTTTCGGGTCCATAATCACCCTATGGGCCCCTTAATTGGTAACCCTTAGGTTTACTTGTATACTCCCTTGGCATATTAGCACTCTCTAGTGCTTTTCGATGTCTACTTAACTTTAATCACTCCAAGCGAGTGATTTCTCAACTACATCTACCATCCTTATACAGCTTACCTGTAAAAGGACTATTGTTTGGTAGGGTATTGGTCACATGAGTTATTTTTCTTAGGCATCCTGCGGGTTTTAAAAATTAATTCAAGTTTATCTCTCAAAAAAATGACGCCTAAGGTTTTCGTAAATGGTTAGGGTTTAACCAATTGGAATGACACAACTTGAAAAAGAGTTTTCATGAAAATTTGCCTTCCAATGGTCATCCCTAGTATTTTCAAGAAAAGTTTGAGGGTCTTCAGAATCTCTCATCCAGAAAGACCAAAAAGATTTTTTTTTTTACAAAAAATTTCTCATGTGATCAATATCCTATTCTTTATGCTCTTCCTTAAGCAACCCAAGAGAGTTTGGTTTGGCTTAATCCCTTCTTTTTCCCCCTTGTTTGCTTAAGGAACTAGTAGTTCATGGATCGAGCGCAGGATTGGACTAGGCTCCTTCCCCGTGCCTTACCATTTACTCTATTTCCTGTTCGGCATATGGTCACGCTCTACGCGTATACATATGCCTCTACTTCTTAACATCTATCTCTACGGCATATAGTTCGGCCACTTTGCCCTTCCATATACCGTATTCTCATTTTCTAGTCCGTAGACTTCTACTTCTATACTGTGGCATACACCACCTCTTTTCTGTTTACTTTCTAGGAAGGACAACTCACTTCCTTCAGCCATAGAATACCGCACAGTCGTGACCCATTCACGTGGTCATCTTCCTGTCAGTCTCATGCCTCATGGCCCTGTTTATTTATTTATTTTTGTCTGAAAACTTTCTATTTCAATCGCCCTATGGGCTTACTCCCTTTTCTACACGCCAAGCGTGTCTTTTCTATCACTTTACAAACCATTCCTAGCCTAAACTACCATTCACTGCATATTTCTATTCTACTTGCATTCCATACTATAATCAAACAACTTGCGCCTATACCATAGCGAACAATGCGTCGCTAACGGAGCAGACGCATCGTCTCATTTAACACCTTGCAAAACAATCACACATTGTAGCGCATTACTGCCTATAATTCAACCAAATGTGTCGGTGTCTAGGTAGCATCCTCCATGGATGTCTCACTTCCCTATTATGGCATCTTAAGGTTCCCGGAGTCACTGTCACCCCACCTTACGCCGTAGTGCTCATCAGCACTTGTGTACTGCACAAGTTATATGCTTTGCATAGAATTTCACATACAAATTCTATGCCTGAAGCGATGACTCGAAAGAATTTATGACTCAACATCTTGAGCAACCTCACAAGTGCCCGTCGGAACCACCAATACGTCCGGATTCGTAATGGTTAGCCCAACTGACACCCGAGACTACTAGTTACCTTCACACCCTTAAAGAACAACCGGGCTCTGATACCAAGATTGTCACGATCCCCGTTTAGAGGACCGTAATCGGCACAGACACAGGGAATACCCCTATGCCTGTAAGCCTTATCACCTAATTGACAAAATATCTATTATTGAAAATACATTCACATGCATTATAATACCATGGCTACACCGAAATGGTGGCCTATCCTAGGCAAGCAAATCCACGGCCAGTGCCGCTTCAAGATATAGATATAGGAAAACACACATAATATATAACCTGTGTACTGGCTACACATCCGAAGATGCTGCCTATCATATTCACATGCAACAAATATATGTATATATATATTTTTGGAAACAAGTTTTCCCTGCATCGTAATCTAACGGATCCTGATCTTTAAGGTGTGTGAAGCTGACAGTTCTAGATTTAGTGATACAATATAATTGGGTACGTCTACCCTTTGCTTTATAATATCATAATGAAGTAAATGAAATTACAATTACAATTTATTCACCCACTTGAACAAGTTGTGGGTCTTGGAAAGTGTTGCTCAACCCTCGTTCCACCGAGACTTCTTCCACCTGTACTTCACCTGTCTCTGTGTAGTAAAAATGAGGTGTGAGTCTTAACCACGCGACTCAGTGAGAACTCTCCCATCCCCGGTGCAAGGCGGGTACCATGGCGCTGGGATTGGGAGTCATACACAACCACATGCAAAAACAACTGGTTACTATTAATTAGCATACATTCTTGGCGACCACACAACAATAGATATCTCAGCCAACCACTCACATGCATTTAACAGATACAAGCATGCAGCAATTTGTTCCACGTCATCAATCAGCAAGTAACATGTAACATATAGAGCCGGCTTTTACTTACCGGTCTTCTCACGTTTCAGCATGTCTGAATCAAACAAGACGTGTGGTGACGTAATCTTGTACGTTACCACTACGCTGCACAATCAGCAATTATATGCAAACACAGATAATTTGTACGTACACACAGATGCTAAACATACATCTACTTAATCTCCCCAACTCTGGGGTTTCTACTAGCCACTACGTGGCTTTTCTACTTCCAACCCGTGCACTCGGGCTACTGGGCACCACGTGGCAAATATACTTAACCCATTCACTCGGGTACTGGTCACCTCGTGACAATTCTGTTAATCAAACAATACTTAACCCATTCACTTGGGTACTAGTCACCTCGTGACAATTCTATTAATCAAACACAATCAACTTCTATCTATCAAACAACTGATACGTAGCCACCACGTGGCACGTCCTGACCCCTTGCTGCGGGGCAATAGCTTGAGCCCACTCGTCCATTACCCAACCAGGCCACATGGCGGGCACGGCACGACGTCTCGAAGCATGGCCACTGACACACCCTAGACCAACTCCACAGGATGGTTTCTCTTTTACTAGGATAGGCTCACGGTTCACTCGTAGGTTCCTCCCGTGTCTCCTTACCTTAGTCTCACATATTAATAGGATTCTTTGTATCTTTCCCGAAGGATCAACAATTCTTCTCCTTATTAATATGTACAAGTATCTTCAACAGGATATAACTCATATACCCGTCCAGATGCACTCTCTGAGCCTCAAGCTATTGTCATAGCAATATAAACCTTTCTGATCCTATTACCAGGATAGGGCAATGACCATCGTCATGGTGATTATAAAAACTGAGGTCTCAAGTGCCATCTGACGTTGTTCTAGTCGATGTCTCACATCGCTAGCATAACCAAATCCGAAATCCACCAATAACTCCCTTTGCATGATTATAATTTAAGTCACCGTCGTGACGAGTTTTCAAAATAAAAACTTAGTCCTTCCTTACAAGGACTCTTGCCATCGTCGTGGAAAAGATTTAATAAAATGCTCATAATGCCTCCGGAGTGTATGAGTTGGATTTATAACACACCAATCATAGCAAACAATTATACTATACTCCTATGTTTTCCTATCTAAGCTACTTTCCACAACCTATTTCTAGTTCCTTCATTCTTTTAGCATTCTATACATCTAGCTAACACATACCAGACAAGCAGAGAATATGCATACTCATGTAATCCACATAAGCATACAACCCTAGGAGCAGAGATGGAAGAACCCTCACCTTGGCCGCTTCACTTAGCATTCCCTTTGAGCACTCTGGTCTCCAAGGAAGTACTTGAACCCTATCACATACAATCAATTCAATCGATATCAAATTTCATACAATTTCCTAGTTTCTTTTCTTATGAATTCTTACATTTATCCAACCCCCAAGTTCATTTACTTGACCTATGGTCATCATTTGGTGTTCTCTTTTAGTTCAACTCAATTAATGCATAAATAAACAAGTTTACAAACTTGTTCACTCTCCAACCTCCATCAATGGAGAATTTGCCAAATATGAAAAGTTCTCATTTTCACCAAATGTTCACATATCATTATTCCTATTATTGGGCATTCTTACAAATCATTTAGAATACCTAAATAATTCATTTGAAGTCCATACATGTCATCAAGTTTAAGAAAATTTATAAATTCCATAAAATTTGCCAAAATTCGTAGGTTATAAACCCTAGGGTAGAAATCTCCATAGAACTCAATATTTGGGTGATCTCTATGTTCAAAAATGATCCTAAGGTGATATATTATTGATAGGTAACTCATTCCCATCAAGAAACCTATGATTTAAGAGGTGAAAACAAGATTTTGATGCTTACCTTTGGCGAAGTCCGAATTTGGAAATCCATGGAGGTTGCCCAAACTTGTTAATGCTTAACAATGGTGGAGTGAGCTTGATGAGGCATGGAATTGGTGGGAGGAAGCAAGAAAAATGGTGGAAAGTGAAGGATTTCTTCACTTGTTGCTTGCCCTAAGAGAGAAAATGTGAAGAAGAAGAGATAAAAGGAATGGAGAAGAATGGCGTGGTTCTTCCTTTTGCTGGAGAAGAAGATGCTCACTTATGTTGAGTTTGGAATTTAAGGGTAATTTGGACATTTGACAACTTTTGGGGTATGACAAAATAAATTTCTGATGGGACTTTCTTATTTAGATTTCCTTATGGGTAAAAATGGGAAAGTTTAGAAAATTTTGGAAAATGATAGGCCTATAAAAATATCTGTCATTAAGTCTCTTGCATATGAGAATTTTCTACCCAGTAGAATTTTTATTTCTGAAAAGTTCTCAAATTTACACTATAAGCTCGAAATAATTCATATGATTCATATTTAACCCAATTTATATTTTTGTATTTGAATTTATTATTTATTTTAATTTATCAAATTCCCAAATCTAAAGCAATTAAAATCCTAATAATATCCCAAAAATTCTTATTTCATTCCAAAAATTTATTTTTATTTTATTTAGTCAAAATGTCCAACCTCAACATAAAAATTCTATCAATTTCATATTATCCCATCATTTCTTAATTAGAATTATTTGTCTATATATATACATATTTCTATTTATTTACTTGTTTATATATTATTTATTTGTGTTTTTTTTACATTCCAACTCTAAATGATGACCATTCTAAGTCTTACTATATATTTGACTTGATTCCAAAAATACCCCTCGGGTATTACAATCTTTGAAAAAAAATTTCTTTCTGGTTTCTTTTAACTTTCATACATTTTCTATATTCTTTTTTTTTAAAAGTTTAAATTCCTAGCCCCGAAATAAATCATTCTTTAATCCTCAAAATTTTCCAGGGTATTACATATCGGTGAAAACTGATTAAAAAAAGAAAAATGAGTATAAAGTTTTGGAAACACTCATCGGCGAAAACTGATTAGAAAAAGAAAAATGAATATCAAGTTTTCGAAACACTCATCTACGAAAACTGATTAAAGGAAATAAAAATGAATATCAAGTTTTCGAAACACTCATCTGCGAAAACTGATTAAAAAAGGAAAATAAATATCAAGTTTTCGAAACACTCATCGGCGAAAACTGATTAAAAAACAAAAATGAATATCAAGTTTTCGAAACACTCATCGGTGAAAACTAATTAAATAAAGAAAAATGAATATCACGTTTTCTAAACACTCATCGGCGAAAACTGATTAGGAAAAAGAAAAATGAATATAAAGTTTTCGAAACACTCATCGGTGAAAACTATATAAATAAAGAAAAATGAATATCACGTTTTCGAAACACTAATCGGCGAAAACTGATTAAGAAAAAGAAAAATGAATATCAAGTTTTCGAAACACTCATCGGGGAAAACTATTTAAAAAAAAAAGAAAAATCAATATTACGTTTTCGAAACACTCATCGACGAAAACTGATTAAAAAAAGAAAAATGAATATCAAGTTTTCAAAACACTCATCGACGAAAACTGATTAAAAAAAAAAGAATCTTAAGTTTTCAGAACACTCATCGGCGAAAACTGATTAAAAAAGGAAAATAAATATCAAGTTTTCGAAACACTCATCGACGAAAACTTATTAAAAAAACAAAAATGAATATCAAGTTTTCCAAAACACTCATAAGTGAAAACTAATTAAATAAAGAAAAATGAATATCACGTTTTCGAAACACTAATCGGCGAAAACAAATTAAGAAAAAGAAAAATGAATATCAAGTTTTTGAAACACTCATCGGGGAAAACTATTTACAAAAAAAGAAAAATGAATATTACGTTTTCGAAATACTCATCGGCGAAAACTGATTAAGAAAAAGAAAAATGAATATCAAGTTTTCGAAACACTCATCGGTGAAAACTAATTAAATAAAGAAAAATGAATATCACGTTTTCTAAATACTTATCGGCGAAAACTGATTCCGAAAAAGAAAATTGAATATCAAGTTTTCGAAACACTCATCGGTAAAAACTATATAAATAAAGAAAAATGAGTATCACATTTTCGAAACACTAATCGGCGAAAACTGATTATGAAAAAGAAAAATGAATATCAAGTTTTCGAAACAATCATCGGGGAAAACTATTTAAAAAAAAAAAGAAAAAAGAAAAACGAATATTACATTTTGGAAACACTCATCGGCGAAAACTGATTAAAAAAAAGAAAAACGAATATCAAGTTTTTAAAACACTCATCGACGAAAACTGATTAAAAAAAGAAAAATGAATATCAATTTTTCGAAACACTCATCGACGAAAACTCTTTAAAAAAAAAAAGAAACATGAAAATATTACGTTTTCGAAACACTCAACGGCGAAAACTGATTAAAAAATGAAAAATTACTATCAAGTTTTTGAAACACTCATCGATGAAAACTGATTAAAAAAAAGAAAAATAAATATCAAGTTTTTGAAACACTTCTCGGCGAAAACTGATTAAAAAAAAGAAAAATGTATATCAAGTTTTCAAAACACTCATCGGCGAAACCTGATTAAAAAAAAAAAGAAAAATGAATATCAAGTTTTCAAAAAAATCATCGGCAAAAACTGATTAAAAAAAGAAAAATAATAATCAAGTTTTCGAAAATACTCATCGGCGAAAACTGATTAAAAAAATAAAAATGAATATCGAGTTTTCGAAACACTTATCGGCAAAAATTAATTAAAAAAAGAAAAATGAATATCAAGTTTTCAAAACACTCATTAGCGAAAACTTACTAAAAAAGAAAAATTAATATCAAGTTTTCGAAACACTCATTGTCACGACCCCCTATCGGACGTCCGTGACCGGCACGGGAGGTAGGATTTCTCCTATCCCGTAAGCCTCTAATCCCTGATTGACATTCTTATATATGCATAACTACCCATTTCTATTACAAACAATGTATAGTATATATGGTCATCCCTATCCGGTGACCTAAGTAGCAGGCAATTCACGGCTCGCTCAACGCCGCTTCAGTCTATACATATACACATAGTCAATCACACATACATATAATATACATATTGATCACGCGCTTCAGGGCGGGTGATCTATCCTATTCACATGCAGAATTCCTGTGTATTGTCAAGCATATATATTCAATCACACTCTTGCATAAAATATACATATTGATCACACGCCTCAATGCGTGTGACCTATCCTATTCACATGCGGAAGCCGTATTTTCACACAATCAAGTATTAAGTCACACATATATATAAATTTACATATTGACCACACGCTCAGTGCGTGTGATCTATCCTATTCACATGTGGAAGTCACATTCATATATATGTATACACATGATATTCATCATGTCATAACCTATGATCCCAACAACTAGACCAATCTTTAACCTGTATGAAGCTGACAGTTCTAGAGTATGACGTATACATATAAGCATATAGCAGCTGTACAAAACAATGCTATACCAAAAGAATCATATATATATACATCCTGTCAAAATACATATAACAGTACTACCCACGCGAACAATGCGTGCGGTCTCTAAGTCTGTCCGCCTCCCTGAGATGAAGTGGAAGCGCTCTCGATGCCTATACCACCTGTGTCTGTAACATGTAACATTGGGGTGAGTCAAACAGACTCAGTGAGAGGCTTTCCCATCCCTGGTGTAATAGCGGGTACCACTACAACTGGGGAAGAGGAGCCAATCACAAACACATACGCATATGACAGATTTGAATTTCCATATATTAAGTGGTCAGGCAATTAGCTTATATCATATTCACAATAAAGAATTTAAAGCATGGATTTACATACATTTAAATTCACACATACCTCATATCATAGTTTAACATAGAATTCCAAGTGGTCACCCGTATTCAATTAACCGTAATCATAAACTGGCCCGAAGGCAATATCTCCGTTAGGAGGGAATCTGGCCCGAAGGCAATATCTCACGTGAGCAATATGGGAACCTAGTTGATCATTCTAGGAACCCTGGTCCCAAGACTATACTTGGAACAATAGTCTGACCCCAAGACTTCACTTGGAGCATAGCCGGCGACTCATCTGATCTCGGTTTACCCAAGGCAATAGCCACAATGTGGTGAACTCATATACTCTGTATTTCTGTGGGTTGACTCAAGACAAGAGACTCAATCTACCCAGACCACCCGTGATAGACTCGGTTCCCGCGTTGTACCATAAATGACCCCTATGGACCACTACTTGTTCATTTTACTTCTTCTTAGGCAAATCTAGATTTCCAAGTGGTTTCTAATTCGGACTCTTGGTTCAGAACAAAGTCACCTAGCTTTATTCTCTTTAAGGATTTACATACAAAACCACACCCTCCAGATAATAATAATTGAGGTTTGTTTCTAGTACCACAAGACCCTCACAGATAAAATTTACTCGATCCTACCCCCGATATCATATAGGTCCCAAGGACCTTCTTTCCATATAAGGCTTCTTGAGCCACCATTGATTTTACAGTTCACATATACACTTACAGCATGTTATCACATATATTACAATTTAGGAACAACAATAGCATGTTATCTAACATGTAATTCCTACAAATAGGCAAGAAGGCAAACCATATATCCATATCCGCAGTCAACCCTATAGGGCAAGGATAGGAAAGCCCCTCACCTGGTTGGCCCCTCGTATCGGCTCTCGGTGTGCCCGAAGGTCCGCTTACTGTATGGTGCCCTATACACATTTATTTGAGAGATTCAGAAGCTTGAAAATTCAACCACTATCGTGTACATGCAACGCTAGTGTTCATGTTCTCTCTAATTAATTCCATAGGCTAGTTGTTGGCTTGGAAATGCCCTCAACTAGTTTTAGGACACCTAGCACTCTCCTAATCGTATCCAACCCTTGCTAAATCACACTATTCGGAAGCCTTGAGTTGGGAATGCAAGGTTACCCAATTTCATCTCTAAGTGTCCATATGAAATTCCCATTACCCAAGTCTTGAATTTATGACTCAAGAGAGTCATAAATTCTACTTGTCTAAAATTTTCATTTACCGAATTAACTTTCAATACTTTACCTACACACGAATACACATTTTCGGATACGCGTAAAATTAGGAAAGTGTCTCTTTTTTTTTCCGAACCAGGTTCCGGGTGAGACGGGAATTACTCGGGTTTTAATCCCTCATACATTCTAATAATTTTAACAATTATAGAATCACAATTTCCACCTATTAATGCACCCCCAATCAGTCCACAACACCCTTAAACCTTAACAACCACATTTTTCCTACACTTTTTCCAACCCGGATAAATTCCATCAAATTAATTTCGGTTCCTAAGCTTCCAACTCACTTCCTAGCATGCAAATACTTCAATTTAGGACCCAGAATACTCATATTGAATCAATTGGGGTCTTTCCAAAAATCCCTAAAATTGATAAAATTGGGATTTGAGAGTTTCGGGACTTCTCACCTCGATTCAACCGGTTAGAAGGACGATATGGAGTAGAGGAGACTCCCAGCTACCTTCCCCGGTGAAGAGACGGCGTTTTCCGGCTAGCAAGCTCTCTTCCTCTTGTTTCTCTCTCTAACCCGAACTCTCTCTCTCTCTTTAGCACACGGTGGCGTTTTCCGGCTCCGGTGGACGGCGACTCTGGCCACCACCCGTGCGTCCGGCCACTCTCGCACGCCGTCCGTGAGCTCCTCCGTGATTTGATGCCTCAAGCTGCTCTCTCTCGTGTTCTCTCCGTCTTGTACGTCTAAGCCTCACGCAGGTCTGCTTCCTCTTTCCTTTATTCTTTCTTCTCTCTATTACTTATATAACATATAAATATATATATAGATATATATGTATATATATTATAATATATTACTATATATGTATATATATTACAAAAAGAAAAGAAATTTTGATTTCTTTTTCTTCACTCTTACTTTATTTTTTTTTCCTTTTTACATATATATATATATATTTATATAATTAATTAATACATACATATCAAAAGAAAATAAATCTGATTTATTAATAAATAAAAATAAATATAGAAATATTAGGATTTAAAAAAAAAAATTATATCTACAACATAATGAGTGATAGGTTAGTGTATTTTTTTCATCTCATTTTCCTCTTTTAAATTAATTGATTTAATTTAATTAATGACGCTAGTTAAAATATTCTCGGGTATTATAGAAATTAGGGTTACCAACCTTGATTCGATCGGAGGGAGGTGTGGAAGATGTTGTAACCGAGCTCCGGTGACTTTTCTCGGCGTCGGCTAGCTCTTCTCCGACGAGTTTTCAGTGGATTTCCGGTGAACCCCCCCCTCTCTCTCTACCTCACGGCTCTTTCTCTCTCTCACTCGTCCGTTTCTTTCTCTTCCTAACTATCCTTTCTTCTTTCCTTTCCTTTTCTTTTATTCTTTCTCTCACCAACCTCCTCTTATTTCACCAACCTGCCACACAGCACCCCACAATTAATAAAATAAGTGAATGAATCATAAAAATAAAAATCATCATTAACTAAATTAAATATAACAAAATGTATTTTGGTTGAATTTGCTACTTCCTTTTCATATTTCTAAACCCCATGCCCCAATAAAAAAAATACAATTGAATATAATTAAAATAAATAAATAAATAATTATAATAATTATATAATTAAATAATAAATAAATAAATATTATTAAAAATAAAATAATTAATAATTAAATAATTAATAACAAATTTGTATTTTTAATTTTTGTCACTTTCCCTATTTAATTCAAGTTTTCAATTTCTTAGGTTTTGAATTGAATCCTAAAAATTATTTTTCTACTTCTTTTCCTTCCCTTTTACTTTATTTTAAACTTTGAAAAATTTTCTCGGGTATTACAATCTTTGAAAAAAAAAATTTTCCTTTCCGGTTTCTTTTAACTTTCATACTTTTTCTATATTCATTTTTAAGGTTTTAATTCCTAGCCCCGACTTAAATCATTCTTTAATCCTCAAAATTTTCCGGGGTATTACACTCATCGACGAAAACTCATTAAAAAAATAAAAATGAATATCAAGTTTTCGAAACATTCATCGACGAAAAAGGATTAAAAAAAGAAAAATTATTATCAAATTTTCGAAACACTCATCAATGAAAACTAATTAAATAAAGAAAAATGAATATCACGTTTTCGAAACACTCATCGGCGAAAACTGATAAAGAAAAAGAAAAATGAATATCAAGTTTTCGAAACACTCATCGGCGAAAACTGATTAAAATAAAGAAAAATGAATATCAAGTTTTCAGAACACTCATCGGCGAAAACTGATTAAAAAAAATGAATATCAAGTTTTCGAAACACTTATCGGCAAAAACTATTTCAAAAAAAAAAGAAAAATGAATGTTACGTTTTCGAAACACTCAACGGCGAACACTGATTAAAAAATGAAAAATTATTATCAAGTTTTCGAAATACTTATCGGCGAAAACTGATTAAAAAAAAGAAAAATATATATCAAGTTTTTGAAACACTTATCGGCGAAAACTGATTAAAAAAAGAAAAATGAATATTAAGTTTTCAAAACACTCATCGTTGAAACCTGATTAAAAAAAAAGAAAAATGAATATCAAGTTTTCAGAACACTCATCGCAAAAACTGATTAAAAAAAGAAAAATAATTAGCAAGTTTTCAAAAACACTCAACGACGAGAACTGATTAAAAAAAGAAAAATGAATATCAAGTTTTCGAAAAACTCATTAGTGAAAACATACTAAAAAAAGAAAAATGAAAATCAAGTTTTCAAAATACTCATCGACGAAAACTGATTAAAAAAAGAAAAATAAATATCAAGTTCTCGAAACACTCATTAGCGAAAAATGATTAAAAAAAAGAAAAATGAATATCAAGTTTTCGAAACACTAATCAACGAAAACTGATTAAAAAAATAAAAATGAATATAAAGTTTTCGAAACACTCATCGGCGAAAACTGATTAAAAAAGGAAAATAAATATCAAGTTTTCGAAACACTCATCGGTGAAAACTATTTAAAAAAAGAAAAACGAATATCAAGTTTTCGAAACACTCATTAGCGAAAACTTACTTTAAAAAGAAAAATTAATATCGACTTTTCGAAAACACTCATCGGCGAAAACTGAATAAAAAAAGAAAAATGAATATCAAGTTTTCGAAACACACTTCGGCGAAAACTGATTAAAAAAAGAAAAATGAATATGAAGTTTTCGAAACACTCATCGGTGAAAACTTATTAAAAAAAGAAAAATAAATATCAAGTTTTCGAAACACTCATCGGCGAAAACTGATTAAAGAAAAGAAAAATGAATATCAAGTTTTCGAAACACTCATCGGCGAAAACTGATTAGAAAAAAGAAAAAAGAATATCAAGTTTTCAGATTACTCATCGGCGAAAATTGATTAAAAAATGAAAAATGAATTTGATGTTTACGAAAACACTCATCGACAAAAACTAATTAAAAAAAGAAAAATGAATATCAAGTTTTCGAAACACTTATCGATGAAAACTAATTAAAAAAAGAAAAATGAATACCACGTTTTCGAAAACACTCATCGGCTAAAACTTATAGAAAAAAGAAAAATGAATATCAAGTTTTCGAAACACTAATCGACAAAAACTTATTAAAAAAAGAAAAATGAATATCAAGTTTTCGAAACACTCATCGATGAAAACTAATTAAATAAAGAAAAATGAATATCACGTTTTTGAAAACACTCATCGGCTAAAACTTATTCAAAAAAGAAAAATGAATATCAAGTTTTCGAAACACTCATCGACAAAATCTGATTAAAAAAAGAAAAATGAATATCAAGTTTTCGAAACACTCATCGGCGAAAACTTATTCAAAAAAGAAAAATGAATATCAAGTTTTCGAAACACTTATCAGCGTAAACTTACTAAAAAAAGAAAAATGAATATCCAGTTTTCGAAACACTAATCAACGAAAACTGATTAAAAAAATAAAAATGAATATAAAGTTTTCGAAACACTCATCGGCGAAAACTGATTAAAAAAGGAAAATAAATATCAAGTTTTCGAAACACTCATCGGTGAAAACTATTTAAAAAAAGAAAAACGAATATCAAGTTTTCGAAACACTCATTAGCGAAAACTTACTTTAAAAAGAAAAATTAATATCGACTTTTCGAAAACACTCATCGGCGAAAACTGAATAAAAAAAGAAAAATGAATATCAAGTTTTCGAAACACACTTCGGCGAAAACTGATTAAAAAAAGAAAAATGAATATGAAGTTTTCGAAACACTCATCGGTGAAAACTTATTAAAAAAAGAAAAATAAATATCAAGTTTTCGAAACACTCATCGGCGAAAACTGATTAAAGAAAAGAAAAATGAATATCAAGTTTTCGAAACACTCATCGGCGAAAACTGATTAGAAAAAAGAAAAAAGAATATCAAGTTTTCAGATTACTCATCGGCGAAAATTGATTAAAAAATGAAAAATGAATTTGATGTTTACGAAAACACTCATCGACAAAAACTAATTAAAAAAAGAAAAATGAATATCAAGTTTTCGAAACACTTATCGATGAAAACTAATTAAAAAAAGAAAAATGAATACCACGTTTTCGAAAACACTCATCGGCTAAAACTTATAGAAAAAAGAAAAATGAATATCAAGTTTTCGAAACACTAATCGACAAAAACTTATTAAAAAAAGAAAAATGAATATCAAGTTTTCGAAACACTCATCGATGAAAACTAATTAAATAAAGAAAAATGAATATCACGTTTTTGAAAACACTCATCGGCTAAAACTTATTCAAAAAAGAAAAATGAATATCAAGTTTTCGAAACACTCATCGACAAAATCTGATTAAAAAAAGAAAAATGAATATCAAGTTTTCGAAACACTCATCGGCGAAAACTTATTCAAAAAAGAAAAATGAATATCAAGTTTTCGAAACACTTATCAGCGTAAACTTACTAAAAAAAGAAAAATGAATATCCAGTTTTCGAAACACTAATCAACGAAAACTGATTAAAAAAATAAAAATGAATATAAAGTTTTCGAAACACTCATCGGCGAAAACTGATTAAAAAAGAAAAATAAATATCAAGTTTTCGAAACACTCATCGGTGAAAACTATTTAAAAAAAGAAAAAACGAATATCAAGTTTTCGAAACACTCATTAGCGAAAACTTACTTTAAAAAGAAAAATTAATATCGACTTTTCGAAAACACTCATCGGCGAAAACTGAATAAAAAAAGAAAAATGAATATCAAGTTTTCGAAACACACTTCGGCGAAAACTGATTAAAAAAAGAAAAATGAATATGAAGTTTTCGAAACACTCATCGGTGAAAACTTATTAAAAAAAGAAAAATAAATATCAAGTTTTCGAAACACTCATCGGCGAAAACTGATTAAAGAAAAGAAAAATGAATATCAAGTTTTCGAAACACTCATCGGCGAAAACTGATTAGAAAAAAGAAAAAAGAATATCAAGTTTTCAGATTACTCATCGGCGAAAATTGATTAAAAAATGAAAAATGAATTTGATGTTTACGAAAACACTCATCGACAAAAACTAATTAAAAAAAGAAAAATGAATATCAAGTTTTCGAAACACTTATCGATGAAAACTAATTAAAAAAAGAAAAATGAATACCACGTTTTCGAAAACACTCATCGGCTAAAACTTATAGAAAAAAGAAAAATGAATATCAAGTTTTCGAAACACTAATCGACAAAAACTTATTAAAAAAAGAAAAATGAATATCAAGTTTTCGAAACACTCATCGATGAAAACTAATTAAATAAAGAAAAATGAATATCACGTTTTGAAAACACTCATCGGCTAAAACTTATTCAAAAAAGAAAAATGAATATCAAGTTTTCGAAACACTCATCGACAAAATCTGATTAAAAAAAGAAAAATGAATATCAAGTTTTCGAAACACTCATCGGCGAAAACTTATTCAAAAAAGAAAAATGAATATCAAGTTTTCGAAACACTTATCAGCGTAAACTTACTAAAAAAAGAAAAATGAATATCCAGTTTTCGAAACACTAATCAACGAAAACTGATTAAAAAAATAAAAATGAATATAAAGTTTTCGAAACACTCATCGGCGAAAACTGATTAAAAAAGAAAAATAAATATCAAGTTTTCGAAACACTCATCGGTGAAAACTATTTAAAAAAAGAAAAACGAATATCAAGTTTTCGAAACACTCATTAGCGAAAACTTACTTTAAAAAGAAAAATTAATATCGACTTTTCGAAAACACTCATCGGCGAAAACTGAATAAAAAAAGAAAAATGAATATCAAGTTTTCGAAACACACTTCGGCGAAAACTGATTAAAAAAAGAAAAATGAATATCAAGTTTTCGAAACACTCATCGGTGAAAACTTATTAAAAAAAGAAAAATAAATATCAAGTTCTCGAAACACTCATCGACCAAAACTAATTAATAAAGAAAAATGAATATCAAGTTTTCAAAACATTCATCGGCAAAAACTGTTTAAAAAAAGAAAAAAGAATATTAAGTTTTCGAAACACTCATCGGCGAAAACTGATTAAAAAAGACAAAAATGAATATCAAGTTTTGGGAACACTCATCGGCGAAAACTGATTAAAAAAAGAAAAATGAATATCAAGTTTTCGAAACACTTATCTACAAAAACTGATTAAAAAAAATTACAATGAATATCAAGTTTTCGAAACACTCATCGGCGAAAACTTATTAAAAACGAAAAATAAATATCAGGTTTTTGAAACACTCATCGGCGAAAACTGATTAAAAACGAAAAATAAGTATCAAGTTTTCGAAACATTCATCGGCGAAAATTGATTAAAAAAAGAAAAATAAATATCAAGTTTTTGAAACACTAATCGGTGAAAACTAATTAAATAAAGAAAAATGAATATCACGTTTTCGAAACACTCATCTACGAAAACTGATTAAAAAAATAAAAATGAATATAAAGTTTTCGAAACACTCATCGGCGAAAACTAATTAAAACGAAAAATTAATATCAAGTTTTCGAAACACTAATCGGTGAAAAGAAATTAAATAAAGAAAAATGAATATCATGATTTCGAAACACTCATCGGCAAAAACTGATTAAGAAAAAGAAAAAATGAATATCAAGTTTTCGAAACATTTATCGGTGAAAACTAATTAAATAAAGAAAAATGAATATCACGTTTTTGAAACACTCATCGTCGAAAACTGATTAAGGAAAATATAAATGAATATAAAGTTTTCGATGCACTTATCGGCGAAAACTATTTAAAAAAAAAGAAAAATGAATAGTACTTTTTGAAACACTGATCGGCGAAAACTGATTAAAAAAATATGAATATCAAGTTTTCAAAACACTCATCGGCGAAAACTGATTAAAAAAAGAAAAATGAATATCAAGTTTACAAAACACTCATCGGCGAAATCTGGTTTAAAAAAGAAAAATGAATAACAAGTTTTCGAAACACTTATCGGCGAAAACTATTAAAAAAAACGAAAATGAAAATTACGTTTTCGAAACACTCAACGGCGAAAACTGATTAAAAAAAAAGAAAAATGAATATCAAGTTTTCGAAACACTCATTGGCGAAAATTGATTAAAAAAAGGAAAATAAATATCAAGTTTTTGTAACACTCATCGTTAAAAACTAATTAAATAAAGAAAAATGAATATCACATTTTCGAAAACACTCATCGGCTAAAACTTATTAAAAAAAGAAAAATGAATATCAAGTTTTCGAATCACTAATCGACAAAAACTGATTAAGAAAAGAAAAATGAATATCAAATTTTCGAAACACTCATCGATGAAAACTAATTAAATATAGAAAAACGAATATCACGTTTTCGAAAACACTAATCGGCTAAAACTTATTAAAAAAGAAAAATGAAAGTTTTCGAAACACTCATCGACAAAAACTGATTAAAAAGAAAAAAGAATATCAAGTTTTCGAAACACTCATTGACAAAAACTAATTAAAAAAGAAAAATGAATATCAAATTTTCGAAACACTCATCGGCAAAAACTGATTAAAAAAGAAAAATGAATATCAAGTTTTCGAAACACTTATCAGCGAAAACTTACTAAAAAAAGAAAAATGAATATCAAGTTTTCGAAACACTTATCGGGGAAAACTGATTAAAAAAGAAAAATGAATATCAAGTTTTCGAAACACTTATCGGTGAAAACTGTTTGAAAACAGAAAAACAAATATCAAGTTTTCGAAACACTTATCGAGGAAAACTATTTAAAAAAAAGGAAAAAAGAATATTACGTTTTCTAAACACTCAACGGTAAAACCTGATTAAAAAATGAAAAATTACTATCAAGTTTTCGAAACACTTATCGGCGAAAACTGATTAAAAAATAAATAAATATCAAGTTTTTGAAACACTTATCGGCGAAAACTGATTTAAAAAAAATGAATATCAAGTTTTTAAAACACTCATCGGCGAAACCTGATTAAAAAAAAGAAAAATGAATATCCAATTTTCAGAACACTCATCGGCGAAAACTGATTAAAATAAGAAAAATAATTATCAAGTTTTCAAAAACACTCATCGGCGAAAACTGATAAAAAAAATGAATATCAAGTTTTCGAAACACTCATCGGCAAAAACTAATTAAAAAAAGAAAAACGAATATCAAGTATTCGAAACACTCATTTGCGAAAACTTACTAAAAAGAGAAAAATGAATATCAAGTTTTTGAAACACTCATTGACAAAAACTGATTAAAAAAAGAAAAATGAATATCAAGTTTTCGAAACACTCATCAAAGAAAAATGATTAAAAAATGAATATCAATGTCACGACCCCCGTTTAGAGGACCGTGACCGGCACAGACACAGGGAATATCCCTATGCCTGTAAGCCTTATCATCTAATTGACAGAATAGCTATTATAAAAAAATACATTCACATGCATTATAATACCATGGCTACACCGAAATGGTGGCCTATCCTAGGCAAGCAAATTCACGGCCAGTGCCGCTTCAAGATATAGATATAGGAAAACACACATAATGTATATAACCTGTGTACTGGCTACACATCCGAAGATGCTGCCTATCCTATTCACATGCAACATAAATAAGTATATATATGTATATTTTGAAAACAAACTTTCCCTGTATCGCAGTAAAATAAATCCTGAACTTTAAGAGGGTGTGAAGCTGACAGTTCTAGATTTAGTAATTCAATCTAATTGGGTACCTCTACCCTTTACTTTATGATACAATAATAAAGTAAATTAAATTACAGTTAAAATTTATTCACCCACATGAACAAGTTGTGGGTCTTGGAAAGTTTTGCTCGTCCCTCGTTCCACCGAGACTTCTTCCACCTGTACTTAACCTGTCTTTGTGTAGTAAAAATGAGGTGTGAGTCTTAACCACGCGACTCAGTGAGGACTCTCCCATCCCCGGCGCAAGGTGGGTACCATAGCGCTGGGTTTGGGAGTCATACACAACCACATGCACAAACAACTAGTTACTGTGAGTCAGCATGCATTCTTGGTGATCACACAATAACAGAAGTTTCACCCCCAAACACTCACATGCATTTAGCAATTATAAGCATGCATCAGTTTATTCCACGTCATTAATCAGCAAGTAACATGTAACACATAGTGCCAATTTTTACCTACCGGTCTTCTCACGTTTCAGCATGTTTGAATCAAACAAGACGTGTGGTTGCGTAATCCTGTACGTTACCACTACGCTGCACAATCAGCAATTATATGCAAACACAGATAATTTATACATACACAAAGATGTTAAACATACATCTACTTAATCTCCCCAACTCTGGGGTATCTACTAGCCACTACGTGGCTTTTCTAGTTCAAACCCGTACACTCGGGCTACTGGTCACCACGTGGCAAAGCATACTTAACCCATTCACTTGGGTACTAGTCACCTCGTGACAATTCTGTTAATCAAACACTATCAACTTCTATCTATCAAGCAACTGACACATATTAATAGGATTCTTTGTATCTTTCCCGAAGGATCAACAATTCTTCTCCTTATTAATATGTACAAGTATCCTCAATAGGATATAACTCATATACCCGTCCAGATGCACTCTCTGAGCCTCAAGCTATCGTCATAGCAATATAAAACCTTTCTGACCCTATTGCCAAGATAGGGCAATGACCATCGTCATGGTGATTATAAAACTGAGGTCTCAAGTGCCATCTGACGTTGTTCTAGTCGATGTCTCACATCGCTAGCATAATCAAATCCGAAACCCACCAATAACTCCCTTTGCATGATTATAATTTAAGTCACCTTCGTGACGAGTTTTCAAAATAAAAGGTTAGTCCTTCCGTACAAGGACTCTTGCCATCGTCGTGGAAAAAGATTTAATAAAATACTCATCATGCCTCTGGAGTGTATGAGTTGGATTTGTAACACACCAATCATAGCAAACAGTTGTACTCTACTCCTATGTTTTCCTATCCAAGTTACTTTCCACAACCTATTGCTAGTTCTTTCATTCTTTTAGCCTTCTATACCTCTAGCTAACACATACCAGACAAGCAGAGAATGTACATACTCATGTATTCTACATAAGCATACAACCCTAGGAGCAGAGATGGAAGAACCCTCACCTTGGCCAACCTTCCATGCAATCCTCTCCTGTGACTTTAGTCTCTTCGGAGTTCCTGTTGCACTCTATTTCATGTCGTTGTTCCTATAAGAACAACATTTACTTCATTAAGGTTATTACTTTGCTTAACTTGTTATTTATCTCTCCATTACTCTCACGTGTAGTCCATGGTTGCCACAAGTCACGCTCTTGGTCTTACTGGACTTCTCTATCCCGACTTATGTGTATCCTTCCTCGGACACTTTACTTACTCGCATATAACACTCTACTTGAGTGTTTCACATACTTGGATTTGAGTATTAGACCTCTATCTAACTTGTATTTGCATCCAAGGAAGCTTATCTAGCTTGGTTGGATAGAATCCTAATTTTAGGAAGGTCTAAGCATTTTGATTCAACTTGTGTTCCTACTTGGTTTCTAAGAAATCTAGTTTCTAAACTTCAATATACCTCCAATTTATCCCACTTAAGGTTGCCTAAAGGTTATGACAGTTTAAGGTTGAAATTCAAGAAGTTGGACTTAGTTTACTCCGTAAGTTTTTATTCTTGAGGGACAAGAAGACATTTGGAATGATTTTGATCCTTAAAAACATGGTTGGTGGTGTTCTAAGAAGTTTAGGATTGAAAGTAGGAGGTTCGGACGCCCCGGATTTACAAAAAAAATCAATTTTGGGCATGCTGGGCAGAGGCCTGGCGCTATAGCGCCGTTTATGGCGCTATAGCGCTGAGCTGCTGCCCATCAGCTCTTGGCACACCCGAGAGATGGCGCCATAGCGCCGGTTTCGGCGCTATAGCGCCGGCTCGCAGCACAGCAATTCGTTTGCTGTGCTGTGGGCTGGTTTGGGCCCGTTCCGGCCCCCTTCCGCCCCCGGCTTCGACTCCAGACCCCACGGGTTTTTTTCACCTACATATATACTACATTTAGGAAGTCCTACAACTCAAATCCAACTCCGATTCGTCGCCGAATCGTTGATCGTTCGAGATTGGGAAAAATGGGTTTCATAAACCCCAAACTCTTCCAACTTCGAATCCGGCCAAATCCAACGATTTAGCCTCGAATCCTAACCCCGATGAGTGTTCAAGAACACTTTAGAAACATTATTTTACCCTCGAATCCGCCCAAACTCGGATTCTCAACTCAATTCCAAAAATGAAGAAAAATGAAGAAAATGGGGACTTGGAGAGAATCGGGCGTTATACCAACCTTAACTCGAGAGATTGAGACGAGGAAGATGACGAGGATGATCTCCGGCTCCTCCTCCAACTCCGGCTTGCTGGATTCCGGCGAGATTCCCGCCGGATTTGCTCCCACCTCCAAGCCCTAGCTCTCTCTCTCTCTCTCTTCTCCCTCTCTCTCCTTTCCTTTCTTTCTTTCTTCTTCTCTTCTTACCCGTAGCTTTCCCCTGTCCCTTTTATTTTATTTTTTTTCTTTTCTTTTATCTACTAATTAACATATAATAACAATAATAATAAAATCTGAAAATAATAATAAATAATTAAATAAATAACTAACATGTATTTTTAACTTAATCCCTTTCCCTATTTAATTCAGGTTTGTAATTTCTTAGGTCCCGAATTAAATCTCAAAAATTATTTTCTACTTCTTTTCTTTCCCTTTTTATTTTATTTTAAACCTCCAAAAAAATTTTCAGGTATTACAATCCTCGAAAAAAAATTCATTTCCGGTTTCTTGTAACTTTCATAATTTTCCCATATTCGTTTTAGGGTTTTAATTCCTAGCCCCAGAGTAAATCCTTCTTTAATCCTCAAAATTTTTAAATAAATCATTCTTTAATCCTCGAAATTTTCCGGGGTATTACATTCTTCCCCCCTTAAGAAATTCGGTCCCCGAATTTCATCTCTTTCGTGGGGTTATTGGCTTGTTGCCATCCATTGGCTCAATTTCATCTATGGTTTCTCTCAACGTGTAGGTTTTGCCGTTTTACCCTACGATTCATCTTTCTTTTCTAGAGACTCAAGGTCTCTATCTGGTTTCTACATATCCTTTCTGTGACTATTTGTATTTCCAGTTTCGTAATTAACCACCCCTTCGCGAGGTGTTAACTGATATACTCCATCTGTCGTCGTATCCTTCCCCGAGGATACCTAACTCCCCTCATTTTAATTTACTTTGTGCTATCAATTTTTTTTTCTTTTTGCAATGGAGTGTCTGGCACGTACCATATGCCATGCTCCAATTTAGTTCTCCGAGGAGTTAACTTTTTCCTTCTCAAGTGAGGCTTACCTTGACTCAATCTGCTTGTCCAACTAGCTACATTCGTGGTGGCTCCTTATATCCATCTTCGAACACGCCAAGACACTAGCTATTTGCATAGCACACTAGGTTTCATTTCTATAAACTCAACTGACGAAGTACTCCCCTACATCGGAGTCCCCGTACTTAAGTATCCTCTACTACCAAGCAGCTATCCTTCTGCCGGTATTCCCCTGATATATTCTTTGTAAACGACTTCTCCAAAAAAAAGTCCGTTTACATCTTACTACACCCTCTACTCTACATCTAGACTTACCGCTTACACGGCATACACCCTACGTAGGTGTTTATACTTTATGCCATCAGTGTACCCAACCCTTCCGAGGTTGTTACACTCACTACCGACTCGGTTTACTCTACTCATGTCCAACGAAACTAAATGCCATGGCACTAGCACAACTATGTATTACACTTACCGTTTCTCCACCAAACGGTAAAGGATCTTACATTTATGACTCGTGTATTCCTTTTCTTTTCTGGACTTCTACCCTTACCCTTAGTGGTTTCCATAACCAGTTCAGGTTACTCCCTGTCGACATCTTATGTCTGACTTAGACTCTTCTCTGACTACTACTTGTAGTCATTTCTGTTTATGATGGAAACTCACCAGTCTCCTTCTTACCATCATACTCATTACTCTGCCCCAGGCTCAGTTCGGTCTTCTCATCCAAAGACCTCGCTTAACACGGCTATGACTGTGGATCTATACCACCCTCAGGTTAGTCCACTTAGAGTTGTACATCCTATGCTAACTCTACTCATTCGGTTTTCTTTGGCTTTTACCCCAACTTGGCCCACTCGGACTCCTCAATTCACTTAAATCCTGTATTCCTACTTGGAATACTTGATCTGTTAACTCCAGCATGAACCTTTCCGGACACGCTCACTCCCCTTGACCAAACATGATCTGCTCCCACGGTTTGACTCTTTCCTTTCTTAAGGTGTGGCATATGTTCACGAACATATACTGCCTCTTGCAAGTGTGTTACTCGTTGGGTTCCAATCGCCCCCAACGGTAGCATACCCGTTTTATCATTTTGGCTCGCATCCCCAGATGCTTACCTGACTCCATTCCCTTATTCACTCTCTTCTTTTCCAATTCGTACCTACATGGTACTCTTTCTTCGAGTATTTCTCAATACTCGTTACTCACTAAATTCTCCTTCTCGATTAACCATCCTTACGGTTAATGTTTTCCTTGATGGCAGCCACATGGCCAGTTATACGTTTGGTTTGTCCACTCAGTCTCCACCCATACACGGGCTTCAGACTAACGGATTTACGGTTCACCAACCCGTGGAACTAGCTTACCTAGCTATGTCCACTACAATCTGTGTACTACACATACACTTACTGTAGTAGTTGGTTCTCCACCTCTTACTTAACTCTTATCCTATGGGGTACTATAGGCTTCCACTCTTCCCCCCTTATGGGACTACTTATCCCTGTCTACTTTCTCTCTCCGCGGGCCTCCACGAGTCCCTTTGGGGTTTATCTCATATCTTACGTTATCTCGTTCGAGAGCTGTCTATCGCAATAGCACTCATTTTCTTATCTCTGGACGGTACCCGAAGGTCTACGCCCAGTTCCACTTCTAGACCTGCTCCGGTCTAATACTTTCGGGTCCATAATCACCCTATGGCCCCCTTAATTGGTAAACCTTAGGTTTACCTGTATACTCCCTTGGCACTTTAGCACTCTCTAGTGCTTTTCGACGTCTACTTAACTTTTCTCACTCCAAGCGAGTGATTTCTCAACTACATCTACGATCCTTATATAGCTTATCTGTAAAAGGACTATTGTTTGGTAGGGTATTGGTCACATGAGTTAGTTTTCTTAGGCACCCTGCGGTTCTAAAAAAAGTAATTCAAGTTTATTTCTTAGAAAATGACGCCTAAGGTTTTCGTAATTGGTTAGGGTTTAACCAATTGGAATAACACAAATTGAGAAAGAGTTTTCATGAAAATTTTGCCTTCCAATGGTTATCCCTATTATTTTCAAAAAAAGTTTGAGGGTCTTTCAGAATCTCTCATCCGGAAAGACCAAAAAAAGATTTTTTTTTTACAAAAATTTCTCATGTGATCAATATCCTGTTCTTTATGCTCTTCCTTAAGCAACCCAAGAGGGTTTGGTTAGGCTTAATCCCTTCCTTTCCCCCTTGTTTGCTTAAGGAACTAGCAGTTCATGGATCGAGCGTAGGGTTGGACTAAGCTCCTTCCCTGTGCCTTACCATTTACTCTGCTTCCTGCTCGGCATATGGTCACGCTCTACACGTTTACAAATGCCACTACTTCTTAACATCTATCTCTACGGCATATGGTTCGGCCACTTTGCCCTTCCATATACCGTATCCTGATTTTCTAGTCCGTAGACTCCTACTTCTATACTGTGGCATACACCACCTCTTTTCTGTTTAGTTTCTAGGAAGGACCACTCACTTCCTTCAGCCATAGCATACCGCACAGTCGTGACCCATTCTCATGGTCATCTTCCTATCAGTCTCATGCCCCCTGGCCCTGTTTATTCTTGTCTATAAAGATTCCATTTCAATCGCCCCACAGGCTTACTTTCTTTTCTACACGCCAAGCGTGTCTTTTCTTTCACTCTACAAACCATGCCTAGCCTGAACTACCATTCACTACATACTTCTACACTACTTGAATTCCATATCATAATCAAACAACTTATGCCTATATCATAGCACACAACGCGCCGCTAACAAAGCAGACGCATCGTCTCATTTAACACCTGCAAAACAATCATACATTGTAGCGCATTCCTGCCTACAATTCAACCAAATGTGTCTGTGTCAAGGTAGTATCCTCAATGGATGTCTCCTTTTCCTATTACGGTGTCCTAAGGTTCCCGGGGTCACTGCCACCCCACCTTACGCCTTAGTGCTCATCGGCACTTGTGTACTGTACAGGTTATATGCTTTGCATAGAATTTCACATACAAATTCTATGCTTAAAGCGATGACTCGAAAGGATTTATGACTCAACATCCTGAGCACTTTAGAAACATTATTTTGCATAGAATTTAGCCTCGAATCCTAACCCCGATGAGTGTTCAAGAACACTTTAGAAACATTATTTTACCCTCAAATCCGCCGAAACTCGGATTCTCAACTCAATTCCAAAAATGAAGAAAAATGAAGAAAATGGGGACTTGGAGAGAATCGGGCGTTATACCAACCCTAACTCGAGAGATTGAGACGAGGAAGATGACGAGGATGATCTCCTGCTCCTCCTCCAACTTCGGCTCGCCGGATTCCGGCGAGATTCCCGCCGGATTTGCTCCCACCTCCAAGCCCTAGCTCTCTCTCTCTCTCTTCTCCCTCTCTCTCCTTTCCTTTCTTTCTTTCTTCTTCTCTTCTTACCCGTAGCTTTCCCCTCTCCCTTTTATTTATTTTTTTTCTTTTCTTTTATCTACTAATTAACATATAATAACAACAATAATAAAATCTGAAAATAATAATAAATAATTAAATAAATAACTAACATGTATTTTTAACTTAATCCCTTTCCCTATTTAATTCAGGTTTGTAATTTCTTAGGTCCCGAATTAAATCTCAAAAATTATTTTTTACTTCTTTTCTTTCCCTTTTTATTTTATTTTAAACCTCCAAAAAAATTTTCGGGTATTACAATCCTCGAAAAAAATTTATTTTCGATTTCTTTTAACTTTCATAATTTTCCCATATTCTTTTTAAGGTTTTAATTCCTAGCCCCAGAATAAATCCTTCTTTAATCCTCAAAATTTTTAAATAAATCATTCTTTAATCCTCGAAATTTTCCGGGGTATTACAATCAAGTGTTCGAAACACTCATCGATGAAAACTAATTAAATAAAGAAAAATGAATATCACGTTTTCGAAACACTCATCGGCGAAAACTGATTGAGAAAAAGAAAAATGAATATCCAGTTTTTCAAACACTTATTGGCGAAAAATGATTAAAAAAAAGAAAAAAGAATATCAAGTTTTCCGAACACTTATCGGCGAAAATTGATTAAAAAAAGAAAAATGAATATCAAGTTTTCGAAAACACTAATCAGCTAAAACTGATTAAAAAAAGAAAAATGAATATATCAAGTTTTCGAAACACTCATATGCACAAACTGATTAAAAAAAGATAAATGAATATCAAGTCTTCGAAACACTCATCAGCGAAAACTTACTAAAAAATGAAAAGTTTATATCCAATTTTCGAAACACTAATCGACGAAAACTTATTAAAAAAATTAAAATGAATATAAAGTTTTCGAAACACTCATCGGCAAAAACTGATTAAAAAATAAAAATGAATGTCAAGTTTTCAAAACACTCATCGGTGAAAACAGATTAAAAAAAGAAAAAAGAATATAAAGTTTTGGAAACACTCATCGGCGAAAACTGATTAAAAAAACAAAAATGAATATCAAGTTTTCAAAACACTCATCGATGAAAACTAATTAACTAAAGAAAAATGAATATCACGTTTTCTAAATACTAATCAACGAAAACTGATTAAAAAAGGAAAACAAATATCAAGTTTTCGAAACACTTATCGGCGAAAACTGACTAAAAAAACAAAAATGAATATCAAGTTTTCGAAACACTCATCGGTGAAAACTAATTAGTTAAAGAAAAATGAATATCACGTTTTCTAAACACTCATTGGCGAAAACTGATTAAGAAAAAGAAAAATGAATATCAAATTTTCAAAACACTCATCGGCGAAAACTGATAAAAAAGGGAAAATAAATATCAAATTTTTGAAACACTCATCGGCGAAAACTGATTAAAAAAACAAAAATAAATATCATGTTTTCGAAACACGCATCGGTGAAAACTAATTAATTAAAGAAAAATGAATATCACGTTTTCTAAACACTCATCGGCAAAAACTGATTAAAAAAAAGGAAAATGAATATCAAGTTTTGGGAACACTCATCGGCGAAAACTAATTAAAAAAACAAAAATGAATATCAAGTTTTCGAAACACTCATCTACGAAAACTGATTAAAAAAAATAAAAATTAATATCAAGTTTTCGAAACACTCATCGGCGAAAACTAATTAAAAAAAGAAAAATTAAATATCAAGTTTTCGAAACACCCATCGATGAAAACTAATTAAACAAAGAAAACTGAATATTACGTTTTCGAAAACACTCATCGGCTAAAACTTATTAAAAAGAGAAAAATGAATATCAAGTTTTCGAAACACTCATCGACAAAAATTGATTAAAAAAGAAAAATGAATATCAAGTTTTGGAAACACTCATCGGCAAAAACTGATTAAAAAAAAGAAAAATGAATATCAAATATACGAAACACTCATCGGCAAAACTGATTAAAAAAAGAAAAATAAATATCAAGTTTTTGAAACACTTATCAGCGAAAACTAACTAAAAAAAGAAAAATAAATATCCAGTTTTCGAAACACTAATCGACGAAAACTGATTAAAAAAATAAAAATGAATATAAAGTTTTCGAAACACTCATCAGCAAAAACTGATTAAAAAAGGAAAATGAATATCAAGTTTTCGAAACACTCATCGGTGAAAACTGTTTTAAAAAAGAAAAACGAATATCAAGTTTTCGAAACACTCATTAGTGAAAACTTACTTTAAAAAGAAAAATGAATATCAACTTTTCGAAAATACTAATCGGCGAAAACTGATTAAAAAATGAAAATGAATATCAAGTTTTCGAAACACTCATCGGTGAAAACTTATTAAAAAAAGAAAAATAAATATCAAGTTTTCGAAACACTCATCGACCAAAACTAATTAATAAAGAAAAATCAATATCAAGTTTTCAAAACACTCATCGGTAAAAACTGATTAAAAAAAGAAAAAAGAATATTAAGTTATCGAAACACTCATCGGCGAAAACTGATTAAAAAAAAGAAAAATGAATATCAAGTTTTGGGAATACTCATCGGCGAAAATTGATTAAAAAAAGAAAAAGTGAATATCAAGTTTTCGAAACACTTATCTACGAAAACTGATTAAAAAAATAAAAATGAATATCAAGTTTTCGAAACACTCATCGGCGAAAACTGATTAAAAACGAAAAATAAATATCAAGTTTTCGAAACACTCATCGGCGAAAACTGATTAAAAAAATGAATATCAAATTTTCGAAACACTAATCGGTGAAAACTAATTAAATAAAGAAAAATGAATATCACGTTTTCGAAACACTCATCGGCGAAAACTGATTAAGAAAAAGAAAAATGAATATCAAGTTTTCGAAATACTTATCGGTGAAAACTAATTAAATAAAGAAAAATGAATATCACGTTTTCGAAACACTTATCGTCGAAAATTGATTAAGAAAAATATAAATGAATATTAAGTTTTCGAAACACTCATCGGCGAAAACTATTTTTAAAAAAGAAAAAGAAAAATGAATATTACGTTTTCGAAACACTCATCGAAGAAAACTGATTAAAAAAAGAAAAATGAATATCAAGTTTTCAAAACACTCATCGGCAAAAACTGATTAAAAAAAAGAAAAATGAATATCAAGTTTTCATAACACTCATCGGCAAAATTGATTAAAAAATGAAAAATGAATATCAAGTTTTCGAAAACACTCATCGGCAAAAAATTCTTTCTTTCATCTTTTATTTTACTTGAAATTTCGAAAAATTTTCTCGGTTCCTTACCGGTTTCCCTTAACTTTCATAATTTTCCTATATTCTTTTTAAGGTTTTAATTCCTAGCCCCGAAATAAATCATTCTTTAATAATCAAAATACTTCCGGGGTTATTCCTAGCCACGAAATAAATAATTCTTTAATTCTCGAAATTTTAAATAAATCATTATTTAATCCTCAAAATTTTTCAGGGTATTACATTCTCCCCCCTTAAGAAATTCGGTCCCCGAATTTCATTTCCTTCGTGGGTTGTTGGCTTGTTGCCATCCTTTGGCTCAACTTCATCTATGGTTTCTCTCAATGTGTGAGTTTTACTGTTTTACCCTACGGTTTATCTTTCTTTCCTAGAGACTCAAAGTCTCTATCTTGTCTTCACATATTCTTTTTGTGATTGTTTGTATTTCTAATTTCGTAGTTAATCACCCCTCCGCGAGGTGTTAACCGACAGACACCATTTGTCGTCATATCCTTCCCCGAGGATACCTAACTTTCCTAGTTTCAATTCACTTTGTGCTACTAATTTTGCAATGGAGTGTCTGGCACGTATCACATGCCATGTTTCAATTTAGTTCTCCGAGGAGTTAACTATTGCCTTCTCTAATGAGGCTTACCTTGACTCTATCTGCTTGTCCGACTATACCATAGCGCACAATGCGCCGCTAACAGAGCAGACGCATCGTCTCATTTAACACCTGCAAAACAATCACACATTGTAGCGCATTCCTGCCTACAATTCAACCAAATGTGTCTGTGTCTAGGTAGCATCCTCCATGGATGTCTCCTTTCCCTATTATGGCGTCCTAAGGTTCCCGGGGTCACTGCCACCCCACCTTACGCCTTAGTGCTCATCGGCACTTGTGTACTGTACAGGTTATATGCTTTGCATAGAATTTCACATACAAATTCTATGCATCAAGCGATGACCCGAAAGAATTTTTGACTCAGCATCCTGAGCAACCTTACAAGTGCCCATCGGAACCACCGTTACGTCCGGATTGGTAATGGATAGCCCAACTGACACCCGAGACTACTTGTTAGCTTCACACCCTTAAAGAACAAACCAGGCTTTGATACCAAGTTTGTCACGACCCCCGTTTAGAGGACCGTGACCGGCACAGACACAAGGAATATCCCTATGCATGTAAGCCTTATCACCTAATTGACAGAATATCTATTATTGAAAATACATCCACATGCAGTATAATACCATGGCTACACCGAAATGGTGGCCTATCCTAGGCAAGCAAATCCACGGCCAGTGCCACTTCAGGATACAAATATAGGAAAACACACATAATATATTTAACATGTGTACTGGCTACACATCCGAAGATGCTGCCTATCCTATTCACATGCAACAGATATATGTATATATATATTTTGAAAGAAAATTTTCCCTGTAACGTAGTAAAATAAATCCTGATCTTTAAGGTGTGTGAAGCTGACAGTCCTAGATTTAGTAATACAATCTAATTGGGTACGTCTACCCTTTACTTTATGATACAATGATAAAGTAAATTAAATTACAAATTACACTTTATTCACCCACATGGACAAGTTGTGGGTCTTGGAAAATGTTGCTCAACCCTCGCTCCACCGAGACTTCTTTCACCTGTACCTAACCTGTCTCTGTGTAGTAAAAATGAGGTGTGAGTCTTTACCACGCGACTCAATGAGGACTCTCCCATCCCCAGCACAAGGCGGGTACCTTACCGCTGGGACTGGGAGTCATACGTAACCACATGCACAAACAACTAGTTACTGTGAGTTAGCATGCATTCTTGGTGATCACACAATAACAGAAATTTTCACCCAAACACTCACATGCATTTACAAGATATAAGCATGCAACAGTTTATTCCACATCATCAATCATCAAGTAATCACATAACATATAGTGCCGGCTTTTACTTACCGGTTTTCTCACATTCAGCATGTTCGAATCAAACAAGACATTGTGGTGATGTAATATTGTACGTCACCACTACACTGCACAATCAGCAACTATATGTAAACACAGACAATTTGTACATACACACAGATGCTAAACATACATCTACTTAATCTCCCCAACTCTGGGGTATCTACTAGCCATTACGTGACTTGTCTACATCGAACTCGTGCACTCGGGTTACTGGCCACCACGTGGCAAATATACTTAACCCATTCAATCGGGTACTGGTCACCTCGTGACAATTCTGTTAATTAAACAATACTTAACCCATTCACTTGGGTACTAGTCACCTCGTGACAATTCTATTAATCAAATACAATCAACTTTTATCTATCAAACAACTGATACGTAGCCACCACGTGGCACGTCCTGACCCCTTGCTGCGGGGCAATAGCTTGAGCCCACTCGTCCATTACCCAACCAGGCCACATGGCGGGTACGACACGACGTCTCGAAGCATGGTCACTGACACACCCTGGGCCAACTCCACAGGATGGTTTCTCTTTTACTAGGTTAGGCTCACGGTTCACCCGTAGGTTCCTCCCGTGTCTCCTTACCTTAGTCTCCCATATTAATAGGATTCTTTGAATCTTTCCCGAAGGATCAATAATTCTTCTCCTTATTAATATGTACAAGTATCCTCAACAGGATATAACTCATATACCCGTCCAGATGCACTCTCTGAGCCTCAAGCTATCGTCATAGCAATATAAAACCTTTCTGACCCTATTGCCAGGATAAGGCAATGACCATCGCCATGGTGATTATAAAACTGAGGTCTCAAGTGCCATTTGGCGTTGTTCTAGTCGATGTCTCACATCGCTAGCATAATCAAATCCGAAACCCACCAATAACTCCCTTTGCATGATTATAATTTAAGTCACCGTCGTGACGAATTTTCAAAATAAAAGCTTAGTCCTTCCGTACAAGGACTCTTGCCACCGTCGTGGAAAAGATTTAATAAATTACTCATCATGCCTCCGGAGTGTATGAGTTGGATTTGTAACACACCAATCATAGCAAACAATTACACTCTACTCCTATGTTTTCCTATCCAAGTTACTTTCCACAACCTATTGCTAGTTCTTTTATTCTTTTAGCCTTCTATACCTCTAGCTAACACATACCAGACAACCAGAGAATGTACATACTCATGTAATCCACATAAGCATACAACCCTAGGAGCAGAGATGGAAGAACCCTCACCTTGGCCAACCTTCCATGCAATCCTCTCCTGTAGCTTTAGTCTCCTCGGAGGTCCTGTTGCATTCTATTGCGCATCGTTGTTCCTATAAGAACAACATTTACTTCATTAAGGTTATTACTTAAGCTTAATTTGTTATTTATCTCTTCATTATTCTCACGTGTGGTCCATGGTTGTCACAGAGTCAAGCTCTTGGTCTTATTGGACTTCTCTATTCCGACTTGTGCGTATCCTTCCTCGGACACTTGACTTACTCACATATAACACTCTACTTGAGTGTTTCACATACTTGGATTTGAGCATTAGACCTCTATCTAACTTGTATTCGCATCTGAGGAAGCTTATCTAGCTTGGTTGGATGAAATCCTAATTTTTTTGGAAGGTCTAAGCATTTTAAATCAACTTGTGCTCCTACTCGGGTTCTAAGAAATCTAGTTTCTAAACCTCAATATACATCCAATTTATCCCACTTAAGGTTGCCTAAAGGTTGTGACAGTTTAAGGTTGAAATTCAAGAAGTTGGACTTAGTTTACTCCGTAAGTTTCTATTCTTGAGGGACAAGAAGACATTTGGAATGATTTTGATCCTTAAAAACATGGTTGGTGGTGTTCTAAGAAGTTTAGGATTGAAAGTAGGAGGTTCGGACACCCCGAATTGGCAAGGAAATGAATTTTGGGCATTCTGGGCAGAGGCCTGGCGCTATAGCGCCGAGCTGCTGCCCAGCAGCTCTTGGTGCACCCGAGAGCTAGCGCTATAGCGCCGGTTTCGGCACTATAGCAACAGCTCGCAGCACAACAATTCGTTTGTTGTGCTGTGGGCTGGTTTAGGCCCGTTTCGGCCCCCTTTCGCCCCCGGTTTCGACTCCACACCCCACAAGTTTTGTTCACCTACATATATACTACATTAAGGAAGTCCTACAACTCAAATCCAACTCCGATTCGTCGCCGAATCGTTGATCGTTCGAGATTGGGAAAAATGGGTTTTATAAACCCCAAACTCTTCCAACTTCGAATCCGGCCAAATCCAACGATCTAGCCTCGAATCCTAACCCCGATGATTGTTCAAGAACACTTTAGAAACATTATTCTACCCTCGAATCTGCCCAAACTCTGATTCTCAACTCAATTCCAAAAATGAAGAAAATGGGAACTTGGAGAGAATCGGGCGTTGTACCAATCTTAACTCGAGAGATTGAGACGAGGAAGATGACGAGGATGATCTCTGGCTCCTCTTCCAACTCCGGCTCGCCGGATTCCAGCGAGATTCCCGCCAGATTTGCTCCCACCTCCCACTCATCGGCAAAAACATATTAAAAAAAAGATAAATAAATATCAAGTTTTCGAAACACTCATCAGTGAAAACTGATTAAAAAAAAGAAAAATGAATATCAAGTTTTCGAAGCACTCATCGGCGAAAACTGATTAAAAAAAAGAAAAATGAATATCAAGTTTTCAGAACACTCATCGGCGAAAATTGATTAAAAAATGAAAAATGAATATCATGTTTATGAAACACTCATCGATGAAAACTAATTAAGTAAAGAAAAATGAATATCATGTTTTCAAAAACACTCATCGGCTAGAACTTATTAAAAAAAGAAAAATGAATATCAAGTTTTCGAAACACTCATCGACAAAAACTAATTAAATAAAGAAAAATGAATATCACGTTTTCAAAAACACTCATCGACAAAAACTGATTAAAAAAAGAAAATTGAATATCAAGTTTTCGAAAACACTAATCGACAAAAACTGATTCAAAAAAGAAAAATGGATATCAAGTTTTCGAAACACTCATCGATGAAAACTAATTAAATAAAGAAAAATGAATATCACGTTTTCGAAAACACACATCGGCTAAACCTTATTAAAAAAAGAAAAATGAATATCATGTTTTTGAAACACTCATCGACAAAAACTTATTAAAAAAAGAAAAATGAATATCTAGTTTTCGAAACACTCATCGGCAAAAACTGATTAAAAAAAAGAAAAATGAATATCAAATTTTCGAAACACTCATCGGTAAAAACTGATTAAAAAAAGAAAAATGAATATCAAGTTTTCGAAACACTTATCAGCGAAAACTTACTTAAAAAAGAAAAATGAATATCCAGTTTTCGAAACACTAATCAACGAAAACTTACGAAAAAAATAAAAATGAATATAAAGCTTTCGAAACACTCATCGGCGAAAACTGATTAAAATAGGAAAATGAATATCAAGTTTTCGAAACACTCATCGACGAAAACTGTTTAAAAAAAGAAAAACGAATATCAAGTTTTCGAAAAACTCATTAGCGAAATCTTACTTTAAAATGAAAAATGAATATCAACTTTTCGAAAACACTCATCGGCGAAAACTGATTAAAAAAAGAAAAATGAATATCAAGTTTTCGAAACACTCTTCGGCGAAAACTGATTAAAATAAGAAAAATCAATATCAAGTTTTCGAAACACTCATCAATGAAAACTTATTAAAAAAAGAAAAATAAATATCAAGTTTTCAAAACACTCATCGACCAAAACTAATTAATAAAAAAAATGAATATCAAGTTTTCAAAACACTCATCGGCAAAAACTGATTAAAAGAAAGAATATTAAGTTTTCGAAACACTTATCGGTGAAAACTGATTAAAAAAGAAAAACGAATATCAAGTTTTGGGAACACTGATTGGCGAAAACTGATTAAAAAAAGAAAAATGAATATCAAGTTTTCGAAACACTCATCTACGAAAACTGATTATAAAAAATAAAAACGAATATCAAGTTTTCGAAACACTCATCGGCGAAAACTGATTAAAAACGAAAAATAAATATCAAGTTTTCGAAACACTCATCGGCGAAAACTGATTAAAAAAAGAAAAATGAATATCAAAATTTCGAAACACTAATCTGTGAAAACTAATTAAATAAAGAAAAATGAATATCACGTTTTCGAAACACTCATCGGCGAAAACTGATTAAGAAAAAGAAAAATGAATATCAAGTTTTCGAAACACTCATCGGTGAAAAATAATTAAATAAATAAAAAGGAATATCACGTTTTCGAAACACTCATCGTCGAAAACTTATTAAGAAAAATATAAATGAATATCAAGTTTTCGAAACACTCATCGGCGAAAACTATTTAAAAAAAAAGAAAAATGAATATTACGTTTTCGAAACACTCATCGGCGAAAACTGATTAAAAAATGAAAAAATGAATATCAAGTTTTCAAAATACTCATCGGCGAAAACTGGTTAAAAATAAAAAAATGAATAAAAAGTTTTCGAAGCACTCATAGGCGAAAACTATTTAAAAAAAAGAAAAATGAATATTACGTTTTCGAAACACTCTACGGCAAAAACTCATTAAAAAATGAAAAATGAATATCAAGTTTTCGAAACAGTCATCGGCAAAAGCTAATTAAAAAAAGAAAAATGAATATCAAGTTTTCGAAACATTCATCGACGAAAATTGATTAAGAAAAAGAAAAATGAATATCTAGTTTTCGAAACACTGATCGGCGAAAACTATTTAAAAAAAGAAAAATAAATATCAAGTTTTCAAAACACTAATCGGCGAAAACTGATTAAAAAAAGAAAAATGAATATCAAGTTTTTGAAACACTCATCGGCGAAAATTGATTAAAAAAAAGAAAAATGAATATCAAGTTTTCAGAACTGTAATATCCGAGATATTTAGATTTAATTTTTTTCATTATTATTAAATTTATTTTTCTTTCAGAAAGAAAAATAAATTAATTTAAAGATAAAATAAAATTAAGGGGAGAAAAATAGGAAATCTAAGTATTCTTTTTAGGACCTAAAAGAAGAAGGGATTAAAAAGAATGAAAAGAAGTAGGATATAACAAGTGAATAAGTTATTTTATTTTATTTTTTAAAAAAGGAAAGTAAATATAAATTAAAATAAAAATGAAAAGCAACTTTATATATATATATATATATATATATATATATATATATATATATATATATTAAAATATATGGGGGGGGGCAACCGTGACCCCCTCCCATTTACACACTCACACAAGAAAAAAAAAATATAATATGTATTAAAAAATGGGGGGTCAAATCGTGACCCCCCTTACCAATTTATTTACACACATTAAACAAATAAAAACAAAGAGAAGCAAGTGGCAGAAGCAAAAGACACGAGCAGAACGCAGAAGCAGCGGGGAAGAGGTGCACGAAACCGAGAGGGTGAGGGAGAAGGGACACGGTGGTTTTGGGCCGTTTTCTCGCCGAAGACGTGCGTCGGTGACTGGAAAAAAGTGGCTGGAGTCTTCTTTCATCCCCACCAAGCTTTCTACCCGATTGAATCAAGGTGAGAAAGCCCCAAACTCCCAAAACCCCAATTTCTCCAATTCTAGGTATTTTAGGAATTCTTCAAATACTTCCAATCGGGGCATTCTGGGGTTAAATATGAGCTTAGTGGGTGTTATTGAAAGCTTAGAGAGGTTCAGAATCAAAGTTAAACCGTAGGAATTGACCGAGTATGGAAATTAGGAAAAAATGGGTTAGGAAAGTGCTCTAAAATTCGAAATTGATAGTTTGATGCATATTTAGGCTTGGATTGGAGTAGTATAAGTGTTGTAATTGCTGGAAATAGACAAGGGAATAAAGCCCGAGTATTTACCGTCTCAACCGGAACCCAATCCGGTGAAAAAGAGGCAAAATACTAAGCCACCGTACAGTAAGGAGCTGTGCTATGAGTTGGACACCTTGGTCTAGTCCGTGGAGGACACCTAAGACCCGCTAAATTGGTTCCAAGGCTCTAATTATACCCAATTATATTTTTATATATAATTAAAGAGGTAATAATTAAGCTTTCACTCGGCGAATAAGGGAGACGGTGGGATGAGTAAGCTAGAGCCTCCTTTGAGCCGTGAGTTTAATTCTTTTGTTAGTTAAATAACCATATGAACACAGGAAGTGAAATTTAGACAAGTGGGAATCTCTAACCTAAGCAATTAGAGGTTCTAAATGGCTCGAAAGTGTGAAAGTCGAATATGAGACATTCTGGACTTTCAGAAACAGTAAATAAGACGACATAACGAACTAAATAATTAGTTGTTAGAAATATCTAGAGGGTACATGAGCATTAGCATGACACGCACATTTTTAGATGCTTAGTTACACTTTCGAAATTTCCTAAATTTATATGTGTATAGGGCACCACAGAGCGATTGGAGCTTCAGACACTCCGAGTACTGATCAGGAGGGCCAACGAGGTGAGGGGCTCTCCCATCCCTGCCCCACAGGGTTGGATGACTACGTGGAAAATGTGGTTTGCTCTATTTTGTGCAAATTGATATATGGAATATATTTATATGAATAAATTTGTGTTACACGTGTATGATTTGCAAGTAAGCAATCAACGTGCAATAGTATATGTGCTTATATGATTAACCTCAAGGTGTATATGTGCTATTGTGGCTCACCGAGCCTTATGCGATACCGTGGGTAGGATTGAGTCAGAATTTCACATGGGAGGCTTTATTAATATTAGAAACCCATTTAAATTGATCATCGTGCAAAGGTTTTGACCGTATGGTACATTGAGGATTATGAACGTAGGTTGTTAATTGTGAACGAGAGGATTGCATAATTGAAACGGGAGAAACTAGGCCTAATTAATAACCACGTGTAATATTCAGTAGTTTTTCTTAGGGTGTCTTTCAAGGTTAAATATGTTAGTTGAGTTTGTTTAGGTTGTCCGGGTAGATCGAGTCGGTCATCTTGATCGGACAGACAAGATTATGACGTCAGCAAGTATGCCACATAGTGGCCATTACCTTGGTTTAAACTGAGGTCAGACAAGTTGCCGGCTATTACTCTAAGCATGCCTTGGAGTCAGAAAGTTCCTGGTGTGATCAACCAGGTTCGTACTTGAAATTGCCTTCGGGCCAGTATTTCTCTTAGCGTAATGTGGGAGACAGAAAGTGAGTGCCTACGTGCACAAGTATATGTTAACTATGGAACCATATGTTATATGTTTATGATTGATTTACATGCGGATTAATAAATATGTTAGAAGCATGAAATAGGATTTTAAATTGTGAATATGATTTAATGATTGCCTGATCATGTTAAAGATCATGATACGAATCGCATGTGGTTGTGGTTGCTCCCTTCCCCCAGCTGTAGTGGTACCCGCTGCTATGCTAGGGATGGGGGAGCTTCTCACTGAGTCTGTTCGACTCACCCCCACTGTTTACATGTTTCAGATACAGGTGGTTCAGGAGTCGGGAACGCGTCCATTTCTTCTCAAGGAGGTGGACAACTCTGAAGACCGCACGCTTTGTTCGCGTCGGTAGTTATTTTGATTATGTATACAAGTTGTGATGTATATGTATATGAATCCTTTTTGGGTGTAGCATTTGTACAGATACAGCTGCAGTATATATATACATCCTATTCTAGCATTGTCGGCTTCATACAGATTAAAGTTAGGTCTCGGTGATGGGAATATAGGCTATGATATAATATACATCATGTATATACGTATATGACTTCTGCATGCGACTAGGATAGGTCACACGCCTTGAGGTGTGTGATCAATACGTAAATTATAGGTATGTGTGATTGAATACCTGTTTGTGTGAAAATATGGCTTCCGCATGTGAATAGGATAGATCACACACATTGAGGCGTGTGATCAATATGTAAACTATATGCAAGCGTGTGATTGAATATATGTATGACTGTATACAGGACTTCTGTATGTGAATAGGATAGATCACCCGCCCTGAAGCGCGTGATCAATATGTATACTATATGTACGTGTGAATGAATATGTGTATATATATATACTGAAGCGGCGCTGAGCGAGCCGTGGATTGCAAACTGCTTAGGTCACCAGAAATGGATGACCATATGTATTTTATATTGTTTGTATTAGAAATGGGTAGATATACACATATTAAAATGTCTATCAAGGATTAGAGGCTTACGGGATAGGAGAAGTCCTACCTCCCGTGCCGGTCATGAACGCCCGATAGGGGGTCGTGACAAGAACACTAATTAGCGAAAATTGATTAAAAAATGAAAAATGAATATCAAGTTTTCAAAAACACTCATCGGATAAAACTTATTAAAAAAAGAAAAATGAATATCACGTTTTCGTAACATTCATTGGCAAAAACTGATTAAGAAAAAGAAAAATGAATATCAAGTTTTCGAAACAATCATCGGCAAAAACTGATTAAAAAAAAGAAAAATGAATATCAAGTTTTCAGAACACTCATCGGTGAAAATTGATTAAAAAATGAAAAATGAATATCAAGTTTTCGAAAACACTCATCGGCTAAAACTTATTAGAAAAAGAAAAATGAATATCAAGTTTTCGAGACACTAATCGACAAAAACTGATTAAAAAAAGAAAAATGAATATCAAGTTTTCGAAACACTCATCGATGAAAACTAATTAAATAAAGAAAAATGAATATCACGTTTTCGAAAACACTCATCGTCTAAAACTTATTAAAAAAAGAAAAATGAATATCAAGTTTTCGAAACACTAATCGACAAAAACTAATTAAAAAAAGAAAAACGAATATTAGGTTTTCGAAACACTCATCGATGAAAACTAAATAAATAAAGAAAAATGAATATCAAGATTTCGAAACAGTCATCGACAAAAACTGATTAAAAAAGAAAAATGCATATCAAGTTTTCGAAACACTCATCGATGAAAACTAATTAAATAAAGAAAAATGAATATCACATTTTCGAAAACACTCATCGGCTAAAACTTATTAAAAAAAGAAAAATGAATATCAAGTTTTCGAAACACTCATCGGCAAAAACTGATTAAAAAATGAAAAATGAATATCTTGTTTTCGAAAACACTCATCGGCTAAAACTTATTAAAAAAAGAAAAATGAATATCAAGTTTTCGAAACACTCATCGACAAAAACTGATTAAAAAAGAAAAATGAATATCAAGTTTTCAAAACACTCATTGATGAAAACTTATTAAATAAAGAAAAATGAATATCACGTTTTCGAAACACTCATCGGCAAAAACTGATAAAAAAAGAAAAATGAATATCAAGTTTTCGAAACACTCATCGGCAAAAACTGATTAAAAAAAAGAAAAATAAATATCAAATTTTCGAAACACTCATCGTCGAAAACTTATTAAAAAAAAAGAAAAATGAATATCAAGTTTTCGAAACACTCATCGGCGAAAACTGATTAAAAAAAAGAAAAATGAATATCAAGTTTTCAAAACACTCATCGGCGAAAATTGATTAAAAAATGAAAAATGAATATCATATTTTCGAAACACTCATCGATGAAAACTAATTAAATAAAGAAAAATGAATATCACGTTTTCAAAAACACTCATCGGCTAAAACTTATTAAAAAAAGAAAAATGAATATCAAGTTTTTGAAACACTCATCGAAAAAAACTGATTAAAAAAAGAAAAATGAATATCAAGTTTTCGAAACACTCATCGACAAAAACTGATTAAAAAAAGAAAAATGAATATCAAGTTTTCGAAAACACTAATCGAGAAAAACTGATTAAAAAAAGGAAAATGAATATCAAGTTTTCGAAATACTCATCGGTGAAAACTGTTCAAAAAAAGAAAAACGAATATCAAGTTTTCGAAACACTCATTAGTGAAAACTTACTTTAAAAAGAAAAATGAATATCAACTTTTCGAAAACACTCATCGGCGAAAACTGAATAAAAAAAGAAAAATCAATATCAAGTTTTCGAAACACTCTTTGGCAAAAACTGATTAAAAAAAGAAAAATGAATATCAAGTTTTCGAAACACTTATCGGTGAAAACTTATTAAAAAAAGAAAAATAAATATCAAGTTTTCGAAACACTCATCGACCAAAACTAATTACTAAAGAAAAATGAATATTAACTTTTCAAAACACTCATCGGCAAAAACTGATTAAAAAAAAAGAAAAAAGAATATTAAGTTTTCGAAACACTCATCGGCGAAAACTGATAAAAAAAAGAAAAATGAATATCAAGTTTTGAGAACACTCATCGGGAAAAACTGATTAAAAAAATGAAAATGAATATCAAGTTTTCGAAAGACTCTTCTACAAAAACTGGTTAAAAAAATAAAAATGAATATCAAGTTTTCGAAACACTCATCGACGAAAACTGATGAAAAACGAAAAATAAATATCAAGTTTTCGAAACACTCATCGGCGAAAACTGTTTTGAAAAAGAAAAATGAATATCAAGTTTTCGAAACACTAATCGGTGAAAACTAATTAAATAAAGAAAAATGAATATCACGTTTTCGAAAGACTCATCGGCGAAAACTGATTAAGAAAAAAAATGAATATCAAGTTTTCGAAACACTCATCGGTAAAAACTAATTAAATAAAGAAAAATGAATATCACGTTTTTGAAACGCTCGTCGTCGAAAACTGATTAAGAAAAATAAAATTGAATATCAAGTTTTCGAAACACTCATCGGCGAAAACTATTTAAAAAAAAGAAAAATAAATATTACGTTTTCGAAACAATCATCGGCGAAAACTGATTAAAAAACAGAAAAATGAATATCAAGTTTTCAAAACACTCATCGGCGAAAACTGATTAAAAAAAGAAAAATGAATATCAAGTTTTCAAAACACTCATCGGCGAAAACTTGTTAAAAAAAGAAAAATGAATAACAAGTTTTCGAAACACTCATTGGCGAAAACTATTTAAAAAAAGAAAAATGAATATTACGTTTTCGAAACACTCAACGGCAAAAACTGATTAAAAAATAAAGGTCAAAACCTGAAATTGGTCCTCTATGTTTCACCCAAGTTTTGTCACGACCCCCGTTTAGAGGACCGTGACCGGCACAGACATAGGGAATATCCCTGTACCTGTAGGCCTTATCACCTAATTGACAGAATATCTATTATTGAAAATACATCCACATGCAGTATAATACCATGGCTACACTGAAATGGTGGCCTATCCTAGGCAAGGAAATCCACGGCCAGTGCCGCTTTAGGATATAGATATAGGAAAACAAACATAATATATATAACCTGTGTACTGGCTACACATCCGAAGATGCTGCCTATCCTATTCACATGCAACAGATATATGTATATATCTACATTTTGAAAACAAATTTTCCCTGTATCGCCGTAAAATAAAGACTAATCTTTAAGGTGTGTGAAGCTGACAGTTCTAGATTTAATAATACAATCTAATTGGGTACGTCTACCCTTTACTTTATGATACAATAATAAAGTAAATTAAATTACAATTACACTTTATTCACCCACATGAACAAGTTGTGGGTCTTGGAAAGTGTTGCTCAACCCTCGTTCCACCGAGACTTCTTCCACATGTACTTAACCTGTCCCTGTGTAGTAAAAATGAGGTGTGAGTCTTAACCGCGCGACTCAGTGAGGACTCTCCCATCCCCGGCGCAAGGCGGGTACCTTACCGCTGGGACTGGGAGTCATACACAACCACATGCACAAACAACTAGTTACTGTGAGTTAGCATGCATTCTTGGTGATCACACAATAACAGAAATTTCACCCAAACACTCACATGCATTTAGCAGATATAAGCATGCAGCAGTTTAATTCACATCATCGCTCAACAAGTAAACATATAACATATAATGCCGGCTTTTACTTACCGGTGTTCTCACGTTCAACATGTTTGAATCAACCAAGACGTTGTGGTGACGTAATCCTGTACGTCACTACTACGCTGCACAATCAGAAATCATACGGAAACACAGACAATTTGTATATACACACAGATACTATAACATACATCTACTTAATCTCCCCAACTTTGGGGTTTCTACTAGCCACTACGTGGCTTTCCCACTTTGAACCCGTGCACTCGGGTTGCTGGCCACCACGTGGCAAATATACTTAACCCATTCACTCGGGTACTGGTCACCTCGTGACAATTCTGTTAATCAAACAATACTTAACTCATTCACTTGGGTACTAGTCACCTCGTGACAATTCTATTAATCAAACACAATCAACTTCTATCTATCAAACAACTGATACGTAGCCACTACGTGGCACGTCCTGACCCCTTACTGCGGGGCAATAGCTTGAGCCCACTCGTCCATTACCCAACCAGGCTACATGGCGGGCAGAGTATGACGTCTCGAAGCATGACCACTGACACACCCTGGACCAAATCCACAAGATGATTTCTCTTTTACTAGGTTAGGCTCACGGTTCACCCGTAGGTTCCTCCCGTGTCTACTTACCTTAGTCTCACATATTAATAGGATTCTTTGTATCTTTCCTGAAGGATCAACAATTCTTCTCCTTGTTAATATGGACGAGTATCCTTAACAGGATATAACTCATATACCCGTCCAGATGCACTCTCTGAGCCTCAAGCTATCGTCATAGCAATATAAAACCTTTCTGACCCTATTGCCAGGATAGGGCAATGACCATCGTCATGGTGATTATAAAACTGAGGTCTCAAGTGCCATCTAACGTTGTTCTAGTCAATGTCTCACATCGCTAGCGTAATCAAATTCGAAACCCACCAATAACTCCCTTTTGCATGATTATAATTTAAGTCACCGTCGTTACGAGTTTTCAAAATAAAGTTTAGCCCTTCCGTGCAAGGACTCTTGCCACCGTCGTGGAAAAGATTTAATAAAATACTCATCATGCCTCCGGAGTGTATGAGTTGGATTTGTAACACACCAATCATAGCAAACAATTATACTCTACTCCTATGTCTTCATATCCAAACTACTTTCCACAACCTATTTTCTAGTTCTTTCATTCTTTTAGCATTCTATATCTCTAGCTAACACATACCAGGCAGAGAATATACATACTCATGTAATCTACATAAGCATACAACCCTAGGAGCAGAGATGGAAGAACCCTCACCTTGACCAACCTTCCATGCAATCCTCTCTTGTAACTTTAGTCTCCTCGGAGTTCCTGTTGCACTTTATCGTGTGCCGTTGTTCCTATAAGAACAACATTTACTTCATTAAGGTTATTACTTAGCTTAACTTGTTATTTATCTCTCCATTACTCTCACGTGTAGTCCATGGTTGCCACAGAGTCAAGCTCTTGGTCTTATTGAACTTCTCTATCCCGACTTATGCGTATCCTTCCTTGGACACTTGACTTACTCGAATATAACACTCTACTTGAGTGTTTCACATAATTGGATTTGAGTATTAGACCTCTATCTAACTTGTATTCACATTTAAGGAAGTTTATCTAACTTGATTGGAAGAAATCCTAATTTTAGGAAGATCTAAGCATTTTGTTTCAACTGGTATTTTTAATCGGTTTCTAAGAAATCTAATTTCTAAACCTCAATATACCTCCAATTTATCCCATTTAAGGTTTCCTAAATATTTACGAGGGAAGAAGGTTGAAATTTTAGAAATTGAATTTCATTGTTCCGCAAGCTTCCACTCTTGGGAAACAAGAAGGTATCTAAATTAATTCTTGAGGCTTGATAGCATATTTAGAATTTTTCTAGGGTGTTTAAGATTGATAAGATGAAGTTTAAAACTCCCAACATCACCCTTAAAGTGTATTTGGGCAACCCGAGTAGGGACCCGGTACGTTAACGTCGAGGTTCAACCTTAGTAACCTCGGGTCAGCTCCTCACGGGTCTTGTTCAGCTAATATTTTCACAATATAATTTCAATAGGAGCAATCCAAGCCTATTTACTCAAATCCAAGGTCAATTCCTAAGCTATCAACAATTTCCCCAATTTTGGAAATAATTATAATTTCAATAATATCAATCCAAGCCTATTTACTCAAACCCAAGCTCAATCCTAATTATCAACAATTTTCCCCAATTTGGAAATAATTATAATTTCAACCCCAAATCCTTCCAAATTCGAATTTGGGCAAATTCGAGAATATAATCTTGATTCATACCCAAACTAAGTGTTCAAGAACACTTTCTAGGTCTCAATCTACCCTCGAAACAACTCAATCGTAGGTGAATCGAAGAAATCCCTAAAAATGGAGAAATTGAGGGTTTAGAATGAAATTGGGGTTACCGACCTTTGATTCGATTGGTGGGAGGTGTGGGAGACGTTGGAGTCGAGCTCCGGTGATCGTGGCCAGCGTCGGACCGCTCTCCTCCGGGCAATTTCCGGCGAACCTCCTCCTTCCCCTTCTTCCTCCTTCTCGTTTTTCCCTTCTGTTCTTTCTCAATCCCACGCCTCTCTTCTCTCTTTCTTTCTCACTTTTCTTTCTTTATATATATATATATATATATATATATACTTACGTCAACCCCCTTTAAAATAATAATAATAATAATAATAATAATAATAATAATAATAAATAATATAATAGATATATATATAATAAAAATAAACAAATAATTAAATAATTATAATAATTAAATAATTGATTATTAAATAAATATAGTTTTAAAATAAATTAATTAATAATTAAATAAATAATAACTAATATATATTTTGAATCTAATTTCTTTCCCTATTTAATTCAGGATTCCAATTTCTTAGGTCCCGAATTAAATCCCAAAAATGATTTTCTACTTCTTTTCTTTCCCTTTTATTTTATTTTAAACTTCGAAGAATTCCCTGGTTCCTTTCCGGTTTCCCTTAAATTTCATACTTTTCCTATATTTTTTTTAAAGGTTTTAATTCCTAGCCCCGGAATAAATCATTCTTAAATCCTTGAAATTTTTAAATGAATCATTCTTTAATCCTCAAAATTTTCCGGGGTATTACAAGTTTCATATTGGTCCTTTATGTTTCAAAAAGTTTAAATTGGTCCTTTATGTTTGCAAGAAGTTCCAAATTGGTCCTTCCATCCAATTCCGTCTATTTTTTCCGTTAAGTGATGACGTGGCCTGGTGAGGTGTCACACTCTCTCTCCTACGTGTATTGCTTGGCTAACGTGGCTTAAGCTACTTTAAAACCAGGGACTAAAATGAAACAAAGTAATTTTCTATAAATGAAAATATAATTTCCACTTTCCCATCTTCTTCTTCCTCATAGCTCCCACTCCGATTGCAACCATGAACATCCAACCCTAATTTTCAACATCTCCTGAAATCTGAGATCAAAGATTTGTTCCAAATCGATGGGGGTAAATCTGTGAGAGATCCTATTATACACAACTGCAGCAAGAGTACTGGACTGTAGGAGGAACCATGAGAAATGTGCCTGTGGGTGCTGGTTACGTTGCCGCAAAAACAAAAGCTCTTGTTCCTCTCATTATCATCATGTAATGGTTCTTGAATCCCTTCTTATGGCTAAAGCCAATGCAGCCAATGGATTGCATAACCCTTGTTTGGAAAATGGAGCAACTGTCTTAAGTCTTAACTTTTGGCTAAGATTCTCCGATATGTAATTCCATGGCTTGTGTCTTGAACCTTACAGAAAAAACATAAAATGGAGTTCTTAATGGACATGTACCTGAGCATAATATTATTGTTTCTTATGGTAGAGAAGATAATAGGGATGATCACTCAACTTCAACTTCATCAGAGAAGAGGGGTTCACAAGAATCAGGGAGCTACGATGAAGAAGAAGATGAGAAAGGGGAAATTACATATTTCATTTGTAAAAAATTACTTTGTTTCATTTTAGTCCCTGGTTTTAAAGTAACTTAAGCCACGTCAGCCAAACAGTACATGTAGGGGAGAGAGTGTGACACCTCAACAAGCCACGTCATCACTTAACGGAAAAAATAGACGGAATTGGACGAAAGGACCAATTTGGAACTTCTTGCAAACATAAAGGACCAATTTAAACTTTTTGAAACATAAAGGACCAATATGAAACTTGGGTGAAACATAGAGGACCAATTTGGGGTTTTAACCAAAAATAAAAAATGAATATAAAGTTTTCGAAACACTCATCGACAAAGACTAATTAAAAAAAGAAAAATGAATATCAAGTTTTCAAAACATTCATCGACGAAAACCGATTAAGAAAAAGAAAAATGAATATCTAGTTTTCGAAACACTGGTCGGTGAAAACTATTTAAAAAAAAAGAAAAATAAATAACAAGTTTTCGAAACACTTATCGGCGAAAACTGATTAAAAAATTAAAAATGAATATCAAGTTTTCGAAAACACTCATAGGCTAAAACTTATTAAAAAAAGAAAAATGAATACAAAGTTTTCGAAACACTCATCGACAAAAACTGATTAAAAAAAAGAAAAATGAATATCAAGTTTTCAGAAGACTCATCGACGGAAATTGATTAAAAAATAAAAAATGAATATCATGTTTTCGAAAACACTCATCGGCTAAAACTTATTAAAAAAAGAAAAATGAATATCAAGTTTTCGAAACACTCATCGAGAAAAACGTATTAAAAAAAGGAAAATGAATATCAAGTTTTCGAAATACTCATCGATGAAAACTAATTAAATAAAGAAAAATGAATATCACGTTTTCGAAAACACTCATCGGCTAAAACTTATTAAAAAAAAATGAATATCAAGTTTTCGAAACACTAATCGACAAAAACTGATTAAAAAAAGAAAAATAAATATTAAGTTTTCGAAACACTCATCGATGAAAACTAATTAAATAAAGAAAAATGAATATCGAGTTTTCAAAAACACTCATCGGCTAAAACTTATTTAAAAAAGAAAAATGAATATCAAGTTTTCGAAACACTAATCGACAAAAAATGATTAAAAAAAGAAAAATGAATATCAAGTTTTCGAAACAATCATCGACAAAAACTGATTAAAAAAAGAAAAATGAATATCAAATTTTTGAAACACTCATCGGCAAAAACTGATTAAAAAAAGAAAAATGAATATCAAGTTTTCGAAACACTTATCAGCGAAAACTTACTAAAAGAGAAAAATGAATATCCAGTTTTCGAAACACTAATCGCCGAAAATTGATTAAAAAAATAAAAATGAATATAAAGTTTTCAAAACACTCATCGGCGAAAACTGATTAAAAAAGGAAAATGAATATCAAGTTTTCGAAACACTCATCGGTGAAAACTGTTTAAAAAAAGAAAAACGAATATCAAGTTTTTCGAAACACTCATTACCGAAAACTTTAAAAAGAAAAATGAATATCAACATTTCGAAAACACTCATCGGCGAAAACTGATTAAAAAAAGAAAAATGAATATCAAGTTTTCGAAACAATCATCGGTGAAAACTTATTAAAAAAAGGAAAATAAATATCAAGTTTTCGAAACACTCATCGACCAAAACTAATTAATAAAGAAAACTGAATATCAAGTTTTCAAAACACTCATCGGCGAAAACTGGTTAAAAAAAAGAAAAATGAATATTAAGTTTGCGAAATACACATCGGCGAACACTGATTAAAAAAAGAAAAATGAATATGAAGTTTTCGGAACACTCAACGGTGAAAACTGATTAAAAAAAGAAAAATGAATAACAAGTTTTCGAAACAATCATCTACGAAAACTGATTAAAAAAATAAAAATGAATATCAAGTTTTCGAAACACTCATCGGCGAAACTGATTAGAAACGAAAAATAAATATCAAGTTTTCGAAACATTCATCGGCGAAAACTGATTAAAAAAAGAAAAATGAATATCAAGTTTTCGAAACACTCATCGGTGAAACTAATTAAATAAAGAAAAATGAATATCACGTTTTCGAAACACTCATCGGCGAAAACTGATTAAGAAAAAGTAAAATGAATATCAAGTTTTCGAAACACTCATCGGTGAAAACTAATTAAATAAAGAAAAATGAATATCACGTTTTCGAAACACTCATTGTCAAAAACTGATTAAGAAAAATATAAATGGGTATCAAGTTTCCGAAATCATTCATCGGCGAAAACTATTGAAAAAAAAAAGAAAAATGAATATTACGTTTTCGAAACACTAATCGGCGAAAATTGATTAAAAAAAAGAAAAATGAATATCAAGTTTTCAAAACACTCATCGGCAAACACTGATTAAAAAAAGAAAAATGAATTTCAAGTTTTCAAAAAAACTCATCGGGGAAAACTGGTTAAAAATAGAAAAATGAATAACAAGTTTTCGAAAAACTTATCGGCGAAAACTATTTAAAAAAAGAAAAATAAATTTACTTTTTCGAAACACTCAACGGCAAAAACTAATTAAAAAATAAAAAATGAATATCAAGTTTTCGAAACACTCATCGGCAAAAACTAATTAAAAAAAGAAAAATGAATATCAAGTTTTCGAAACATTCATCGACGAAAACTGATTAAGAAAAAGAAAAATGAATATCTAGTTTTCGAAACACTGATCGGCGAAAACTATTTAAAAAACAGAAAAATAAAAATCAAGTTTTCGAAACACTCATCGGCAAAAACTGATAAAAAAAAATGAAAAAAGAATATCAAGTTTTCGAAAGTCTCATCGGCGAAAACTGAATAAAAAAAGGAAAAATGAATATCTAGTTTTCAGAACACTTATCGGCGAAAATTGATTAAAAAATGAAAAATGAATATCAAGTTTTCGAAAACACTCATCGGCTAAAACTTATTAAAAAAAGAAAAATGAAAATCAAGTTTTCGAAACACGCATCGACAAAAACTTATTAAAAAAAGAAAAATGAATATCAAGTTTTTGAAGCACTTATCGATTAAAACTAATTAAATAAAGAAAAATGAATATCACGTTTTCGAAAAATCTCATCGGCTAAAACTTATTAAAAAAAGAAAAATGAATATCAAGTTTTCGAAACACTTATTGACAAAAACTGATAAAAAAAGAAAAATGAATATCACGTTTTCGAAACACTCATCGGCAAAAACTATGTAAAAAAATAAAAATGAATATTAAATTTTCGAAACACTCATCAGCGAAAACTTACTAAAAAAAGAAAAATGAATATCAAGTTTTCGAAACACTCATCGGTGAAAACTGATTAAAAAAAGAAAAATGAATATCAAGTTTTCAAAACACTCATCGGTGAAAACTTATTAAAAAAAGAAAAAAGAATATCAAGTTTTCGAAACACTCATCGACCAAAACTGTTTAAAAAAGAAATACGAATATCAAGTTTTCCAAACACTCATTAGCGAAAATTTACGTTAAAAAGAAAAATGAATATCAAGTTTTCAAAACACTCATAGGCGAAAACTGATTAAAAAATAGAAAAAAGAATATTAAGTTTTCGAAACACTCATCGGCGAAAACTGATTAAAAAAATGAGAAATGAATATCAAGTTTTCGAAACACTCATTAGTGAAAACTGATTAAAAAAAGAAAAATGAATATCAAGTTTTCGAAACACTCATCTACGAAAACTGATTAAAAAAATAAAAATGAATATCAAGTTTTTGAAACACTCATCGGCGAAAACTAATTAAAAAAGGAAAATAAATATCAAGTTTTCGATACACTCATCGGCGAAAACTGAATAAAAAATGAAAAATGAATATCAAGTTTTCGAAACACTAATCGGTGAAAACTAATTAAATAAAGAAAAATGAATATCACGTTTTAGAAACACTCATCGGCGAAAACTGATGAAGAAAATGAAAAATGTATATCAAGTTTTCGAAACACTCATCGGTGAAAACTAATTAAATAAAGAAAAATGAATATCACGTTTTCGAAACTCTCATCGTCGAAAACTGATTAAGAAAAATATAAATGAATATCAAGTTTTCGAAACACTCATCGGCGAAAACTATTTTAAAAAAATGAATATTACGTTTTCGAAACACTCATCGGCGAAAACTGATTAAAAAAAAAGAAAAATGAATATCAAGTTTTCAAAACACTGATTGGCGAAAACTGATTAAAAAAAATGAATATGAAGTTTTTAAAACACTCATCGGCGAAACTTGTTAAAAAAAGAAAAATGAATAAGAAGTTTTCGAAACACTCATCGGCGAAAACTATTTAAAAAAAATAAAAATGAATATTACGTTTTCGAAACACTCATCGGCGAAAACTATTTAAAAACAAGAAAAATGAATATTAGGTTTTCGAAACACTCAACGGCAAAAAATGATTAAAAAATGAAAATCAAGTTTTCGAAACACTCATCGGCAAAAACAAATTATAAAAAGAAAGATGAATATCAAGTTTTCGAAACATTCATCGACGAAAACTGATTAAGAAAAAGAAAAATAAATATCTAGTTTTCGAAACACTGATCGGCGAAAACTATTTAAAAAAGAGAAAAATGAATATTACGTTTTCGAAACACTCATCGGCGAAAACTTATTTAAAAAAGAAAAATGAATATCAAGTTTTCAAAACAGTCATCGGTGAAAACTAAGTAATTAAAGAAAAATGAATATCACGTTTTAGAAACACTCAACGGCGAAAATTGATTAAGAAAAAGAAAAATGAATATCAAGTTTTCGAAACACTAATCGGCGAAAACTATTTAAAAAAAAGAAAAATGAATATTACTTTTTCGAAACACTCATCGGCGAAAACTGATTAAAAAGAGAAAAATAAATATCAAGTTTTTGAAACACTCATCGGTGAAAACTTATTAAAAAAAGAAAAATGAATATCAAGTTTTCGAACCACTCATTGACCAAAACTAATTAAAAAAGAAATATGAATATCAAGTTTTCGAAACATTCATCGGTGAAAACTTATTAAAAAAAAGAAAAATAAATATCATGTTTTCGAAACATTCATCGACCAAAACTAATTAAAAAAGAAAAATGAATATCAAGTTTTCAAAACACTCATCGGCGAAAACTGATTAAAAAAATGAAAAATGAATATCAAGTTTTCGAAACACTCATTAGCGAAAACTTACTAAAAAAAGAAAAAAGAATATCAAGTGTAGGGAATGGTCCGGATCCACATGACCCGACCCGACCCAGGGACCTAAAAGAAAAACCAAAAATAAATCCAAGCAAAAATAAATATTGCGGAAGCTACTAACTTGGAAGCCATTGCTAAAACCTCGGATCTTGCCAGTGCCTCTGCTCCACCAGGGCTGACCTCCAATCGATGAGCTCCGAAAAGGGCCGCACGAAACGGAGGACTCTACCTACGAGAGGTAGAGCCACATGTCCACGACTGATGCGCGGAAAAGGACTCAAGAGAAAGAGAAAATTTATACTAAGTGGGGTTTCTCAAACGGGACCCCCCTTTCCAACACATGGAATGAGCAACTAGAAAGGGGTGGAGTCACTCCTATTTATAGGAGGATGAAAGAGCTCCCATCATTGACGCAAGCAATGTGGGACTTGGAATATGAACAAAATATCATGCTTCCATCATGATCACCTAGCTCACTTTGGGCCACAAATGCGGGCTCGTGTGAACTCCGATGAGTGTCATCTAGGTGTCGTTTTGTTCGTCTCTCAGCGAGCTTTCCAACGGATCCTCACTCGACCCGATCGGACTCCCACATGGGCGGATATTTAGTCCCGAAGACCTCAATATATTCAACATACTCCCAATCGCACATGGTGGGAGGCCCATGACTATCCTTATCACAAAGGACTTCTCTATTTCTCTTTCTCTTGTCGTCTTCTTTCATACTCCGTGTCAGTCGTGACTGCTTGGCACGTTATGTGGGACCTTATACTTGAAGCCTGTTACGGCCCAGCTATAAGTGATGCTACAACCCAAGTGTCTGATGATGTGACCACATGTCTCACCGAAAAATAGTGCCATGGGTTCCTTAGACGTGTTCATATACATGGTTAATCCAATCCCTCTAAGTCTACAATAAGACTAGGACTTCAGCCACACTCAGTTGCGATAAGTATCCACATCCATGAGAACCTCAAAGGGATCACATAATGGGTCGACCTCAGGATACTATCACACATGCATATGTCAACACAATCTTCCTTTCGATCTCTTATCAGTTCAATCAAAGATAGCTGCTTTACTGACAGTCTTCCATCGGGCCGTATTTTTCCATAGCCTCTTGGAAAGATATCAAAGTAGCATGCACTACCTTATCTCTTCATGACAGAGTCAAAGTGCATAAGGGTACCCTTTGAAAGGATTGATGCATCCTTTCAGGGACTCACACAGCATTGAAGCAGGGATTCATTCAGATGCTTCCCTTGCGGTTCTTAAAGCAAATGCGGTATGAAACGCACGTTGTGGTGTTCTCGAGTGTATGTCGATTTTGATTCTCAATCACTTACACCACACAGACCTTAGTCCATACTCACTTAGAATCTGACCTGAGTTTGCTACCACACTTCGCTCACTTCACATAGCGCCAAGTGGAGCACTCACGTCTGGCTACAAGCATTATGAATAGCGGGAATTCATAATTCGATCATAAGACCTCATCATCTTAGCGGATCTCATCCTAGTACACTTACTAGGGCGACTTATCAATTCTCAGAGGTGTTTTCCTGTCCAACACCCGGCGCTTTTCAGCTGCCTCTGGATATTCACACTATATCCATTTTGGTGTTCAAGGAAAAAGCACCCAAGTCTCATCTTGGCCCACACCACCTGCATGTCCAAGGCAGTTGCTCGTGTGAGAGAGCCAACCTCCGAAGCCTGTACAACATACTTTATATATTGTGTAATAAGTACTTCTATTTCTTGATCCACACAAAATAAAGGTATGCCTAGGCGTCATACTTTACTTATGATCAAGAAATAGAGCTTTCACAAAGCCTGTTCTCATGACATAAACTATGTTAAATCACCCTAGTTCTAAGTAGTCCTGTGTATCTAAAACACTAGTTTTACGACTTGTATCTCTATACAGCCAACCCATTAATGCGGGTCCGTGAGGCTATAGAGCCAATGCTCTATCATAGGTCATACTATGAGGACCCTCTCTCTGGTCACTTGATGCTTAGACTGACACAACAGGTAGTTAACTACTGTGTAACGATGTCTCATACAAAGTTGTGTTGCGTTCTCTTGTGGTACTTAGGCTTTCTTTGGTGTAAACCATAGCTGTTTGACTTTATGAGATCAATGTCACTAGGTCAACAACTCTGTCTGTGATCTATAAGTGACTTTAGATCTTCCAATTCAAACTGCCCTGTACTGCTGATGATCATGCAATGAACTCCATGTCCCTAGTGGACAGAGAAATGCATAATCCTTACTTGCCTCTCTGTAAGGTGGCTCCAGTGCTTAGCAAGAAAGCACACCAAGACGTGGATGTCCTCTCATCTAAGTCTCTTACCCAATCAACATCAATGTGTGACCCGCTGTTTGCAAGTCACTAATATGATGAAAACAACCGATTGTCAGCAGCGCACTTCAGCATCGCCTCACAAGTACCTCAGAACACTCTAAACAGTGTGTCTGAGTTAGGCTTGACTGATAACGGCTCACAAAGCCGACTACAAAAGGCATGTTGGAGGGAGTACACTTCTCATTGTACTTCAAGCTACCAACTACATGTATGAAAATACTATCCAATGACTCCATCTCTGACTTAGTCTTAAGATGTGTAGCAAGACTCAAACTCTTGCCTTTTGCTACTAGCACATCCCTCGGGTTCAGGTCCCCTCAAATGGAATCCACCAAGAATCTCTTCTTCATAGGATTCTTGTGATAGAGTGAGTCGATTCTTGGAGCATTCTCCATGAATCTTGACTCCCACTGCCTAACCCAATTCCTTTATCTTAAAGATGAAATGATAGCCATCCTTAATTGGCTAAAGCAGCCTCTATGTTATTTCTAGCTAGCCATATGTCTTCTACATATAGCGTGAGGGTAATGAAATACTCTCAGCTTTCTTGAAATGAACTAAGTGGTAAATTACCAGAAGTTTAGGTGAATATGTGAGATCTTGACAGATCCTTAGAGTCGGCATACTCTGCGCTCCTGGCCTTTTGCCATGAGACCTATGTGCTTGTGCACGTAGATCCCTTCACCTAGTTTGCCATACAACAAAGCGGTCTTGACATCCTAATCGATGTACTCCAAGACTTAAACTGGTGACCAAAGCTAGAATCAGACTCTAACCACACAACAAACGAGAAGGTTTCGTCACAGTCGATACCTTCTTGTTGTGTGTACTTCTTCACTGATTAATGTGCTTAGTAGTGGTCGATTGACCAATCTGCCTCCCTTAACTTTTGAGAGCACACTTGTTCTCAAAATTCCTTGTGGCGCGGGGCAGAGCCACCAAGTCTTATACTTGGTATGTCCTTATAGACTTCGTCTTTTCTTCTTCCATCGTCTTAGTCCACCTTTTACTAGTAGGGCTGGAGAGAGCCTTTTAAACTATCTTAGGCTCTACTTGATAATTTTGGTACTCCTCTAATACTCCTCTTGGATTGTGCTTCGTGGAAGATATGCTCCTCGTAAGCATTACTCCCACTGGACTCAACAACTGGAGATGCGTCTATACGCTCCTCTCAACGTGTTGTAGGTCCACTTCCTTTCAATAAAGATGCACATCCCAAAATCCGTCTCCCTTGCTCTAGAAAAATTTGTCTTAAAGACCATTACATCCTTAAACTCAAATTATGTGACCGGAGTGTCTTCATTCTCGCTAATGAAGACAGATCCTTCTGAGTGACCAAGCTATCTTACCAAGACACGCAACTTGCCTCTAGGGTCAAGCTTCCCATACTCATAGGAATGATCAAGTATGCTGTATACCCTCATGGTCTCAGAATACTCTAATCAGGTCTTTTACCCAACTAGAACTCATAAGCAGTCACTCACATAATTTGAAAGGGCATATGGTTAGGTACAGAAGTGACTGTTGGCAAAACATCTCCCCAATGGGAACATTCACCTGAGTCATTATCAACTTAACCAACTCCTGGAGCAACTCATTTTGCTGTAGAGTTTGTGGAATAGTTAGTCGTCTAACAATTCCAATTTCTTCACGCAACTGTGAGAAAATACTAGGCCACTTGCCTTGCCCTTACACTTATAGGACCGCTGATGTCCGAGTGGACTAATTTGATGAAAGCGGATTTTCTGATTTCATTACTGAATGGTTTTCAGGTTGCTTTGTCTGTAAGGCAACGTTTACAAACTAGCATTGCGAATTTGTTCTCACAAATTCTCCTTTGCTAATACGTAATTGCGTCCCACACGCATTTGCCAAAGAGGTGTATCAACCACAGAGGAAGATACGGCAAAGCAACTAGTTGAATTACGGGAATGTAATTCAAAGTGTATCACAACACAACCATTGTTATAAAATAAAAAAACTAACAATAAGGAGACATGATAAACATGTAGATCACATTATATCTTAAGTTCTCTCACGGAAAAACAGCTTATAACGAGTTCCGTTCAGATTCTAGAACACATAACATATATAAAGATAAAGAGTGGCCACTACGAACTTCGTTTTGTAGCTGCCCAGCCTCTTAACTTTAATAATGCTTTGTTCCCACAAGTATACTTCTGCTCCCATTGAACAGAGGACGGAACTCCATGAACCAATGTTCATGGGTGAGAGGAAAATGGTTCCTGCAAACAATTTTTGCGCATAGTGCCTTATGGATTGGCACAAGTAACATTTGACCTTGGCCAAAATCTTTTTTCCTCTCTTGCTTTTCCTTTGAACTGAGGATACTTACCTTTCACTTACCCTTTCTCTTCCTAGCACCACATCTCTTGGACCCATTGCCCTTGTTCTTAGAGCCTAGAGCTCTAAGAAACTTTAGCCACTTAGGCTACGTGCTCGATAGATTTCACAGCCTTATGCCAACAATCCTAGAGCACTAGGTGGTGTTTAATATCATCAAAAAACTTGATGATATTAGTGGAGGTCGGAATGACCTATATGCACTCCCAATAGGAGAGAAGAGATCTGACAATAGTTTGAACTCACTGTTTACCAGTGGGGAGTGTTCAGGCTTACTCACACTCCCAAATTATGTTTGATTTCTCCCTTAGATGCGTCTTCATGCTCTTGTCAGAGCGCATCTTGGAGGAATCAAACTTAATTGTAAGCTGCCTCAGTTTGGTGGCCACAGTGTCACCAAACTGATCTCTCTAATGTGATCTACATTCACAAGTTTTGTAGTTATACTATCAGTCAATCCTAGACGCTAACACTAATTACACAGCTCCTTATTACACAACACACAACTCTTGAAAATTGTAATCAACGCAAGACGAGTGTAGATATAGTCAATCTCTGCATTCGAGAAGTGGGGTCAACCACGCTCATCACACAGAGAGCCTATATATGTACACCTTTCTCTGCTTGACTCAACAATTTTCATAGAATAGTCACATACTATTCAAAATCCCTTTTGGATTCCCACAATGTAAGCGATCAAGAAGAACATCGAGTCGCCACAGACACGACCTCAAACTTCTACTTGATTACAACACTTACGATCATTTAAATAGTCATTTACTATTTAAATTCCCACGTGGATAAGCATTTATATCGAGTTATGGGTTTGCCACATGCTGCCCCTAGCTCCCACTCGAGTAAAATGCTTAAGCTGATTTAAACAATCACAAACCGCTTAAATCTTCTCTTTCGTTGTGTATGTGAGTGAGTTAAGAGATGGTCATAATCGCTCTTTAGACTCCAATTCACCTTAATTTCTCCTCATATTTGTATTTTTCTCGCGAAAACAAGAAAATGACTCAAAAATCATCGTAATCGGAGCTAAAACGAAGAAATTATGCGCGATAGAAAATTTCGCGACGCTGGTCAACGGTCAGCGTTGACCAGTCAACAGTCAACCGTTAACCTCCAGAAGTCAACGGCCGCGCCAACCGACCACCGGCGGTGGCGGCGGTTACCGGCGTAACACCGGCCTCCGTTGCCGGCGGCGACGGTCGTCGGAGAACCTCCGAACGCCTGCCGGACATCAGCCGGCACCGCCATCTGAGGCGGCGCCGGCGCCGGTCATCTGCTGTCACCGACGACCCGTGTAGGCGGAGGTTGTCGGACCTCTTGCTGCGGGCATAGGGATATTCCTTGTGGATGTATTTTCCTTGCACCGTAATTTAACGGATCCTGATCCGTAAGGTGTGTGAAGCTGACAGTTCTAGATTTAGTGATACAATATAATTGGGTACGTCTACCCTTTACTTTATGATACAATAATAAAGTAAATTAAATTACAATTACACTTTATTCACCCACATGAACAAGTTGTGGGTCTTGGAAAAGTGTTGTTCAACCCTCGTTCCACAGAGACTTCTTCCACCTGTACTTAACCTGTCTCTGTGTAGTAAAAATGAGGTGTAAGTCTTAACCACACGACTCAGTGAGGACTCCCCCATCCCTGATGCAAGGTGGGTGCCATAGCGCTGGGTTTGGGAGTCATACACAACCACATGCAAAAACAACTAGTTATTGTTGTTAGCATACACTCTTGGTGATCACACAACAACAGAAATTTCACCCAAACACTCACATGCATTTAATAACTGTAAACATGCAGTAGTTTATTCCACGTCATCAATCAGCAAGTAAACATGTAACATATAGTGCCGGCTTTTACTTACCGGTCTTCTCACGTTCAGCATGTTTGAATCAAACAAGACTTTGTGATGACGTAATCCTGTACGTCACCACTCCACTGCACATCAACAATTATATGCAAACACAGACAATTATTTAAGTACACGCAGACACTATAACATACATCTACTTAACTTCCCCCACTCTGGGGTATTTACTAGCCACTACATTACTTTTCTACCTCGAACCCGTGCACTCGGGTTGCTAGCCACCAGGTGGCAAAACATACTTAACACATTCACTTGGGTACTGGTCACCTCGTGACAATTTTATTAATCAAACACAATCAAATTCTATCTATCAAACAACTGATACGTAGCCACCACGTGGCACGTCCTGACCCCTTGCTGCGAGGCAATAGCTTGAGCCCACTCGTCCATTACCCAACCAGGCCACATGGCGGGCATGGCACGACGTCTCGAAGCATGACCACTGTCACACCCTGGACCAACTCCACAGGATGATTTCTCTTCTGTAAGATCAGGCTCACGGTTCACCCGTAGGTTCCTCCCGTGTCTCCTTATCTTGGTCTCACATATTAATAGGATTCTTTGTATCTTTCCCGAAGGATCAACAATTCCTCTCCTTATTAATATGTACAAGTATCCTCAACAGGATATAACTCATATACCCGTCCAAATGCACTCTCTGAGCCTCAAGCTATCGTCATAGCAATATAAAACCTTTCTGACCCTATTGCTAGGATACGGCAATGACCATCGTCATGGTGATTATAAAACTGAGGTCTCAAGTGCCATATGACGTTGTTCTAGTCGATGTCTCACATTGCTAGCATAACCAAATCAGAAACCCACCAATAACTCCCTTTACATGATTATAATTTAAGTCACCGTCGTGACGAGTTTTCAAAATAAAAAGTTAGTCCTTCCGTACAAGGACTCTTGTCACCGTCGTGGAAAAGATTTAATAAAATATTCATCATGCCTCCGGAGTGTATGAGTTGGATTTGTAACACTCGTATGTCTTCCTATCTAAGCTACTTTCCACAACCTATTTTCTAGTTCCTTTATTCTTTTAACATCCTATACCTCTAGCTATCACATACCAGACAAGCAGAGAATGTACATACTCATGTAATCCACACAAGTATACAACCCTAGGAGCCGAGATGGATGAACCCTCACCTTGGCCGCTTCACTTAGCATTCCCTTTGAGCACTCTGGTCTCCAAGGAAGTACTTGAACCCTTTGGGGAAGTCCGAATTTAGAAATCCATGGAGGTTGCCTAAACTTGTTAATGCTTAACAATGGTGGAGGGAGCTTGATGAGGCATGGAATTGATGGGAGGAAGCAAGAAATTTGATGGAAGTGAGTGGATCCTTCAATTTGTTCTTGATGCCCTAGAGTGAATGAGAAATGGAGAAGAAGAGAGGAAGAAGAAAGAAGATAGGAAGAGGCGTGGTCTGACTTGTGCTCTTAAAATGCAATTTGGGTTTAAAGAAAATTTGGATATTTGACTTTGTTTTGGGATATGGTAAAATAGAGTTTTGATTGGATTTTCTCATCTAGATTTATTGTTGGTAAGAATAGGAAAGTTTAGAAATTTTTGGGTAATCATAGGCCTATTAAAAATATTTGTCACTAAGTCTCGAACAGATAAGAATTTTCTAGCCAGTACAACTTTTATTTTTGAAAAATTCTCAAATTTAAACTATAAGCTCGAAATAATTCATACTATTCATATTTAACCCAATTTATATTTTTCTATTTGAATTTATTATTTATTTTAATTTCTTAAATTCTCAAATCTAAAGTAATTAAAATCTTAATAATAACCCAAAAAATCTTATTTCATTCCAAAAAAAATTATTTTTGTTTTATTTAGTCAAAATGTCCAACCTCAACATAAAAAATCTATCAACTTCATATTATCGCATTATTTCTTAATTAAGATTATTTATCTATATATATATATATACATTTTTCGATTTGTTTACTTGTTTATATATTATTTATTTGTGTTTTTTTTACATTTCAACTGCAAATGATGACCATTCTAAGTCTTACTATATATTTGACTTGATTCCAAAAATACCACTCGGGTATTACAATCTTCGAAAAATATTCCTTTCCGGTTTGTTTTAACTTTCATACATTTTCTATATTCTTTTTTTAAAACGTTTTAATTCCTAGCCCCGAAATAAATCATTCTTTAATCCTTGAAATTTTCTGGGGTATTACATTCTTCTCCCCTTAAGAAATTCGGTCCCCGAATTTCATCTCCTTCGTGGGGTTGCTGGCTTGTTGCCCTCCCTTGGCTCAATTTTATCTATGGTTTCCCTCAATGTGGAAGTTTTACCGTTTTACCCTACGGTTCATCTTTCTTCTGTAGAGGCTCAAAGTCTCTATCTGGTCTCCACATATTCTTTCTGTGATCGTTTGTATTTCTAGTTTCGTAGTTAACCACCCGTCCGCGAGGTGTTAACCGACAGACTCTATCTGTCGTCGTATCTTTCCCCGAGGGTACCTAACTTTCCTAATTTCAATTCACTTTGTGCTACTAATTTCGCAATGGGGTGTCTGGCACGTACTACTTGCCATGCTCCAATTTAGTTTTCCGAGGAGTTAACTATTGCCTTCTCTAGTGAGGCTTACCTTGACTCAACCTGCTTGTCCAACTAGCTACCTTCGTAGTGACTTCTTATATCCGTCTTGGAACACGCCAAGACACTAGCTATTTGCATAGCACACTAGGTTCTATTTCTATAAACTTTAACTGACGAAGTACTCCCCTACATCGGAGTCCCCATACCTAAGTATCCTCTATTACCATGCAGCTACCCTTCTGCTGGTACTCCCCCAATATATTCTTTGTAAACGACTTCTCCAGAAAAGTCCGTTTACATCTTACTACACCCTCTACTCTACATCTAGACTTACCGCTTACACAGCATACACCCTACGTAGGGGTTTATAATTTGTGCCATCAGTGTATCCAACCTTTCCGAGGTTGTTACACTCACTACCAAATCGGTTTACCCTACTCGTGTCCTAATGGAACTAAATGCCATGGCACTAGCATAACTATGTATTACACTTACCCTTAGTGGTTTCCATAACCACTTCAGGTTACTCCCTGTCGATATCCTATGTCTGACTGACTTAGACTCTTCTCTGACTACTACTTGTAGTCATTTCTGTTTATAATGGAAACTCACCAGTCTCCTCCTTATCATCGTACTCATTACTCTGCCTCAAGCTCAGTTCAGTCTTCACATCCAAGGACCTCGCTTAACACGACTATGACCGTGGATCTATACCATCCTCAGGTTAGTCTGCTTAGAGTTGCACATCCTATGCTAATTCTACTCATTGGGTTTCCGTTGGCTTTTACCCCAACTTGGCCCACTCGGACTCCTCAACTCACCTAAATCCTGTAGTCCTACTTGGAATACTTGATCCGTTAATTCCAGTATGAACCTTTCCGGACATGCTCTACTCCCCTTGACCAAACGGGATCCGCTCCCACGGTTTGACTCTTTCCTTTCTTACGGTGTGGCATATGTTCACGAACATATACCGCCTCTTGCAAGTGTGTTACCCGTTGGGTTTCAATCGCCCCCAACAGTAGCATACTTGTTTTATCATTTTGGCTCGCATCCCCATATGCTTACCCGACTCCGTTCCTGTATTCACTCTCTTCTTTTCCATTTCGTACCTACGTGTGGTACTCTTTCTTCGAATATTTCTCAATTCTCGTTACTCATTAAATTCTCTTTCTCGATTAACTGTCCTTACGGTACATTTTCCTTTTATCGCACCCACATGGCCATTTATACGTTTGGTTTGTCCACTTAGTCTCTACCCATACACGGCTTCAGACTAACGGATTTACGGTTCACCAACCTGTGTAACTAGCTTACCTAGCTATGTCCACTACAATCTGTGTACTATACATGCACTTACGGTAGTAGTTGGTTCTCCACCTCCTACTTGACTCTTATCCTATGGGGTCCTATAGGCTTCCGCTCTTCCCCCCTTATGGGACTACTTATCCATGTCTACTTTCTCTCTCCTCGGGCCTCCACGAGTCTCTTTGGGGTTTATCTCTTACGTTATCTCGTTCGAGAGCTATCTATCGCAATAGCACTCATTTTCTTATCTCTGGACGGAACCCGAAGGTCTACGCCCATTTCCACTTCTAGACCTGCTCCGGTCTAATACTTTCGGGTCCATAATCACCCTATGGCCCCTTAACTGGTAACCTCTAGGTTTACCTGTATACTCCCTTGGCACTTTAGCACCCTCTAGTGCTTTTCGATGTGTCCTTAACTTTAATCACTCCAAGCGAGTGATTTCTCAACTACATCTACCATCCTTATACAACTTACCTGTAAAAGGACTATTGTTTGGTAAGGTATTGGTCACATGAGTTAGTTTTCTTAGGCACTCTGCAGTTTTTTTAAAAATTAATTCAAGTTTATTTCTTAGAAAATTACGCCTAAGGTTTTCATAAATGGTTAGGGTTTAACCAATTGGAATGAGACAAATTGAGAAAGAGTTTTCATGAAATTTGCCTTCCAATGGTTATCCCTAGTATTTTCAAGAAAAGTTTGAGGGTCTTTCAGAATCTCTCATCCAGAAAGACCAAAAAGATTTTTATAAAAATTTCTCATGTTATCAATATCCTATTCTTTATGCTCTTCCTTAAGCAACCCAAGAGAGTTTGGTTGGGCTTAATCCCTTCTTTTCCCCCTTGTTTGCTTAAGGAACTAGCAGTTCATGGACCGAGCGTAGGGTTGAACTAGGCTCCTTCCCTATGCCCTTCCATTTACTCTGTTTCTTGCTCGGCATATGGTCACGCTCTACTCGTTTACATATGCCTCTACTTCTTAACATATATCTCTACGGTATATGGTTCGGCCACTTTGCCCTTCCATATACCGTATCCTGATTTTCTAGTCCGTAGACTTCTACTACTATACTGTGGCATACACCACCTCTTTTGTATTTACTTTCTAGGAAGGACAACTCACTTCCTTCAGCCATAGCATACCGCACAGTCGTGACTCATTCACGTGGTCATCATCCTGTCGGTCTCATGCCCCATGGCCCTGTTTATTCTTGTCTATAAACATTCCATTTCAATCGCCCCATGGGCTTACTTTCTTTTCTACACGCCAAGCGTGTCTTTTCTTTCACTCTACAAACCATTCCTAGCATAAACTACCATTCACTGCATATTTCTATTCTACTTGCATCTCATATTATAATCAAACAACTTGTGCCAATACCATAGCACACAATGCGCCGCTAACAAAGCAGACGCAACGTCTCATTTAACACCTGCAGAACAATCACACACTGTAGCACATTCCTGCCTACAATTCAACCAAATGTGTCTATGTCTAGGTAGCATCCTCGATGGATGTCTCCTTTCCCTATTATGGCCTAAGGTTCCCGGGGTCACTGCCACCCCACCTTATTACACCTTAGTGCTCATCGGCACTTGTGTACTGTACAGGTTATATGCTTTGCATAGAATTTCATATACAAATTCTATGCCTCGAGCGATGACTCAAAAAAATTTATGACTCAACATCCTGAGCAACCTCACAAGTGCCCGACAGAACCACCATTACGTTTGGATTTGTAATGGTTAGCCCAACTGACACCCGAGACTACTAGTTAGCTTCACACCCTTAAAGAGCAACCTGGCTCTGATACCAAGTTTGTCACGACCCCCGTTTAGAGGACCGTGACCGGCACAGACACAGGGAATATCCTTATGCCTGTAAGCCTTATCACCTAATGGACAGAATATCTATTATTGAAAATACATCCACATGCAGTATAATGCCATGGCTACACCAAAATGGTGGCCTATCCTAGGCAAGCAAATCTACGGCCAGTGCCGCTTCAGGATATAGATATAGGAAAACACACATAATATATAACATGTGTGCTGGCTACACATCCGAAGATGCTGCCTATCCTATTCACATGCAACAGATATATGTATATATATATTTTTAGAAACAAGTTTTTCCTGCATCGTAATCTAACGGATCCTGAACTTTAAGGTGTGTGAAGCTGACAGTTCTAGATTTAGTGATACAATATAATTGGGTACGTCTACCATTTACTTTATGATACAATAATAAAGTAAATGAAATTACAATTACACTTTATTCACCCACATGAACAAATTGTGGGTCTTGGAAAAGTGTTGCTTAACCCTCGTTCCACTGAGACTTCTTCCACCTATACTTAACCTGTCTCTGTGTAGTAAAAATGAGGTGCGAGTCTTAACCACGCGACTCAGTGAGGACTCTCCCATCCCCGGCGCAAGGTGGGTGCCATAGCGCTGGGTTCGGGAGTCATACACAACCACATGCAAAAACAACTAGCTACTGTTGTTAGCATACATTCTTGGTGATCACACAACAACATAAATTTCACCCAAACACTCACATGCATTTAATAACTGTAAACATGCAGCAGTTTATTCCACATCATCAATCAACAAGTAAACATTTAACATATAGTGCCAGCTTTTACTTACCAGTCTTCTCACGTTCAGCATGTTTGAATCAAACAAGACTTTGTGATGATGTAATCCTGTACGTCACCACTCCGCTGCACAATCAAAAATTATATGCAAACACAGACAATTCTTTAAGTACACACAGACACTATAACATACATCTACTTAACTTTCCCCACTCTGGGGTATTTACTAGCCACTACATGACTTTTCTACCTCGAACCCGTGCACTCGGGTTGCTAGCCACCAAGTGGCAAAACATACTTAACCCATTCACTTGGGTACTGGTCACCTCGTGACAATTCTATTAATCAAACACAATCAACTTCTATCTATCAAACAACTTATACGTAGCCACTACGTGGTACGTCCTGACCCCTTGCTGCGGGGCAATAGCTTGAGCCCACTCGTCCATTACCCAACCAGGCAACATGGCGGGCATGGCACGACGTCTCGAAGCATGGCCACTGTCACACCGTGGACCAACTCCACAGGATGATTTCTCTTCTGTAAGATCAGGCTCACGGTTCACCCGTAGGTTCCTCCCGTGTCTCCTTATCTTGGTCTCACATATTAACAGGATTCTTTGTATCTTTCCTGAAGGATCAACAATTCCTCTCCTTATTAATATGTACAAGTATCCTCAACATGATATAACTCATATACCCGTCCAGATGCACTCTCTGAGCCTCAAGCTATCGTCATAGCAATATAAAACCTTTCTGACCCTATTGCTAGGATAGAGTAATGACCATCGTCATGGTGATTTTAAAACTGAGGTCTCAAGTGCCATATGACGTTGTTCTAGTCGATGTCTCACATTGCTAGCATAACCAAATCTGAAACCCACCAATAACTCCCTTTGCATGATTATAATTTAAGTCACCGTCGTGACGAGTTTTCAAAATAAAAAGTTAGTCTTTCCGTACAAGGACTCTTGTCACCGTCGTGGAAAAGATTTAATAAAATATTCATCATGCCTCCGGAGTGTATGAGTTGGATTTGTAACACACCAATCATAGCAAACAATTACTCTCTACTCCTATGTCTTCCTATCTAAGCTACTTTCTACAACCTATTTTCTAGTTCCTTTATTCTTTTAACATCCTATACCTCTAGCTATCACATACCAGACAAGCAGAGAATGTACATACTCATGTAATCCACACAAGTATACAACCCTAGGAGCAGAGATGGAAGAACCCTCACCTTGGCCGCTTCACTTAGCATTCCCTTTGAGCACTCTGGTCTCCAAGGAGTACTTGAACCCTTTGGGGAAGTCCGAATTTGGAAATCCATGGAGGTTTCCCAAACTTGTTAATGCTTAACAATGGTGGAGGGAGCTTGATGAGGCATGGAATTGATGGGAGGAAGCAAGAAATTTGATGGAAGTGAGTGGATCCTTCAATTTGTTCTTGATGCCCTAGAGTGAATGAGGAATGGAGAAGAAGAGAGGAAAAAGAAAGAAGATAGGAAGAGGCATGGTCTGACTTGTGCTCTTAAATTGCAATTTGGGTTTAAAGAGAATTTGGATATTTGACTTTGTTTTGGGATATGGTAAAATAGAGTTTTTATTGGATTTTCTCATCTAGATTTATTGTTGGGTAAGAATAGGAAAGTTTAGAAATTTTTGGGTAATCATAGGCCTATTAAAAATATCGGTCACTAAGTCTCGAACAGATAAGAATTTTCTAGCCAGTACAACTTTTATTTTTGAAAAATTCTCAAATTTAAACTATAAGCTCGAAATAATTCATATGATTCATATTTAACCCAATTTATATTTTTCTTTTAGAATTTATTATTTATTTTAATTTCTTAATTTCTCAAATCTAAAGTAATTAAAATCTTAACAATAACACAGAAAATCTTATTTCATTCCAAAAAAACTTATTTTTATTTTATTTAGTCAAAATGTCCAACCTCAACATCAAAAATCTATGAACTTCATATTATCGCATGATTTCTTAATATATATATACACATTTTTCTATTTATTTACTTGTTTATATATTATTTATTTGTGTTTTATTTTACATTCCAACTGCAAATGATGGCCATTCTAAGTCTTACTATATATTTGACTTGATTCCAAAAATACCCCTCGGGTATTACAATCTTCGAAAAAAATTCCTTTCCGGTTTCTTTTAACTTTCATACATTTTCTATATTCTTTTTTTAAATGTTTTAATTCCTATCCCCGAAATAAATCATTCTTTAATCCTCGAAATTTTTCGGGGTATTACAACTAATCGACGAAAACTATTTTTTAAAAAAAAAAGAAAAAGAAAAATGAATATTACGTTTTCCAAACACTTATCGACCAAAACTAATTAAAAATGAAATATGAATATCAAGTTTTCGAAACACTCATCGGTGAAAACTTATTAAAAAAAGAAAAATAAATATAATGTTTTCGAAACATTCATCGACCAAAACTAATTAAAAAAGAAAAATGAATATCAAGTTTTCGAAATACTCATCGGCGAAAACTGATTAAAAAAGGAAAATAAATATCAAGTTTTCGAAACACTCATCGGCGAAAACTGATTAAAAAATAAAAAATGAATATCAAGTTTTCGAAACACTAATCGGTGAAAACTAATTGAATAAAGAAAAATGAATATCACGTTTTCGAAACACTCATCAACGAAAACTGATTAAGAAAAAGAAAAATGAATATCAAGTTTTCGAAACACTCATTGGTGAAAACTAATTAAATAAAGAAAAATGAATATCACGTTTTCGAGACACTCATCGGCGAAAACTAATTAAGAAAAATATAAATGAAAATCAAGTTTTCGAAACACTCATCGGCGAAAACTATTTAAAAAAAGAAAAGAAAAATGAATATTACGTTTTCGAAACACTCATCGGCGAAAACTGATTAAAAAAAAGAAATATGAATATCAAGTTTTCAAAACACTCATCGGCGAAAACTGATTAAAAAAATGAAAAATGAATATCAAATTTCGAAACACTCATCGACCAAAACTAATTAAAAAAGAAATATGAATATCAAGTTTTCGAAACACTCATCGGTGAAAACTTATTAAAAAAGGAAAATAAATATCAAGTTTTCGAAACACTTATCGGCGAAAACTAATTAAAAAAAGGAAAATAAATATCAAGTTTTCGAAACACTCATCGACGAAAACTAATTAAAAAAATGAATATCAAGTTTTCGAAACACTCATCGGTGAAAACTGATTAAGAAAAAGAAAAATGAATATCAATGTAATACCCCGGAAAATTTTGAGGACTAAAGAATGATTTATTTGAAAATTTCGAGGATTAAAGATTGATTTATTTCGGGGCTAGGAATTTAAAACTTTAAAAAGAATATAGAAAAAAATGAAAGTTAAAAGAAACCGAAAAGGAATTTTTTTCGAAGATTGTAATACCCGAGAAATCTTTTCGAGGTTTAAAATAAAATAAAAGGGAAAGAAAAGAAGTAGAAAATAATTTTTGGGATTAAATTTGGGACCTAAGAAATTGGAAACCTGAATTATATAGGGAAATGAATTAAATTAAAAAATAAATATTAGTTATTTTAGTTTAATTAATAATTATTTTATTCTTTAATTACATTATTTTTATTTCAGTTATTTTTATTTATTTATTAATTAATTAAATATGTGTATATATATATATATTAACTAAATAAAAGAATTAAAGAAAGAAAGAAATAAAAAGAGAAAGAAGACGGGAAGAAAGAAACAAAGAAAGAGAAAAAGAAAGAAAAAGAGAGAAGAGAAAGAGAGAGAGGCACGAGAGAGAGAGAGGGAGGAGTGAACGGAGAGCAAGAAGGGGAAGGAGGAGGAACCGCCGGAAACTCTTCGGAGAAGAGCTAGCTGACGCCAGGAAAAGTCACCGAAGCTCGATTACAACATCTTCCACCCCTCCCACCAATCGAATCAAGGTTGGTAACCCCAATTTCATTCTAAACCCTCAATTTCTTTATTTTTAGGGATTTCTTCGAACCTTCGATTGAGTTACTTCAAGGGTAGATTGAGACCTAGAAAGTGTTCTTGAACACTTAGTTGGGGTAGGAATCGAGATTTTGTTCTCGGATTTGCCCAAATTGTATACATATTGATCACGCACTTCAGGGCGGGTGATCTATCCTATTCACATGCAGAAGTCCTGTGTACAGTCATACATATATTCAATCACTTGCTTACATATAGTTTACATATTGATCACACGCCTCAATGCGTGTGATCTATCCTATTCACATGCGGAAGCCATATTTTCACACAACCAGGCATTCAATCACACATACATATAATTTACGTATTGATCACACGCCTCAATGCATGTGACCTATCCTAGTCGCATGCTGAAGTCATATACGTATATACATGATATATATTATATCATAACCTATATTCCCATCACCAAGACCTAACTTTAATCTGTATGAAGCCGACAATGCTAGAATAGGACGTATATATAGTATCTGTACAAACACTACACCCAAAAAGGATTCATATACATATACATCACAACATATGTACGTAATCAAAATAACTACCGACGCGGACTAAACGTACAGTCCTCAGATCTGTCCGCCACCCTGAGAAGAAGTGGACGCGTTTCCAACTCCTGAACCACCTGTATCTAAAACATGTAAACAGGGGGTGAGTCGAACAGACTCAGTGAGAAGCTCCCTCATCCCTGGCGTAGCAGCGGGTACCACTACAGCTGGGGGAAGGGAGCAAAATGAATATCAAGTTTTCGAAACACTCATCGGCAAAAATTGATTAAAAAAAGAAAAATGAATATCGAGTTTTCGAAAACACTCATCGGCTAAAACTGATTAAGAAAAGAAAAATGAATATCAAGTTTTCGAAACACTCATCGGCAAAAATTGTTAAAAAAAAAGAAAAATGAATATTAAGTTTTCGAAACACAAATCAGCGAAAACTTACTAAAAATAGAAAAACAAATATCCAGTTTTCGAAACACTAATCGACCAAAACTGATTAAAAAAATAAAAATGAATATAAAGTTTTCGAAACACTCATCGGCGAAAACTGACTAAAAAAGGAATATGAATATCAAGTTTTCGAAACACTCATCGACAAAAACTAATTAAAAAAAGAAAAATGAATATCAAGTTTACGAAACAATCATTAGCGAAAACTTACTAAAAAAAGAAAAATGAATATCAAGTTTTCGAAAAACTCATCGCTGAAAACTGATTAAAAAAAAGAAAAATGAATATCAAGTTTTCAGAACACTCATCGGCGAAAATTTATTAAAATAGAAAAATGAATATCAAGTTTTCGAAACACTCATTGGAAAAACTGATTAAAAAAACAAAAATAAATATTAATTTTCGAAACACTCATCGGCGAAAACGGATTAAAAAAAAAGAAAAATGAATATCAAGTTTTCAGAACACTCATCGGGGAAAAATGATTAAAAAAGAAAAATGAATATCGTGTTTCAGAAAACACTCATCGGCTAAAACTGATTAAAAAAAGAAAAATGAATATCAAGTTTTTGAGACGCTAATCTACGAAAACTGATTAAAGAAAATAAAAATGAATATCAAGTTTTCGAAACACTAATCGGTGAAAACTGATTAAAAAAGAAAAATGAATATTAAGTTTTCGAAACACTAATCAGCGAAAACTTACTAAAAAAAGAAAAATGAATATCAAGTTTTCGAAAAACTCATCGGCAAAAACTGATAAAAAAAAAGAAAAATAAATAATAAGTTTTCGAAACACTCATCGGGGAAAACTGATTAAGAAAAAGAAAAATGAATATCAAGTTTTCAGAATACTCATCGGCGAAAATTTATTAAAAAACAAAAATTAATATCAAGTTTTCGAAAACACTCATCGGCAAAAACAGATTAAAAAAAAGAAAAATAAATTTTAATTTTCGAAACACTCATCGGCGAAAACTGATTAAAGAAAAAGAACAATGAATATCAAGTTTTCAAAACACTCATCGGGGAAAATTGATTAAAAAAAGAAAAAAGAATATCATGTTTTGGAAAACACTCATCGGCCAAAACTGATTAAAAAAAGAAAAATGAATATCAAGCTTTCGAAACACTCATCTACGAAAACTGATTAAAGAAAATAAAAATGAATATCAAGTTTTCGAAACACTCATCAGTGAAAATTGATTAAAAAAAGAAAATAAATATCAAGTTTTCGAAACACTCATCGGCGAAAACTTACTAAAAAAAGAAAAATGATTATCAAATTTTTGAAAAACTCATAGGAAAAAACTGATTAAAAAAAGAAAAATAAATATTAAGTTTTCGAAATACTCATCGGCAAAAACTGATTAAAAAAAGAAAAATAAATATCAAGTTTTCAGAACACTCATCGGCGAAAATTTATTAAAAAAAGAAAAATAAATATCAAGTTTTCGAAAACAATCATCGGCAAAAACTGATTAAAAAGAAAAACAAATATCAAGTTTTCAAAACACTCAACTACGAAAACTTATTAAAGAAAATAAAAATGAATATCAAGTTTTTGAAACACTCATCGAGAAAAACTAATTAAAAAAATGAATATCAAGTTTTCGAAACAATCATTAGCGAAAACTTACTAACAAAAGAAAAATGAAAATCAAGTTTTCGAAAAACTCATCGGCGAAAACTGATTAAAAAAAAAGAAAAATGAATATGAAGTTTTCAGAACACTCATCGGCGAAAATTTATTAAAATAGAAAAATGAATATCAAGTTTTCGAAAACACTCATCGGAAAAACTGATTAAAAAAACCAAAAAATAAATATTAATTTTCGAAGCACTCATCGGCGAAAACTGATTAAAAAAAGAAAAATGAATATCAAATTTTCAGAACACTGATCGGGGAAAATTGATTAAAAAAAGAAAAATGAAAATCATGTTTTAGAAAACACTCATCGGGTAAAACTGATTAAAAAAAGAAAAATGAATATCAAGTTTTCGAGACGCTCATCTACGAAAACTGATTAAAGAAAATAAAAATGAATATCAAGTTTTCGAAACACTCATCGGCGAAAACTGATTGAAAAAAGAAAAATAAATATTAAGTTTTCGAAACACTAATCGGCGAAAACTGATTAAAAAAAAGAAAAATGAATATCAAGTTTTCAGAATACTTATCGGCGAAAATTTATTAAAAAAGAAAAATTAATATCAAGTTTTCGAAAACACTCATCGGCAAAAACAGATTAAAAAAAAGAAAAATAAATTTTAATTTTCGAAACACTCATCGACGAAAACTGATTAAAAAAAAGGAAAAATGAATATCAAATTTTCAGAACACTCATCGGGGAAAATTGATTAAAAAAAGAAAAAAAAATATCATGTTTTGGAAAACACTCATCGGCCAAAACTGATTAAAAAAAGGAAAATGAAAATCAAGTTTTCGAAACACTCATCTACGAAAACTGATTAAAGAAAATAAAAATGAATATCAAGTTTTTGAAACACTCATCGGTGAAAACTGATTAATAAAAGAAAATAAATATCAAGTTTTCGAAACACTAATCAGCGAAAACTTACTAAAAAAAGAAAAATGAATATAAAGTTTTCGAAAAACTCATCGGCAAAAACTGATTAAAAAAAGAAAAATAAATATTAAGTTTTCGAAACAATAATCAGCGAAAACTTACTAAAAAAAGAAAAATGAATATCAAGTTTTCGAAAAACTCATCGGCTAAAACTGATTAAAAAAAAGAAAAATACATATTAAGTTTTCGAAACACAAATCGGCGAAAATTGATTAAAAAAAAGAAAAATGAATATCAAGTTTTCAGAATACTCATCAGCAAAAATTTATTAAAAAAGAAAAATTAATATCAAGTTTTCGAAAACACTCATCGGCAAAAACAGATTAAAAAAAAAGAAAAATAAATTTTAATTTTCGAAACACTCATCGGCGAAAACTGATTAAAAAAAAGAAAAATGAATATCAAGTTTTCGGAAAACTCATCGGGGAAAATTGATTAAAAAAAGAAAAAGAATATCATGTTTTGGAAAACACTCATCGGTCAAAACTGATTAAAAAAAGAAAAATGAATATCAAGTTTTCGAAACACTCATCTACGAAAACTGATTAAAGAAAATAAAAATGAATATCAAGTTTTCGAAACACTCATCGATGAAAACTGATTAAAAAAAGAAAATAAATATCAAGTTTTTGAAACACTCATCAGCGAAAACTTACTAAAAATAGAAAAATGATTATCAAATTTTCGAAAAACTCATAGGCAAAAACTGATTAAAAAAAAGAAAAATGAATATCAAGTTTTTAGAACACTCATCGGCGAAAATTTATTAAAAAAAGAAAAATAAATATCAAGTTTTCGAAAACAATCATCGGCAAAAACTTGTTAAAAAAGAAAAATCAATATCAAGTTTTCAAAACACTCATCTATGAAAACTGATTAAAGAAAATAAAAATGAATATCAAGTTTTCGAAACACCCATCGGCAAAAACTGATTAAAAAAAATCAATATTAAGTTTTCGAAACACTAATCAGCGAAAACTTACTAAAAAAGAAAAATGAAAATCAAGTTTTCGAAAAACTCATCGACAAAAATTGAATAAAAAATGAAAAATAAATATTAAGTTTCCGAAACACTCATCGGCGAAAACTGATTAAAAAAAAGAAAAATGAATATCAAGTTTTCAAAACACTCATCGGCTAAAATTTATTAAAAAAATAAAAATAAATATCAAGTTTTCGAAAACAATCATCGGCAAAAACTGATTAAAAAAAAGAAAAATAAATATCAAGTTTTCAAAACACCCATAGGCGGACACTGATTTAAAAAATGAATATCAAGTTTTCAGAACACTCATCGGCGAAAACTGATTAAAAAAAGAAAAATAAATATCAAGTTTTCGAAACACTCATATACGAAAACTGAGTAAAGAAAATAAAAATGATTATCAAGTTTTCGAAACACTCATCGACGAAAACTGATTAAAAAAAGAAAAATGAATATCAAGTTTTCGAAACACTCATCGGTGAAAAACTAATTAAATAAAGAAAAATGAATATCACGTTTTTAAAACACTCATAGGCTAAAACTGATTAAGAAAAAGAAAAATGAATATCATGTTTTCGAAACACTCTTCTGGGAAAACTATTTAAAAAAAAAAAGAAAAATGAATATTACGTTTTCGAAACACTAATCAATGAAAACTAATTAAATAAAGAAAAAAGAATATCACTTTTTCGAAACGCTCATCGGCGAAAACTGATTAAGAAAAAGAAAAAAGAATTTCAAGTTTTCGAAACACTCATCGGCGAAAACTGATTAAAAAAAGAAAAATGAATATCAAGTTTTCAAAACACTCATCGGCAAAAATTGATTAAAAAAAGAAAAATAAATATCAAGTTTTCGAAAACACTCACAGGCTAAAACTGATCAAAAAAGAAAAGAAAAGTGAATATCAAGTTTTCGAAACACTCATCGGCAAAAACTGATTAAAAAAAGACAAATGAATATCACGTTTTCGAAACACTCATCGGCGAAAACTGATTTAGAAAAAGAAAAATGAATATCAAGTTTTCGAAACACTCATCAGTGAAAACTAATTAAATAAAGAAAAATGAATACCACGTTTTCGAAATAGTCATCGGCGAAAACTGATTAAGAAAAAGAAAAATTAATATCAAGTTTTCAAAACACTCATCGGGGAAAATTATTTTTTTTAAAAAAAAAAATGAATATCAAGTTTTCGAAACACTCATCGGCGAAAACTATTTTTAAAAAAAAGAAATATGAATATTACGTTTTCAAAACACTTATCGTCGAAAATTGATTAAAAAAAAGAAAAATGAATATTAAGTTTTCAGAATACTCATCGGCGAAAACTGATTAAAAAAGAAAAATGAATATCAAGTTTTCGAAACACTCATCGGCGAAAACTATTTAAAAAAAAGAAAAATGAATATGTCACGACCCCAAATCGGGAGTACGTGACCGGCACGGGAATAGATTTTTACCTCTAAACCCGTAAGCCTTATCCTGTAAACATGACTATACTACCCTGCTATACAATCAATATATATATATTATACTAGTAGCCACACCTCACTGGTGGCCTAATTAACCTGCAATCCGCGGTTCGCTCAATACCGCTTCAACTCAATCTAGTATATAGATATATTTATCAGCACTCATAATGTAGATATTAATATCATATTGACCGTACGTCTCAATACGTACGATATCCTATTCACACGCAGCAAGCACACATAATATATATCCATATCATATTGACCGTACGCCTCAATGCGTACGATCTATCCTATTCACATGCAGAAGTTTATATATATACATACATATATCCTAGTTTATCCCCAAACTGGACCCTGTCTTTAAGTACATGTGAAGCCGACAATTCTAGAGTAGGTACGTATTAAAAGCTGTAAATATATATACATAACTCTTACAACTTATAATATGTACAACCAAAAGAGTCAAAATGACAAAAAGTGTCCACCTACGCGAACTAGTGCGTAAAGGATGGTCTGATGTCCGTATCACTGTCCGGACGTCGATGCCTGCCCGATACTTGTATCTGAAACATTGAAGCAGAGGGAGTGAGTCAAACAGACTCAGTGAGAAGCTTCTCATCCTTGGCGTAGCGACGTGTACCACTACAGCTGGGGAAAGGGAAACATCCACAATCACATGCGCATGAAAATCCAGTTTATCAAATGTTATATTACGATCAGGCAATATTAATATAACATTAAAATCACAGATAAACCTACGGATCATGCTTTTCTGTCATGCTTCTCGTAAACAAGCAATCTCATTTTAACATATAATCATGAAAACTGTAAATCACTCAACTGACCCTAGTAACAGGCTAGGGCAATGGCCTCCACGGGCAATTTCTTGTACATCTTTAACTGACCCTAGTGTCAGACTAGGGCAATGGCCTCAACGAGCAAATGTTTTATGTCTTTTACTGACCCTAGTACTAGGCTAGGGCAATGACCTCAACAGGCAAATCTTTTATGTCTTTTACTGACCCTAGTACTAGGCTAGGGCAATGGCCTCAACGTGCAATCTTTCTGACTTGTTTCTCTTCCCGAGCCTTCAGCTGGGATTCTGACTCTATCTACCCATTACTATCCTTGACTGACTCTACCTAGGTAGTGTGAACCTCCCTATAACTCACTAATCAATTTATGAAATCGTTTTAATCCTTATGTAATACCCAAACCCTTGATTAGATCGTAACCTAGCTCTAAGGTCTTTCCTAAGTTCAATTACCATAAAACGTCGACGTTTACTAACAACTTCTATACCATTTCTTTAATGAGTTTCTAATTAATAGGGTAAACCAAACCTTGGACTCAATCAACAACTTACCCCCTTGCTTGTACTGTTCGGCGTATCTCATGTCATCACATGGATACCCTCCAGTACGTGTTTACCTGTAGTCAAACACACATATACAAATACTTTCATATATAACAGTTTAGGAACAACAATAGCATGTTAACCACTAAATAATTCTTACAAATAGGCAAGTAGGCAAACCACATATCCACATCCTCAATCAACCCTGTAGGGCAAGGATGGGAAACCCCTCACCTGGACGGCTTCCTTGCGCTAGTCCTGGAGTAACTCCTGCTCCGGACGAGTCGTGGTTTCCTAACGAATGCATTCATGTTGTTAACATCTCAAACTGTATGCAATTCATATGCATATGACATGCTCGTACTTAAAAATGCATCTAGACATCGCCAAGAACCGAGTTCTTGGTCTTATCCGTCTTCCCTCTCTTCCATGAGAGTCTCAAGTGCTACATACTTGGTTTCGTATAATTATCGCTCACCTTGAATTAGTTTTAGAGCCTTGGATTTGAGTTACTGAACCTGGATATGCTTCTAAATTATCCTACTTAAAGTTTCCTAATAATTACGAAGGAATTAAATTGCCACTTTAAAATTTGGACTTTATTGTTCCGCAAGTTTCCATCCTTGAGAAACAATAAAGTACCTAAAATAATTCTTGATGCTTGATAGCATATTTAGAATTTTTCTAGGGTGTTTAAGATTGAAAAGAAGAGGTTTGGAATCCTCAATATCACCCTTAAAGTGTAATTGGGCAATCCGAGCAGGGACCCGGCACGTTAACGTCAAGGTTCCACCTTAGTAACCTCGGGCCAGCTCTTCACGGGTCTTGTTCAACTAATATCTTAACAATATAATTTCAATAATTTCAATCCAAGCCTATTTACTCAAATCCAAACTCAATTCCTAATTACCAATAATTTCCTCAATTTATGAATAATTAAAATTTCGACCCCAAATCCTTCCAAGTTCGAATTCGGCTAAACCCGAGGGTATAGCCTCGATCCTTACCCCAACTAAGTATTCAAGAACACTTCCTAGGTCTCAATCTACCATCGAAACAACCCAATCGAAGGTGGATCGAAGAAATCCCTAAAAATGAAGAAATTGAGGGTTTCGAATGAAATTGGGGTTACCAACCTTTGATTTGATTGGTGGATGGTGTAGGAGACCTCGTACCCGAGCTCCGGTGACTTTTCCGGCGTGGGCTAGCTCTCCCCGGTCACTTTTCCGGCAAACCCCAACTCTTCTTCTTCTTCTTCTCCTTTACGCCTCACCCCCTGTCTCTCTTCTTTCTCTCTCTTGTTTCTTTTCTTTCTTTCTTTTAATCCGTGGGTCTCCTTCCTCTTTCTTTTATTCATTTCTTTCAATTTCTTTCTACTCCTTCTAGCCTTCTTCATGTGGCCTACCTCTTTCTTTTCTCTTAATCTTCTTTCTATTTAAAACAAAACCCACTACAACCACCCCAATTTAAATAATAAATAAATAATTAAAAAATAAAATAATTATAATTAAATAAAATAACTAATAATTAAATAATTAAATAAATAATTATAATAATTAATAATTAAATAAATAATAACTAATATGTATTTTTTTTAACCCCTTTCCCTATTTAATTCAGGTTTCCAATTTCTTAGGTCCTGAATTAAATCCAAAAATTATTTCCTACTTCTTTTCTTCCTCTTTTTATTTTCTTTTATTTTCTAATATATAACAATAATAATATTAAATAAGACAGGCTGAAAAATATTTCCAATTTGATCCCTCCTCCTACCAAATTTAAGTTTCTACTCCCCTAGGTCCCAATTTAAATACTGAAAAATTTCTACCCCTTTTCTTTCCTTTTCTTTTTTAAACTTCGAAAATCTCTCGGGTATTACAGAATATTACGTTTTCGAAACACTCAACGGCGAAAACTGATTAAAAAATGAAAAATTACTATCAAGTTTTCGAAACACTTATTGGCGAAAACTGATTAAAAAAAGAAAAATAAATATTAAGTTTTTGAAACACTTATCGACGAAAACTGATTAAAAAAAGAAAAATAAATATCAAGTTTTCAGAACACTCATCGGCGAAAACTAATTAAAAAAAGAAAAATAATTATCAGGTTTTCCAAAACACTCATCGGCAAAAACTGATTAAAAAAATAAAAATGAATATTAAGTTTTCGAAACACTCATCGGCAAAAACTAATTAAAA